>MTQE01000401.1:23481358-23503852 GCA_014337955.1 Aspidoscelis marmoratus
ACCACTCCTAGTGAGGGCAGGCACTAACTGGATCGCTGGGCATCGTGACACTTACTAAACACAAAACTGTATCGATTGTACAGAATCAAAAGCAGCAGTCTTTATTGATTAGTCATTTTACCAGATTAATTTTTTTTAAAATTAATAGAATTATTATAAGCATGTGAGCTCCCATAATCCCCCCCCCCTCAGCTATGTCAAGCCTAGTCAGAAGACACTGCCAGGCAATGCTGCCTTCTACGTCTTATGACAGATGTGATAATTGGCATTTATTAATTGGTATGAGGCTGGACATGCAGATTTGATAATAATATATATCACAACTCTGTGCCAGGCCCAATAAAGATATTTCATATGAGATATGCTTCTATAAGAAAGACATGAGAAAGTGATGTGCTCCAGGATTTCTCAGTCTCTCAGACAGTAGTACAAAACAGACAGGGAATTGTCAAAATATTTCCCCTCTTCATCTGCATCTCTTTCATCTACATGTGAAAAAGACTGGCCAAGAGTTTGGCTACTGTCTGGAGAATTCTATGCAAAACAAAGAAACGAATGGCCACAGAGATCAACCTTTATTGACAGTAACTATCTGGGGAGATCCTTACCTGGAAGGCTGAAAGGATTAATGTATTTTAAAAGATTAAGATCTTTTTCTGCAGGGGCAGCCATATCATTGACCCTGGTGCTGTAGACAGAATCTTCCACCTACTCTCTTCGTCCCCTTCCCGCCATTCCAAGACTCTCCTTTCTCCATTCACCTGAATGGAACCTTCAAAGTTGCCGCCCCCAAGTCTCATTGGTTCCTTCCTTCCTCCTATGGGTGGGACTTGAGGAGGAGTCTTCCTGCCCTGCAGATTAGCAGAACATATAAACTTAATCCTTAGAATAGGTTCCTTTCTTTCCTTTCTTCCTCTAAATTGCCAAACAGTGTCCTTTTAAATTGATACATTTTTCCATGCCAAGCTACTTGCTCCTAGGCTGGTTAAAGCCTTGTGCCTACATCCCTGGGAAACTATTTTTGCTTATGTTTTGGCCTCTGTGAAGCACTCTGCACAGTGCCCCTTCATTTTGGCCATTTATTTTATTCTTTTTAACACTGATTATTAATAAGATCATTTTCCTATTGAGGAAGACTGACTCTGAGGTCTCCCTGCTGACTTATACCATGTGTCTTCACACACCAAACCTGGTCTGGTAGTTTAAAAAAAAACTCTATGAAAAGATCCCCTCATGAGTGACATTCAGACAGGCTAGTCCTCATTTTTAACATGTGCTGAAGATGTCTACTTACATACAAAGATAAAATCACAGATTTAAAAATTCATAACGGTTTGTCCCCATCACCCTTACAATACACTGCATTCAATTCAATGAATCATTTCCTAAGTAGTGCAACCTTAACAAAAAACAAAGCTACCTATATATCACCTAAGCATTTTCTCCCAGAAAGAAGGTAAGTCAATTTATATTCTGTGTTCCAGTGGGTCACATTTTGTAAAAGAAGGCCCAAACAAGTTATTCTAATTGAGGAGAACACCCGACAAACAAGGTATGAGAAACATTTTCCACCAGTAACACACCACAGACACACAGTCTTTCTTTATAAGGTGCCTGATGGTGTCTCCCATACTTCACCATGGAGTCAATTAGTTTATTGTGCAGAAGATAGAGCGGTAAACAAAAAGAGAAGAAGGCTGGTGGCAGGTGGTGTATAAAAAGACATGTATATTTTGCAATAAGAACATAAGAGGAGCCCTGCTGGATCAGGACCCATCTAGTCTATCCTTGCAAACAGCCTTTAGAGGCCTCCTGGCTTTAACTCCAACCCAAAGCCTATTTGCGCTATGGTCTCTAGTCAGTAATTAGTACAGCTCTGGTGAAAAACATACAAACGTTCACTGGGCTGCTACAGCCTAGAACAGTGCCTACCCTCACCAAAGCTGCACTAATTACTGATTAGGTGTGGAGCATGAAATCGTGCTCTACACCTATCCCAACCTTTACCCCGGACTTACCTGGAGCATCCAGCGGCATGACCATTGGCTTTTTGTCTGCAGTGGGTGGGGAGTGCATTGTCAGCGCGCAGCCACATGCCAGCTGGGATCGATTCCCAGTGTCCTGCGCATGCATGGTGGTGTTGCCCGAGCTGATTTGCTTCTGGCTGTGTGCGCAGGTGCAACGTGGCCACCATCAGGCAGGTCTCCACGCGCCAGCACCACAGCAGCATGCTTCTTGGGACTGATCTGCAGGGAGCGATGGGGCACTTGCCCCCAAACGTCACCGGGATCAGACCCACCCCTCTGCATCGGCCTGCTGGCACGTCACGAACCAGTGTCATGACTGGTGGCGGCCAGTCAGTCCAGCAAGGCGGCGGGATCCTGATTTTTGTGGTGGCGACGCAGCCTGGTCCACGGAGACCACTTGTGGTTCCGGCTACTGAGGAACATCCCTCCTGGCCAGAAATGCTTATGATCCTCCTGTACCCAGAGTGTCCCGGCCTTAGTGCATGGCGCACTAAATGTGGAAATGCCTCAGGAGGCAGCATCCAGGCATCCATTCTAGTAATCATTGATACACCTGACTTCCATGGACACACCCACCCACCCCCTCTGGTTATGATCTATGATATTGCCCTTAAACTAGAGCATTTTTACAGAACATTTTTGTGCCCTACATTCAGTGTATATTTGTAGGTTCCTTCCTGTGCTAGGCAAAAGCCCACTCTTACTACAACCAATTTATCAACTGAATTATATATCTCTTAGAAGTGCCTGTTGACTCTGAACAGTGCTGGCTATTCCTCCTTGGCATACAGAAATTTGCTGCTTTATCACTTTACTCTGCCGCACAATCTAGGAACTTTAGGGGACCTCAATAAAACAATAGTTAGCACCTGCAAGGCGGTGCCTAATCAGGACCTCAAAGGGCGTAAAACCACAGGTACGTGACTGTGGCGTCTACAGGTGGAGTTTTGTGTGTGTCCCCGCAGGCTGCAGATTTTTAAGCAAAGAGGCATGTAAAACATAATTGCATAATCCCTGAGAGCTTTAGGCATGGGCTTCACCCCTTAGATTTTTTGAAAGGAAAAATACACAATTAGCCGCAACTGAAGGTCTATTTATTGTACTAAAAAGAACGGGAGAAAGAGAAGCAAATGTCCACATAAGTATTCTTTTTGCCAACCTTCTAAATGAAAAGGTTTCACTAAACAGCTGCAAGAATGATCTAAGATTTTGGAAAGCTACCTCACAGACAAAGACTGTTGATTGAATTTCTCTAGGTTAATTTACAATTTGATCATGCTCGGATGGATATATAGGGTTAGAGTTTTGTGGCTTCACAAAGCTGCAAACCTGGAGACAAAAGAACAAGATCCGATGTAAGGGAGATTAGTTGCTGGATTCTTCTCAGTTTGATCTGATGAATAATTTTCTATTATATAATTGTGTCATTTTTACTGAGCTATTGAGGCAAGTTTGCACGGCATACACAACAGACAGCGTGTTTGCTCAGCAGGCCAGATCTATAAATCTGAGCATTTCACAGGAGAGAATGTGTGTGAGAGTGAGAAATAGTGTACAGTAACCTGTGAGGTTATCAAGAGAGCACATGGCAGAGCAGGATTTTGAAACACTTTGGTCTAGTTTGGTCTAGTGGTTGAGCCGGACTCTTAGCTGGGAATGCCAGGTTTGATTCCACCCTCCCCCACAAAGCCAACTGGGTGGCATTCGTCTAGTCACAGCTCTCTTCTTAGCTCTCACATCCACACCTACGTCACAGGGTGTCTGTTGTGGGGAGAAGAACAGAAAGCTTTGTCAGCCACTTTGAGTCCCCTTGAATGGATGAGAAAAGCCGAGCAGAAAAGCCGTCTTCATAAATGACGGGAGTTCTGCTGAATATGTGGTTCCTCCTTGACATGCAGTGATATTATGAAAATGAAAACTTCATGGAGCATTGGAGAAAGAGGCAACTTGCATGTTCTTTTCATGCACACACAAGTGAACATGTTAGGAGAATGCTTGGCTACCACTGTGACATATAGTAGCCACTTGTCCTTAAGGGTTGCCCATTCTAAACCCAGTTAAGAGATAATAAACTTTACAAAACCTGAATGGGGTCATTGAAGTTGCTCAATGACAGAAGACTGAACAAAAAACTACTCATATTTTTGCAGCTTTCCCTATTATGTTCAAGTTTAGAAAATTCCTATTGCAAAGGAACTAATTCTTAGCCAAGCCTATTACTGGTACAATAAAAGAACTAAAACCATGGCCGTGTCCCCATGCAAGCCGGTTGATTCGCTTGTGCTGCGTGTCATAGAAATCCATGTTGTAACACGTAATAAAGCATCCCCATGTGGTTTGGGGCAACGCGGATTGAAAACGCACGTGCCTGTCCCCATGCAAGCCACTTTTTTGTGAGCCCGCATCTTTTTCGTCCCACGCCCTCTCCCCTGATAGGAAGCCGCTGCTTGATTTAGCCACTGCAGCGGTGACAGGGAAACACCTCAGTTGCACCATCCGCGCCCAACCCTTACCTGTCCCACATTTCCAGGAATGTCATGGGGATGCCCAAGATGTGTTCCGGGTCCTGTGCCTGGCCCATGCGTGCCCAAAGAGTGCCCAAAGAGTGCCAAATGACCAGCATGGGGACACAGCCATTTTGTGGAGACCTAAAATCAGCCTTGGTTGATCTCAATCCTTTACAGCAGAAGAACATAAGAACATAAGAGAAGCCTTGCTGGATCAGGCCACAGCCCATCTAGTCCAGCATCCTGTTGCACAGAGTGGCCCACCAAATGCTCATGGGCATCTCAAGCAGAGACAAGGACAAACCTTCTCCTGCTCTCGAGTTCCAGCAGATGGCCTTAGAAGCGCCCCAGTTCCTCCACCCCCCCAAGCCTGAAGGATGCACCTAGGCATTCATTCTAGTAGCCATTGATACATCTGTCATCTGGTACCTGAAAGCTCGATGCAGTTAATAAAAGCCAAATTGCTTTATTTCTTGGATTATGAAAGTGTCCACACTTCTTTTTACTCTAAAGATGCTTATGAGCAAACAAGCAGAAAACAAGCTGAAAATATTTCCTCTTTTTCTGGCTTTGGTGGAGGACATGTGTGTAGATTTGATTTTCAGCAAGAACTCAGTGGCTGTGCCATGAATTTCTACAAAGAAGAAACAGAATGTATGGGCAGCCTCATCAAAGCCTGTGTTTGATGAACTGGAACAAGGAAATGAAACTGGAACGTAGCCTCAGCCCTAACCCTTTGGTCCAAGACATCAATGATTTACTCGTCCTTTTGCCAGAGTCATAGTTCCCAGGAGTACAGCAAAATGACTCCGCAGTTCGGTGCCTTTTTATGCCAGTGTGACCTCATCACATTATCATCTGCAAACATGCCTCCCCCCCCCCGCTTTTTGATAATCCAGGGGCTGTGTTGTTGGCAGAAGCTGACTTCAGACGTGATACAGAATGGTGGATTTTCCTTTTTTCATGTCATTGTGTATGCATGTGCTCAACTATGCAGAAAAACTTGGGGTTAATGTGAACTGGAGTGTATACACACAAAAAGAGTGGAGATTTGTGTGTGTTTTAAAAATGGGGAACAGGAAATTATATTTGGTCATTCCAAGTTCTTCCCAGTGTGAATGATTTCATATTGATCCTACCTGCTGTTTTGAAATGCTTTCTTATGCACACTGAATTGTTCTTTATGTAAACTACTTTGAGAGTTTCTATGGAAAACAATATATAAACACTTTAAATAAATTAATACACATGAATTTAAAGACTAGGGGCCTTGCACTTTGGCAAAAGGGGAGGTCTCTAGAAGCTCCTATTCACAGCATCTACACCATGTGGAGCCGTTTCTATTCTGGAAGAGACTCAGAGCATGCGGGACCATCCCCTGACAGGGATACTGGTGGAGCAGTCTGGCATGCACCCTTCACATTGCTTCCATGTGAAGTGTGCATGGGGGCAGGGTGGTACAGCAGCAATCACAGGCAATATCACCCAGTCACTGTGGCAATGGCCAGCATGCACGGCCATTACCGCATCGAGGTGTTCACAGCTAGTACACCCCAGCACAGTTCAGCCCCAGGAGCCTGGTTCCCCGCTCACACAGGACAAGCGAAAATGGACTGGCTCGCCAAGATGGCTCGAGTTCTGTGGGAAAATGAATTCCGGAGAAGCTGCCTTGAGGAACCACAGCCCGTCCCAGGATGATCCCAGGAAAAAAGAATCTGAGCGATGCGAAGACAAGACAGCCAGAAGCCATTTTGAACTATCATGGCTTAGGGAACCCAAAATGGTGTCCTAATCCTGATAAACATTGGCCTTGTAAACAATGGGCCTTGGTGGGATACTCATTTCAGCAATGCAACAAAGTACGCCACTGAAATCCCTCCCCCCCCCCGGAAGTTCTGAAGGCCAGGGACATTTGTTGCTGGCCTTCAGAGGATTCAGAGCCCCCCACTCCCAATGCTCAGTCCAAAGCTGACATGAGCTCCTGAGCCAATGTTGGGCCTGGTGCAGAACAGGTGGGCAGCTGGGGATGGATTATATGTCCTAGTACAGGGTAGCTCACACTGTACCAAAATAGCCACTGTCTGTGTGGAAACATGAAGTGACAGAAAGACTGGGGGCTTCAGGTCAGGGGAACATGTAAGCAATCTGCTCTCCTGTGAACCTCAGGAGCCCTGGGCCATGGAGCTCCATGGCCATGTGAATGCAGTTTAAGAGTGGTTCTTATTTTGCACACAGAGGCTGTCCCCAAGGAATAAAAAGTCTGCCAAGACTCTCCTTTTGCCTCTGAGCGCCCCCAAGCCAGGGTTTTTAACGAGGTTCCAGCGCTACAAAACGTGGAAATCGCGCGACAAAATACATGCACTTTAAACAACTCTTCCAGTGCTCTTTCTGTAAGTCGCGGGTTTTCCTCGCTACATTTACCTTGAGGATGCTCCGTGGCAAAAGGGGCGGGGATTGCTGCCTGCACATACAGCAGAAACACAAGCAGCTTCACTTTCTAAAGCTCAGAACTAAAGAGCCAGAATCACGCAGAATTGCAACATTGTTGCAATCGCTGTGAGGTGTGAAATGGGTGGATTTTAAAGCGATAACAGGGAAAGTGATGAGTGAATGAGCGATCGTGCGCTGGACAGGGTGGATTTTTGAAAGCGATAACAGGGAAAGTGGTGAGAGTGAATGTTTTTCAGCACGAGAAGCCATTTCGGGGGGGGGGGAGATCTGGGAGATGAACAGAGAGCCGATCGCTGTTTCTCCTTTGCACTTGTCAGGGATTGTCTTCCTGGTTGTGGCCACACCGAGCGCAGTCCCTCCCCATTCCCGCTGGCACCCTATGAAGAAGAGCAGGGGCGGGGAGAAAAAGATGCGCGCAAAGAAAACAGGGATCCTATGGGGATGGAAGGTGCGTTAAAAACATGCATTTTCCTGAGCCTCATGCGGACGCTTATTCCTGATTTGCATGGCACTTTTAAAGTCCACTTCAATAGAGTGACAGTAGAGTGACAGTGGAGAAGTAAATAAGTCTTTTGGGGATGCAGCCACAGTCCTCATCTAAAGGATTATTGAAAACGTCTTGTCCTGAGC
Source organism: Aspidoscelis marmoratus (assembly GCA_014337955.1). Classification (NCBI taxonomy): domain Eukaryota; kingdom Metazoa; phylum Chordata; class Lepidosauria; order Squamata; family Teiidae; genus Aspidoscelis; species Aspidoscelis marmoratus. Next base: position 23,488,974 of record MTQE01000401.1, read on the forward strand.
TGCTTGAAATTCTGAAAATCTCCATTCTATCAATGGATCAATCCATGCCAATCTTAAAAACACACACCAAAAAGCTTGCTCACATTCCCAAGTCAAGTTGCACAGATTTGTGACCTCCACCTTCTTTTAAAGCTCCTTTGTTGACCAATGTGCTGAGGCAAGGAAATGTCTCCCTTATGCACCTCATTTTACATCCTGTGAATGGAATGATGTATGGACAGGAGAAGTGATTTCCTCATGATTAAAAAGAGAAATCCGCTGTGTTGGATCAGGGCCTTTTCTACTGTGCTACTTCACTTATGGAACATTCTTCCCTTGGAGGCCCGTTTAGCACCAACTCTCCTAGCTTTTAGGCACCAAGTAAAGACCTGGCTTTTTAGGAAAGCTTTTGGGCACTAATTCACTCGAACACTATTTTAATCTTAATTTTAACTTTTAACGGTATTAAAACTATGCTGTTTAATACTGTTTAATGGGGTATGTATTTAATGTTTTGCTGTATATAGCTTTTTATTGTAAGCTGACCAGAGATCATAGGATATGAGACGGGATATAAATATTCTAAACAAACAAATGAACAAATGGTTTTCCACAGTTGGGTTAAACTGCACCTACTGAGGGTGCCTCCTTCTTACATTACAGGCACCCTTTCTCCTCCTTTCACAATGCAAGAAAAGCCCAAGCCCTGATTTGCCTGCCCTCAGAAGTGGAGCTGGAATCCCGCTGTTCTTTGACAATGGTAGGGCGAATCCCCGTGGCAAGCTTATTTCGAATTCAATACGGGTTCAATCCTCGCAGACCCCACGTCAGTTTGACTTAACACTCTTTCTGCGTGTTAAATTACCTCAAAGCGTTGCAAATGTTAACCCTCATTTGAACAGGTCTCACTCCGGATCCTGCACTTGATACGTGTTATATTTTTTACTGTGGAGACCCTACCATTTTAAGGGATGAGAATCCATATTTAGGGTTTCCCTTTCCCAATAGCTTGCTTCCAAAGACAGTGATGTCAGTGTAAAAATCCAACCTTCACAGCAGCCACTACACTGTAGCAATCTAGCCACTTCACACCTGATAACAATGTTACAATTTTGCGCAATTCTAGCTCTTTGGAGTTCTGACCTTTAAAGGAGAAAGGAAAGCAGGGGCAGGTTCTGGGAGATGTGTGAATGTTTAAAGTTCCCTTGCTTGAGTTGCCACTGCTGCTGGGCAATGGGGAGAAGAGGGGAAAGAATCGCTGGCTGGCTGCTGCTGGTTTTCTTCCATCCAGGCAAGCAGCAGCCACCCAGCCAGGCTCAGTGAAGGGGTCCGTTATGGGTGGCGCATTCACACCAGGAGGAAGAGGGCGGGGCAGCCCCGAAAAGCAGCTTTTAAAAAGTAGCCACTTGAGTCCCCCCTTGAGTCACATACACCATGTACGATCCTCAGAATCCGGATCAAATGCGATTAAGTTTAAAGTAATGGGAACAGGCAAATTCGCGTTTGCATCTGGTCCTATTATTTCGGTTTAGGGAAACCGAATTAAGCTTATAATGGGGATGCGGCCATAGTGTGCATTTGGATAAAAGCTTTCTTCTGATAAAAGTTTGGATCTTCTCTGCTCCCTCCTTTTAAACTGGACATTCTGACCAAGAGACCTGTGGTACTGAAGGAGAAAAGCAGTAAAAATGCAGGCATCTTGCCCATTGATAGTTATGTGCAGGAATGTAGGCATGCTTCATTTCCAAACAACAACAAAAATAGAACCTACATATTTTCCAGCAGGCATGGAGCCTTAAGGAGGGGTAAAAAAGGAAGGGCAAAGCTTCTATGATCAAACTGAGAGAAGGCTAGGAGCCAGTGCTCTGCTTGCTAAGAAGGTGAGGAATGAATGTAGATAAGCATCTGTGGTTGTTCAGTCATTAATAAGTCATATCTGATGCTTCTTGACCCCATGGACTATGGGCTCTTCTCTCCGCTACTGGTGGATGCTTAGTGCGCTCTGATCCTCCCCCAAGACGTCTGGATACCTACCTGAAAAGTGAGCAGATTGTCCAGCTGCCGCCATCTTCTCTTGCTGATGCTGACACCCGGGTCAGTTCTCCTGGATTGAGCCAGTAAGGTGCAAATCCATCCTAGAGACAGTAGCGATACGTTACTTTTGTGTTCTTATTCTTCCTCTAATCCATCATTTTGGGACTAGAATATTCATGAGGGAGGAAGGGACAGACTGGAGTGAGAACCATCCCACCATAATCTCTAAGCCATCTGTAGGCTGCCTCAGAGGTATTTTTTTACTGCAGGTGAATGCAGTTGTAATTAAAAAAGGATCACAATCCTTAGCTTTGCCAACTAAAAGCAAATATGACCCATTAGCACTTGGTTACACCTTGGGTGCATCCCCATTTTAGATTTAAAGAGCTTTGTATTTGTTATTAAAGCTGAAGGTTCCAAAAGGATCAGAGGAAACTGCAGTTTCTGGGGATTAAAGGTCCCGAAACGCAGATTATCTGTATTTGAATCAAAAGAACTCTCTCTGTGGGACTTACAAATAACTTTTTTTTTTTTTGCAAATGGGAACACAAGAGGTTTTTTAGCGGCGTTCTCCTCAGTTTCCCTAAAGCCAATGAGAAAGTGTGATTACCGGCTAAGGGAATCCTCTGCTGGCTGAAAGGGGATGGGATGGAGGGAAAGAATGACCAGCCTAGAGAGTTGTAACAAAGGGTGTTTCCGCATTGGCTGCGGAAACCGTTTTAACCCCCCATTTAAGACCCATTTAAGACCCTTGTTTACTTACCTCCGCACTGTAGACCTCTTCAGCGACTTTTCCAGGTGGCCGCTTCCACATTTCAGCACGCAAGATCAGTTTCTAAAACGGGTCTCGCCACTGAAAAACAAATTAAAATGAAGACCTAAAAAATTAGGTCTTCAATTTGTCCCTTCGCCTGGTTCTGTGCAGAAGCAGGACGCTTCCACACATGGCCAGGCAAAGAGATGGATGTCCCTGCGGCCGCCATCTTGGGGATGGCAGAATCAGGCTGGTTTGCCTCCTTCCGCCCTCCTCTGCCAGAAACATGTGGTGACTGGGAGCTGCACACTCCAGTCGTGCGGCTACGGGGGTGGTGTCGGTGGCATGGGAGGCCAGATGCCCTTTGGAATGGGTGCTGCGGCTTTCGCGCAGCACCCAGGCAATTTGGCCACCCAATCCAGACTCCTTGTGCGTGTGCAGATGCGCAAGGGCCCTTCAGATCTGTCCAAAATAGGGACAGATCTTCAGGAGGTCAGATCGCCAAAAAACAGCTCTTCTGTGAGCCATTTCTCGGCAGTAAATGCGGAAGCACCCAAAAGATCAGATGTATTGGGCTGTGATTTTACATATTTTCCTTTCTCCATTTGCCCCAACCACCTACCCCTGTTCCCTAAACAGAGGTTCCAGCTTCATGCATTTGCATTTGCATTATTTATATCCCAACTTATACCCAAAGATCTCAGGATGGGTCACAATGAAATCATAGTAAAAACATAAAAAGCATGACTGTAACATACTGTAGTGAACTAACACCCATTTCATGGTTGTTGTTTTCTCCCACCTGCAAGAGTGAAACTGCACAGGGTGTGTCTGCACCTGGGTGTTGTCTTAACTTTAGAATTTCTGAACATATGTTCCTTGTTGTCTCAGTGTTTCATCTCTTACAGGCCTAGCCTTGAGCTTGCCTGGCCTGCATTAAGGCGGAGGGAACCTCCTTGTGTCAAGCTTAGCATGCAGTGACCTGGAATGGGGCCTTCTGGAGATGGTGACATAGTTGTGGAATGCCATGCCTCCTGAGGTATGTTTGGTGCCACAGACATTCGTCTTTCACCACATGTTGAAAATTTGCTCGTCAACCAAGACATCTGTGGAGAAGCAATGAGATACAAACAATAAATTGCCATGCCCTACTTGCTAGCTTACCGTGCTACTGTCTTAAATAGCTTTTATGCAACACTGTTATTCTTAGTAGAAGCTACTCCCTTTTACTCTATCCTGAGAGCGGGAAAGAATCAAAGGCCCTTTTTTGCACTTCCTGCTCTTAATCCGGATTAGTGAATCCAGATCAACCACAGGCAGATCTGGCATCAGCATTAAGTAGGCTTGACGACAGCCAATGTGTTCTAAGGAATAATGCAGTGCTTAAGCCCTGTACTGTACCAGTGAATGCGAACTACTGGTAACAGCACCACCCACATCAGACGCAATTGTCATGTGTCCCCATTTTTCAAACACTGTATCAGGGTAGCAGGGGCAAGGTGTCTTTGCAGGCACTGTGAAGACACTTTTTTGCTGTCACTGCAGCGGTGGTTATGAAGGGATTACATAGGTATCTTTGCAGTCTCAGCATCACGGTGCATGTTCCTCAGTGGCACAGCCCCACAATCTTCCTAGTTCTATGAGCAGAAATCTCAGTCTTGGGGCATTTCTGCACTCGCCTTCCTATCCATTGGATGGGAAAGGTACAGAAGAGACAAACATATACTAGCTTTCACATTAGGGAATGCTAGTACATGATATCCTAACTCCTCTGTACCTGGACACTCACCTGGGTCCAGTTGTGCACCTGATCTTCTGCAGGAGGCTGCCATTTTGGTTATGGTGCCCTGCACAACTGCGCGCATGCCAGCGTTATTGCTATGGTGACAACGATGCCCTGCACATGCACAGTCAGGTCAGGGGTCATCTGAGGTACCAGCACACTTGCGCTGTACCTCAGGTGACCCCCTTGCACCGGAAAAGGTAAGTTCCTGGTTGTGAATGAGGAGGGTTGGATTGCTTGTGGTGCACAATTTCATGCACCACAGCTAGTTTGCCCGTAGGTAACATCTGGGCAGGCCAGGGGCATTTGTAGGTTGTAGATGCCTCCTGCAAGTGCAAATGCACCTGCCCAGATGTTAACTAACTGCAAACTACTGGGCTGAGTGCAGAAATGCCTTTGATTTGGGCCAGTCATCACTAGTACAGATGTGGTACTGATTTATCGGGTCTACCACTAATCCAGATTACTGCTCCTTAGTACAGATCTGATCTGGATTTCCACTAGTCACCTGCAGACAATGTGAATTAATCCTTGAACCACATTACCAATTTTAAATGCAGAAAGGGCCAAAGGTGGGCTAGAACACCCATCTGTAAGTAAATAACACTTTGGTCCTCAATCTGATGGGGTTTAGGATTACATGGAGCAATTTAGTTATGAGTTCTATCCCAGGTCAGCCAGCAGACACAATGTAGACTCCCCATTCTATAGAAGGTATCCCTTCTACTGCCCTTAACTGTCACCAGGAATTAGGGAGGAGGGAAACATCTTAGGTTCAATTTGCCCAGGAAAGCCTTCTGCCCCATCCTAAACTAATTAAAACTGAATGGTGGTACCTCTCCAAAACAGTCAGCGGCTATCAGCAAGAAACCTTTTAAAGGCATCCCACGGATTCCTAAATCCTTGGTTAGGAACAGAATTAATGATGGGCTAAAATTGAGGGTGGAGCATGCAGCCAAGCCCATGAAATACATAGGATGAAATCCTGATGCAGGCTGCAGAGATGTATTTTAAACCACTGTCCCTGTATTATCGAAAATACTGTCCTTGCCCTTTCTGGATATACAGAATAAGGGCCAGTACAGATACGCCCCTTATTCCCATAGAAAACTCCAGTTTTCTACGATCAGCCAGACGTCTGCTGACAGTGCTGGCATTAGCACCTGGCAGCATTGGGCAACTCAAGAGCCGGGCCTTGGCAGAGCCTAATGATGATGATGCTTGCTCTGTTTTGTTTGATTTTTGCTAGCCAAGCACTCTGGACAGCATGTTGCTTTGGGGCATTGATCTAAGTTAAAGTGATGGATAGACCCAGCTTGCTGAAAGAGTGGTTTCTTTTATTTGCCGCCTTTCCAAATTATGCCGAAAACAGCTTACAGCAGCAATGAGAACAATTTCCCACAAAAGTCACCGAAGAATAGATTCATCCCCATAGGTCAGCCTCCTTCCTCTGAGAGCCTAGGACAGTTTAAAACACACCCAAGCAGAATTCCACAGAAGTACAGTTTTAATTACGAACAAAGACTACGCGAGCAGCCCTAGCTCATGCAGAAGGGTGCAGGGGAAAGGCTGTGTAAGGGATTCATGGCATGCCTTTGATGGTGGCAAACTATAGCAAACCGCTCTTTGACACATCAAAGTAGAAAGCCCAGTTTGCTGACATCAAAGCCTAGTGTCGAACAGACCCCAGCTTCCGCCTTGTGCCCCATGGCAGCATCAGCTGATACATACCAGAACCTTGAAAACCCACTGGAAGAAACTCTGAACATCTGTGAGGATTCCCTTCCAGGGAACCCCCAGATGTGTCAAGTCCATGAATAGGAATACTCCTAACTCCCCCACTCCCTAAAGGCATAACCATGTTAGTCTGGATCAGTGACCAAGGGAGTCCAGTAGCACTTGAGAGACCAATAGAGGAAAATAAATTGGTAGTATGAGCTTTAGGGATATGCAGAAATATTTGTAATGTTCATTATCTGTCCGTATTCGGACATTTGTATATGAATTGAATGTTACAACATTCGTACATTAACATTTGTACGAATATAAATGTTTTGGACATTAATTCGAATAGTTCAGACATTCGTTAAACTGGAGAGGTGGGAAAGTAGCTGCGCCAGTCACATATGCAATGGATCCAGATTGCATTCAACATGGACTGAGAGTGGATTCAGGTCAGGTTTGATGCTTTCAGAGCAGACATGATACGGAAATGCATATTGAGTACGTATGTGTTCATGTTGGGTACGTATTTGCTCGTATCAGATAAGTAGTGGATATTCATACGAATTCATACAAATACATTCATAACAAAGAGGATCTATTTGAACCAATACAGATTTTCTAAGATTCAATTCATTACAAATCGAAGGCCAGAAAAACCTATTCGTGCACATCCCTAATGAGCTTTCATAAACTAAGCCCATCTGCCCACTGGAAGAGAGCCTGGGGATGCCTGCCTGAAGGACTTAATGGGGAATCTTGCCTTCCCCTTCATCAGATTCATCTGATGAAGTAGGCTTAGGACCTTTTTGCACTTGCCTTGGATACAGCGCTGGGTGGATCACTGGAATGTACAATGCAACTCTGCTGGAATGGACCCCAAGGCCTCCCAACTGTTCCCAAGGTTTGCCTGTCGTGGATAGCTTAACAGCCTGTCCACAAGCTGTCCCGCACCATCAGGAATGCTACAGGAGCAGTGTGAACAGGACACTTATGGGTGTTGCTTTCCTAGCTCAGCCTATGTGCCATCCCTTTTCTCATCTAGGAGTGGGTGAAGTGACCAATGTCTGGATGCAAAGCCTGGAATGGGGCCATTTGCATTTTTTATATAAAGCAACCTGGAGTGGTCTTCAAAGTCTATTCCATTTAGCAGCAGCAGCAGCAGCAGCAGCAGCAGAAGAAGAAGAAGAAGAAGAAGAAGAGTTGGCTTTTCAACCCCACTTTTCTCACCCATTTAAGGGGACTCAAAGCGACTGACAAAGCTTTATTCTTCTCCCCACAATAGGAACCCTGTAAAATAGGTGGGGCTGTGAGAGCTCAGAAGAGAGCTGTGACTAGCCCAAGATCCCCCAGCTGGCTTCACAGAGGGGTGCGGAATCAAGCCCAGTGACTATGAGACAAGAGTCCATCACTTTAACCACATGGCCAAGCTGGGTCACTTGTAGATGCAGATATGGCCTTAGTCTATAAAAGTTCCTGCTAACGACTTCTTTCTTTTCTGTGCTACCAAACCCCCTTGCTTGCTATGTGAATAGGTTGCAAGGACAGAAAAGGGGATTTACCAGAAAGCCCTTTTGCCCACAGCTGTATCCATTGGACAAACAGTGGTGCTGTGGCTGGTTCTTCAGCTGCCTCTGAACAGTTGAATTTTGAGTCCAAGTACAAAAGGTTGTGCTGAATGGACATATCAAATTATTTTTCATGCTCTTGGCCTCTTCTTGCTCAAGCCTGCAATAGCCCAGGCGAGCTACAGCTCCTGTGTTCCATATTTGAGGAGGCACATATTTTAATAGGCAGTGGCTCCACAGCAACAGAGAGCCATCTGTTCTTACACCACCGCTGGGGCTTTTGTGTGAAACTTCTCAGACTGTAAAATAATTAATACACTGACCCAATGACATGGCCTCAGATGGTTATAGATGGCCACTCTTTGCTATGGTGAAGGAAGGAGATGCATCCAGGCGTGGAAAGCGCAAGATTCATTTTAAATAACAGCAGGTAGTGGAAATTTCTTAATTAAGGATTGGCATTTAAAAAAAAAAACACTGAGAAATTCTGATTAACCTCTGACAGATAAAAAAGATTAAGAGAAAAAAGTCATTCCAAATTTTAGAAAATGTCTCTGCATCTGGCTAAAACATCAGTGAACTAGTTCGGTCTAGTGGTTAGGGAGCCGGAGTCTTATCTGGGAATACTGGGTTTGATTCCGCCCTCCTCCACAAAGCCAGTTGGGTGACCTTGGGCTAGTCACAGCTCTCTGGTGTTCTGTTGTGGGAAGAAGAACAGAAGGTTTGTCAGCTGCTTTGAGTCCCCTTAAATGCGTGAGAAAAGTGGAGTAGAAAAGCCAACTCTTCTTCTTCTTCTTCTTCTTCTTCTTCTTCTAATTGTGGGACATTTTAAAAGTATCAACTTAGGCTACATCCACACAGGTCCTGGTAGGGGCAGGGGCTAGACCAGAGACGTTTTCGCACGGGGCTGAACGGAACGCGGAAAAGACAGCTGTGGACACGTCATCCGCATTGCCCGCGCGCGGCTTGCGTTCCGACGTGTCCGCAGCTGTCTTTTCCGCGTTCGAAATGTAGAGCACTTTGAAGTGCTCTACATGCGTTCCAACGCGGACGAGCCGCCCGCAGCCGTTCGGGAGGAGAAGCGTTCGCGCCTGCTTCTGTCTCCCGAACGGCTGCGGGCTCGCCTCCGACGCCGCGCGGCTTTGACAATCAGCTGTTTGACAAACAGCTGATTGTCGATCTGCCTCCGCGGCTGTCTGCGCGCCCCTTGCCGGCATTTGCCGGCTAAGCCAGCTTCGGGCGCTTTGAGCATTCGCACCCAGACGCTCCAGAACGCGTTTACACGCGTTCTGGCGCGTCTGTGTGTGAAAGGGGAAAGCGCCCGAAGCTGCCTTAAGCTTTCCGCCTGAACGCGTTCCGTTTCGAACGCGATGCAGTGCGGAAATGCCTCAGAATACTCCAGGCAACTGAAATGGTAGGCAAACACTAGCCACAGCAATGAGTATCCTGCCAGAACTCAAAGCAGCAGTAAGGAGCAATGTACCTGAACTGGTGCCAGAAGTCAGAGTCATTTTCATCCTGTCACTGTGAATCCTTGCAGGGCCCTCAGCCCTTGAGAGTAATCTCCTTCCCCTATTCTCAGAGTGGACGAGGAGGTGGTGACTTACCCTGTCTGAAGCAGACAGGATTATGGGTAGTGGGAGTTGGGTACCTGAGGGCTGGTAGAGACAGAAGTATCTGAATATCCAGTCGCCGAAGTATCTGGGTATAGTGACACCTAGGCCCCAGGAAACCTCCAGGGCTACTTAATAGGGATGTGCATGAATGGGTCTTTTTGCATTTGATTCGTGTTGAATTGAATGTAAGAAAATTTGTATTTGTTTGAAAACAAATGTGGTAGGAATTCTATTTGATACAAATGTGTTCATACAAATTCGTATGGATATCCGATATTAATCCCGTAACATATCCGCTCTGAAAGCATCAAATCTGCCCTGAATCCACTCTGAATCCTCTCTCAATCCATGCCAAATTCACTCTGGATCCATTGCAGATGTGACCGGTGCAGCCGCTTTCCCACCTCCCCATTTCACAAACGTTCTGAAGCATTTGTACAAATATGAATGTCGTAAAATTCGATTCATATATGAATGCCCGAATCTGGACAAATATCGAATGTTACAAATATTCTTGCATATCCCTACTCCTTAAGCATGTCCTGTTATTGAATTCTCACACCTATGGTTTATTTCTCTGTTTGCATTCAGGTGCTAGTGTCGTCACACTTCAATACCAGTCGAAACAGTGGAAATGGGTACTTAGGAAGCCTGAAGGCCCTGCAAACTTGGAGCGGGTTGGAAAACTTATCAGTGTCAGCAAACATACACTTAATATGCTATAGTGTGTATTTACTTCTTCTTGGGATGCGTGCTGGCTGGGGTGGTGGTGGTCACCCACACTTGCCAATACCTCTGGAGCCTGTGGGAAGAGACAGAGTGGCAACAGATATGTAGCAGTTTGTGATGAAATGATCAAACTGTGACTCTCACCCACTGTTGTTTTGACCCACCTCTGCAAGCTCTGGTGGGTAGCAGGTAAGCCTCCAGCTGTCCAGGTAAATGGAGCTTCCAAACAAGATTGACTGACTATGGGGAGGAACTGGGGCGCTTCTAAGGCCATCTGCTGGGACTCGAGAGCAGGAGAAGGTTTGTCCTTGTCTCTGCTTGAGATGCCCGTGAGCATTTGGTGGGCCATTGTGTGCGACAGGATGCTGGATTAGATGGACTGTGGCCTGATCCAGCAAGGCTTCTCTTACGTTCTTATGTTCTTATTTAAGTGTTGCAAAACTCCATTCTGCTTGCACCTCACCAAAAAGTCAAGTTAAACAAAACTGAACAGCCCCACAGCAATTAGTGTTGTCTTTTTTCAACCATAAGGAGATTTTTGTGTGTGTCTTTTCAGCTTTGTTATCTGCAAAAGGATTTTTGCAAAAGTTTCATCCTCTGCATACTCGGACAGAAATATGGGAGTATTAGAAGGTGTGGGAGCTGACATCCAAGTGATTTCTTGAGAATACTCTGGGCTTTGTGGACTGGGCAGCAGAGGCTTCCTTTGCTTTGCTTTCATGCAGATTCCAGAAAACAGAAACAGTTTATTCACAGTATTTTTCTATTTTGCGTGACAAGAGTATAATACTTCCATCTGTTTCTTTGATCTTTACCATGGGGATCCAGCTTTTGGTTTGTGTACATCCAGGAATTCTGCAAACCTATTTTGTTTAGAGTTTGCACATTTTAAACCTATGCATCTGGCAAACAAAGATCCTAATACCCAGTCCTGTTGCTTTGTTTACCAACCGTAAAGAGACTTGGAATGAATATGTAGCTTTAATCTTCTTTTTGCCTTTCCAGAATTTCGAAAGGATTCAGGTTTTTCAACAAGCAAGCAAGCAAACAAACAAATAAATATGGTAACCTCTGTATATTTACAAGAGTTAAGTTCTGCCAAAATGAGACGAATCCCGATGTTCGTGAACGTTGAAGGAGCTAGAAAATCCGGCCTCTCAGCCTTCCTCACTGGAAGAAAAAGAGGAAAAAAAATATCATCCCAAATTGTTGTTTTCAGGGTGCAAATCTATGAGTGTGTAAGATTGTACACCATTCTGATTCCTGAAAATGCTCAAAAAATACAGACACATCCAAAGAGCATTATGTATTGCATGAATACAGCAGGAAAACTAGACAGTTTGACTCCTGGCTGCTGTGCAAAGGAGCCTGGAACTGCAGCAAGTCACAGCAAATGTAGTGGAGGTCAGAGGACTATTTGCACTTAGGCCTCTGGTACACAATTAGGACAGCCCTGGGACAGAGCATTTGCTCTCTGGGCCAGGTGGTTCCAGCCTGTCCCAGAGCTGGCCTAATTGCGGTTAGGGTGTGGAGCACGCCGTTCCTGCCCATCCCAGAGCTGTCGAGCAGAGAGAGCATGCACACACTCCCTGCTGGACAGCTCTGGCATCCCACCCTGGGCTGCTGCCATTGGGCCAGATCGTCCCGCAGGCTGGCAGCTCCTTTTGGGGGTGGGGTGAGACCAGGCCAGGGCTGTCCTGGGGTTCTGTGGGCTGCTGCTGCTATGATTGGGTAGACAGCAGCCATTGGGGGCTTCCTGGGTGCCCACCCAGGGGTGCGCGCCGCTCCCCAGTCCCCCATGCCCCACTTACCTTTCTGGACCCTTGGCTCAGTCTGGATAGGTCCTAGGGCTTGTTGGGATTGATCTGCTGCTCTTTGTGCAGGCGTGTGCAGCGGCAGACCGCCTCCATGCTGACTTGAACGTCTGTTTCTTGGCCTCATCAATGTTAGTGTGAATCTGTAAGCCCCTGTCCACTGGTACACTGCATTAGATGAAGATAATTCCAATCAGGGAGGACCTAATCAAGAATAACGCTGAGTCCACTTAAATGTGTCTACTGAGCCTTGGTGAGGTCTATAGCAGTTGGTTCTTGTCCCAGGGAAGTTAGGATCAGGCTCAGAGGTACCTGTCCCAGAGGTACCTGTAACTTACCTTGTAGCAGAGTAAGTGTAATCACTCCCAGTGCCTCTCTGCAGGAATGGTTTTGCGTGCAGGGCCATTGCTGTGGTGACCAGGCCGTGTGGTGCATGACTGCACAGCTCCAGCTGCTGTGACCCACCTCCACACAACTTTCACATGGAAGTACTTGCAAAGGCTCCACCTGAGGCTGTACTGTGCAGAAGTTTTTACTACTCCACAGCTTGAAGGGATGGGGGATGGCCCTGCACGTTCAGAACCACTCTGGGAAGGAAGCAGCTCTGCAGTAACGTCCTTGGGTTGTTCTCATCGGTAAAGTGTGAAAAATGCCCAAGTGTCCTTAAGAGAACCGGGCCCCCTTTTGCACTTGGCCTTATTTTGGGATATATCCTGGAATAGGGGCCTGCTGTCTGCATGCTAGTTCAGACTATAGCAAGCCCGAATTGAGACCTGCCATAAGACACATTAGCTTGCGAACAGCATGCCCCTATCCCAGGATACATTCCAGAATAAGGCCAAGTGCAGAAAGGGCCCTGAATTCTCACTGGAAATGTTGGTGCCATCATAAGAAGGACCCAAAGCATATATCAGTGAGATTTATAAATCTGTGGCGACAGGTTTGGATGCTGGGACCGACAGTAAATATACTGTGAGGAGAAAGAAGCCACATGCAGAGTGCTTTATTTTTAGGGTGATGCCGCTTCAGATGTCTCTATCTACCTTCAGACTTGTCTTCCTGACCAACGCGATCAAGCAATCTCCTGGGATTCCCCAGTGTAAAATGCTCCAGCCCAGCCTTTCAGGAAATGAAGACACTCCCGCTGGCTCTTCTCATTATTTACTTTCAAAGAAACATGTCCCAACAGCTCTCCCCACCCCTCCCCTTCCAGGATCTGCCAGTCACCTGTCAAAGTTGGTCGGCTGCTGTGCTCTGCGTTGCCGCTTTCTGAGAAAGGAATGCTTAATTCAGTCAGCCTTCAGGCTGCAGGAGGCGGCAAATAAAGACCTTCGGAGAAAGTGAGCCTGTGTGGTGTGCAGTACGGTAGGGGACTTGATGTCGGTGCAGGATAAGTTAGCTGCTGGCAGGCAATAGGAAATCTCATACTCAGATTAGAGATCTGCAACTGTTGCATATCCAATTTAATAAAAAGATTTAGCTGCCACTTTGTTGTAAAAGACCTTCAAATATGTCTTAGGCCAGTGATGGCGAACCTTTTGAGCTCGGTGTGTCAAAATTTGCAAGATAACCTAGCTTAACTCGGGTGCTGTGTCACATCTAGAAATATCCATAATTTTGTGATATTTGTAGCTCTAGTAAAAAAGTGATATTTTTGATATATGTATTTTATTAAAAGCAAAAACAAATAATTCTTTACATTAGTGACTTTTGTTGTTAAATCTTCAATTGAAAGTTGGTATTTCATACACTTCAAGAACAAGCAAGCACTACACGCCCAGGTGCCAGGGTGACCAGGTGTGTCACCCAAAAGGGCTTGGCGTGTCACCTGTGACACGCGTGTCATGGGTTGGCCATCACCGACTTAGGCCCTTTCTGCACTTACCTTGGTTAATCCATATTAGCTAGATCTGTATTAGGTAGATATGCATCAACTACAGGCAAAGGTAATTCCCATGAATGATTCAAAAGATTCAAAATTCATTTGAGTGTTAAAAAACAAAAGTATAGACATTCGATTTGAATTTGAATGTCCAAATCTGAACGAATTTGATCAAATTTCAGTGTTTTGAATATTCTTGCACATCCGTAATCTGCACTGAGTGGTCTTTGTAAACAGCAAATGTGTGCTAAACAGTGCTGGCATGGATGTAGACCATACATTCATCCACCACTAATCTGGATTAGCCCTTAGCGTAGTTCTGAATCTACTTTACTCCCGTGCAGACAATGTGTTCTTAGCAGCTCCTTGTTCCAAATTAACAAGTGAATGCAGAAAGGGCCTGAATGTTTGGCAAAGTCATTGGTCAGTGTCTGTGGCCCTATCTGTGTGGGTCTTTATCCTGGCCTGCTGCATCCTCGTGTGGACCAACAAAGGGCCCAACCACCCCTTAGCATATTTCATCTGCACAAGGGAAAGCTGTGGGCTGGAACAGGGCACCAAAGGGTGTTTTTCCACTGTCAATTGTACCCATTTTTGCACCCATTTTTGTACCTTTTGGCTGTGAGCCGGATGATCCCATTTCCACTACGGCACCCATTTTGAACCTGATTGTTTCCACTGCCGTGGGGGAAATCCGGATCTTTTTGGCCTTTAATCCGGATTTTCTGTAGACCCCATTAATGGGGTCTACAATGGGTTCTTCTGCCAGGAAATCCGGATTAAAGGAAGCCTGTTTCCACTGGAAACAGGCAATGGGGTCCAAAGGAGGCTAGGGGGAGGGGATGCACCTTTGACCCCCCCCCCAACATTGGCTTCGAAGTCACTTTGAAGTTGACTTCACATTCACTTCGAAGTCACTTTGAACATGCGCTCAACTTTTGAAAGTTGAGCTTATGCTTCGAAGTCACTTCGAAGTTGCTTTGAAGACTGCACCCCCC
>MTQE01000401.1:23503862-23518957 GCA_014337955.1 Aspidoscelis marmoratus
TTAAGAAATGTACCCATTCTTAGATCCGGATCTTCTTAGATCAGGATCTAAGGGCTGCATTGGAAGAACACCCAAAATGGCAACTTGTCCCAGTAATCTAGTGGAGGGGAGCAAGTTTCTGACGCTCAGCAAATGGTGACGAGGAAAGCCCTTGTATCAGTTGACAGGGAGGAGGAAGGTCTTCTCCTGCCCTCTGTATCAAGGCACGGGTCCTTGCTTTGAAACAGAAGCGGGTTGTTTTGAGGACGAGAAATGCCCCATGGACCATACCCTGTCTTTGGAAACAGGAAGCGGTAGCCGTGAGATAAGGGGAGCTGAAGAGCTTGGAAAGGTCTTCAGCTGGCTCTTCCACCATAGAGCCTAAATGGCACTTGTAGCAACCTAAGAGAGGAACTGTTTGTGGCCTCCAAGTGGATGTTGTGCTTTTCCTCTTTGAGAGCACAATGAAGGGACAGGGTCAAGCAGACCCTGTGCCTTCAGTCTGCACTCAGTGCTCCATAATGGCACCACGTGCATTCAGCCCAAGCTAAGCTGAGCTAAAATAAAACAACCGCTTTTATACAGAGCATAGTGTTTAGAGTGCAAAAACATGAGTTCCTTGAATGTCCTTAGGGCCGTGCTTCGTTGTGCTTAGGGTTTCACCGTGTCACTTGATAACTGAACATAGAGAATGCTGGAATTACACTACTTGATACTGGGTAAATGGTCCTGATGAATGTATAATATCTGATTATAATGCCTGCATCAAGCTATGGACTTTGGGCACGTCCACATGGAGTTAAAAATAGAGTGGAGTGGAAGCGAGACAGCTTAATGCAAATCTTAATTTGCATTAAGCTGTCCGCATGGTAATGGAGGACAACGCGGATTCCAGGCGAACCCGCCCATCCCCATGAAAACCACGGTAAATCCCTGCATCGGGATATCGCGGTTTTCTCCACCCCTCCCCCCTTACCTGAGCGTGTGAACACACAGACACACGCACAGACAGGGTGGAATCTTCCTCCTCCCCTCTTTCTCTCTCTCCCTCCTCCACACACACACACACACAATCCCTGTCAGAGCCCCGATAAAATGTCCAAAAGAGCAGCAGCTTTCGTGGCTTTCACAGCCAGTCTTCTTCCTCCCCTCCCCTCTCTCTCTCCCTCCTCCAGTCCCTGAGCCCTCCTTCACACACGCACGCACGCACGCACGGACAAACAGGGGGGAACCCCTCCTGAGGAACGCCTTCCTCCTCCCCTCCCCCCTCCCTCCCTCCTGCAGCCCGTGGTGAAAGCTCACTGCATTCTCGAGGTTGCAAAAGGAATGGGGGCATGTAGAAAAGGAGGGAGACAACAAGCTTTCACCACGCTAAAGATGGCACTGCAGTGGCCAAGCTGACAACACCCTTTCAGAGTCCTGTCATTAAAATCCTGTCATTTGCTCTGCATACTTGCTGGCTACAAGTCTGCCTTGTAACCAGGAAGTATGCAAGGCAAACAACAGGATTTTAGCGAGGATTTTAGCGTAAAGGGGGACAGTTGCCATCGCAGCGTCAGCGGCGGGGACAGCAAAGCCCCACCCGCAAATGCTGCAATTGTAACTCATGAGTGTCCCCATGCCCCCTTTATAACTCACTCTTGCCCCCTAATTTGGGGTGAGTACAGTTATAAAGGGGGGGGTATTTCAAATTAGAGGATTTTGTTCCTCTTTTAGCTCAATTTAGGGCTTTGCAAGTCGACGCTTGCAAGGCGAAATAGCTTTCATCTCGCAATCTCCTTGCCATGGGGACGAGCCCCATATCTCCTATCTCACCTGCCTTGGTGAAAAATGAGACCTAAATTCCAATGGATATGCCCTATTAATTAAATAATCCCTTTGACTTGGTTGGAAGAGGTTGCTAAGAAGCTCCTGACTGGCAAATTATAGGAATACTGACTGTGAATCTAGAAAGTTACTGTCACCTGGAAATCTCAGTACAAACTTGATTTATTCAGTTGGGGAGCAAGATTAGTGTAGACACACATGATTATATTATCCCCCTCAATTCTGCGACATCACACAGCACGAAACCAGCAGAAAACTCTGGCTAAGCTTTTTAAAGAATGCAGATGTCAACGAATTCATTGTTAACTAGCGAGCTAGCCTGGTTTGTGTGTGACAGGCACCTCCAAAAGAACTGGTAAAAAACTTGAAGGTTTATTAGGTGAAATAATATAAGAAACTGTGGCTGAATTATGAAGGAGGTGCAAGACTTTGGGAGTTGTACTTGAGCCATCTTAGAAGCATATTTTGGGAATCCTATGTTTGCGGTTTGCCATTTAACACAGCATTGCACGTGTTTGAAAATCACTGTTTATATATAGGTATGATCAAAACCAAATGTCATGGTTGGCACTGGATACTGGCAAAGCATTCCTTAGTCCCTGGAGCAGTTATGGGAATCAGTTCTGAGTATGCAGCACTAAGCATAACCTGAGCCCTCGAAGGTGCAAAACATTCAGTACTTGAGAACCAACGCTGAGGTCGCTTCGTGTAAACCAGTTTGGTCTTGCGGTTAGGGTGTTGGACTCTTATCCAGTTGCCTCCTGAGGCCTTTCCGCACTTAGGCCTCCAGTATGCAATCAGGGCAGCTCTGGTAAAGAGCATATGCATGCTCACTAAGCTGCTACAGCCTAGAAGCATGCCTGCCCTTATCAGAGCTGTCTTTTCTTGTGGATAAGGTGTAGAGCATGAAATTGTGCTCCCCACCCATCCCAACCTTTACCCCAGACTTACCTGCAATGTCCAGTGGGAAGAACATTGGCTCTTCTTTTAGGGCTGCTGTGGGAGTCCTTCCTCCTAGCTGGTGTGATTGGCTGGCGCTACCTGCATCACACATTTTGCGATGTGCTAGCTGCTTGCAAGTGGCTGATGATGGGTGGGGGGAGAGAGAGAAGAGATCGATCTGACTGGTTGGCGTGCCTCCCCACCCCTGGATCATTTCCCCGGTGCTGCCCTCTCACCACAGCATTACCCAGGGAGGTGCTTGGATGTCCCCTGCCATCCTCCCCCCCCCTCCAGGATATTGCAGGGTTTCATGGGCTGTTTCCTCTCCCTTCTCGGTAATATTGCAAGGCTTTTCTCATGATCCAGCCCTGTGATATTGCTGAGAGGGGGGAGGAAATGGCCTGTAATCATGGAGAGGAAGGAGGGCAGGAAGGCATCCAGCCCCCCCCCCCAGCAAGAGAGCAGCATGGGGGAGGCAGTCCAGGGGTTGGGAGGCACACCTCCCAGACAGATCAATCTCTTCCCCTCTCCATTGGCCACTTGCCAGCGGCCAGCGCATCACAAAACACGTGATGCAGTTGGCAGTGGCCAATCACACCATCGAGGGACGGGGCTTGGTGGGCCAGTACACTCCTGTTACAGGAGGACCATTCGCATTTCTGGCCAGTATAGTGGGCTTAGACCACTATATCCTAATGGCCGTAGGGCAGTGGTTCTCAACCTGGGGGTCGGGACCCCTTTGGGGGTCGAGTTACCCTTTCAGAGGGGTCGTGACGAGTCTCCCACCACCCTTCCCTCCCACCTCCCAGCTGCTCTGCCCCTGTGGTTGGGGGACTCCACAACATGAGGAACTCCATTAAGGGGTCACGGCATTAGGAAGGTTGAGAACCACTGCCGTAGGGTGAAAAGGCCTTTGGTCTGATTCCACGTTCCTCCACAAAGCCAGCTGGCTGACCTTGGGTAGTTTCAGTTCTCTTTATGAGCTCTCACAGCCCCACAGGGTGTCTGTTATGGAGAGAACAACAGAAGGTTTTGGTCTTCTTTCATCCACATCTTAAAGGAGACCAGAGTGGGGTATCAAAACCAATTCTTCTTCTCTTTTTTCCTCCTCCTCCTTTTCTTTCTCTTCTTCTTCTGTGCTGATCCAGACCCCCCACCATGGCAAAAAAAAAATAAAAAAAATCTACATTTGTGTGCAGGCCCTCTCTTCCTTCACAGAAAGGGCAATGAGGCCCTCTGAACATAGGTGCAGAGACTTGACCTTTGCAGCCCCAGTGGTGGCAATGGAACCACCAAATCTGAGGCCAGAAGGGCAATCCACTCCAGCAGAGACACATTGCAGAGGTGTCTCCTACCAGGAAAGTCTCCTAAAGCTGCATCCCCCTGGAGACAGGAGGCAGTCCAGAGAGCCTGTGATTTTTTAGACATGTGCATGAATATTTGTAACATGTGTTATTCGTATGAATTCAGACATTCGTACACAAATTGAATGTTACGATATTCGTACGAATAGATCAGACATTTGTTAAACTGGGGAGGTGAGAAAGTGGCTGCACTCCACATTTGCAATGGATCCAGATTGCATTCAACATGGATTAAAAGTGGATTCAGGTCAGATTTGATGCTTTCAGAGCATGAATTTTTTACTGGGTATGTACAAGATATGTATTTGTTCATATCGGATTTGTATTGGCTCGTATCTGATATGCATCTGTTTGCATCCAATACATATAGGATATTTGTATGAATTTGTATGAATACATTTGTCTAATATATTCCTACCACATTTGAAGGGATCTATTCGAACAAATATGGATTTTCTAGCATTCAATTAGTTACAAATCGAATGTCAAAAAACTCATTCATACACATCCCTAAATGTTTTCAGAATATTCAGCTATTTCAGAAGCTGTTCATCACAACATTTTTCAGCAAAATATTTTACTCTGCAAATATTTCATTTTCAAGGGCTTGTCTGCACTTACATTACCTTATTCTGGGCCAGTGGATCTAGACCAGTAAGACCCACTAGTCTAGAACACCAAAGAGCATGGTCTGGAACTGTGTCATCTCCATGATGGTACTTCAGAGCCAGGCTCTAAGGGCTCTGAAGGGCTAGGAACAAACATTCCTAGCCTTAAAGCCCATGAGGAGCCTATTTTCGTACTGGTTCTCCTGGTAGTCGGAACATGGTATGCCTCCATGTTCTAGTCTAGGACCAACTGGTCTCAATGGTAGACCTAAATATCAAGGTCTGCCACTGATCCAGATCAGCCCCTCCCTCCCGAAATCTGGGTTATGCTCCATTTAATGTGTACCAGTATTGTGTGTTTCACTGAGGCCCTGATGCTGATTACGAGGGCTCCTAATTGAATAAAGCCCAATGAATCAGTTCATATCTCCTATTTTAGGCACATCTAAATATATGTGTTTACCATTCTATACATAGTAAATACACAAGTCATGATACCTGGAAAATGCTCCACAGAAATAGACCGTTGAGGCAATGGGTTTGTACATGAAGTTTTTAAGGGCAAGCTATAACCAATTACCTGTGATGTATTTGCATCTAAATTGTCTTTATCTAGTCATAGCAGGTTTGAACATAAATGTTCCAGATAAAATGATTGTACAACATGTACCTTAACTTCCAGGATTCCATTCAAAAACAACAGAACACTGACACCATTTTTTAACTTACTCTCCCAGCTGGGAGAACGCATTCTGCCGGAAGAAGGAAAGTTGCTTGTCTTGTTTGTCACTCACTCAAAAGCAATAAATGGATTTAAAAACAAAACAAAACTGTGCAGTATGTTGCATCATTATGTTGGAATGTCTAACAGTGCACTTGTTAACTTAAAATGACAGGCCTTGGCATAATTACCCTACAATAGTCTAATCTTCTTCCTCCTCATTATCACCCCAGTGCCTACAGTATACTAATGGAATGCCAGTTAATTTATTAAAGGAAGATAACCTTTGCCAAAAGCAGATTGTGGAGTGATTGAGGCATATACTACTTTGCTGCCATATTTACAGAGTTTATATGTGAGACTTAGGCCCTTTCCGCACTAGGCCTTATTCTGGAATGTATCTCAGGATAGGGGTCTGTTGTCCACATGTTAATGCAGGCTATGGTAGGCCTTACCTGGGGCCTACCATAGTCTGCACTAGGATGTGGACAACAGGCCCCTATCCTGGGATATATTCAAAAATAAGGCCAAGTGCGGAAAGGCCCTTAGGGAGCATCTGCACCTACAAAAGTGGGTGCCCCGAGGGCTCTGAAAGGGTGTTGTCAGCTTGGCCACTGCAGTGCCATCTTTGAAACTCTGTAATACCAGGTCATCCCTGCTCACATTTTTCACCAAGTCTGCTTTTCCTTCACTGTAGAGATACCCATGTAATGGATGAAAGAAGTGGACACTGATACAGAATAACACTAGTGAGTGCAGAAATGGCTAAAGATCTTCATTTTGTGGTCTTTCTACCTTACCCTCAAGTATCTCCGCTATCTGTTGATAGGCCCATTTATTTGCCTTTATCACTGCTGACTTTTTTTTTTTTAGTGTTCAGTCAAAACAAAAACCACTTGGTTGTTTCTGGCTGGGTCTACGTCTTGTTGCATGATTCCAACATCATAGCATCATGCCAGCTTTTTCTCCAGACACAGTACAAACAATGAAGGCAGAAGGGGCTGCCATCCTTTTCAGATGAAGGCCAGGCTAAAGAAGTCTGTCTTCATTAATCTCCAACCTGAATACAAAACTGGGGCTCCTGAGCAAATTCTGTGCCTTGACAACAAAAAAACCAAAAAACCAAAAACAAACAAACAAACAAAAACCAGTTTTGAGATCATTTATTAGTGGAGAGATTTAAATTCAATTCTTTCTAAATTCTGAGAGCAACTTCTCAGGGAACAGTTTTCCTTTTGAGTGGGTTCCTTATCTATATGCAGATTGTTTTTATACACAGACACTCTTTGCTTTGTGGTTCCCTTAGTGTGTGCATTCTTAAATTTAAATTGTGCAACTATTATACATGGGCAGAACACAATGTCCAATGCTTTATTAATCGTATGCAATGGTCTTGCCCCTCATACAAAGGGCCTGCTAGGTAGGGCACCTGCATAAGAACATAAGAGGATCCCTGCTGGATCAGGACACAGTACCTCTTGTTCAGCATCCTGCCTCACAGTGGCCCACCAATTGCTCGTGGGCATCTCAAGCAGAAGACAAAGGCAAAACCTTCACTGCTCTTGACTCCCTGCAAATGGCCTTGAGAGGCATCCTGCCTTTACCAAGCTCAGCTCTAGAGCAACCTGAACCCACCTTGTTCTGGTGGCTCTGCCTGCTTGAAGCCTGAGGTGACCATCAGGCTTTGACCATCAGGTGATTTGAGGGTCAAGTGGGTTGTAAACTCCTAATAGCATCTCTATGAATTAGCTAAGATGAGGGGCAGTGTATGAATGTAATAGCGCGGGATTGCCATGCTTGCTTTGGACCATGTCCACTGTTCATGCACCCTAAGAGAGGTAGCCAATATAGTTGTGTTGATAACAAGACAAAAACAACACTGCCCGACACCACACCTCTGCCTCAGCTGATCTTTGCTGTAAACCTTGCCATAAGCCCACAATTCCCAAGCCACTTCTGCTCATTAATTTTGCACGTGTGTGGATGGCTTCACTTAGAATTAGAAGATTTAATATCTGGAATTAGAAGAAGCTTTGCTTCATCTTCCATGACATATATATCATCTGAAGGGATTATCCAATAATTTTGTGCAGGGTGCCTTGAACAGTCTAGTAAATCACTAAATGTTCTGCCTCAGAATGGAACTCTGGAACGCATTTGAAAAAATGAGGCCTTAGCACATTGTAAGATCCACTGAGTATAATTCAGTAGGGCTTAATATAAGGAAATGTGTCTAGTCCCAAGTAAAATCTCTAGGGCTGCATCCAGAGGGGGCTAGGGGTGCCAAATGTATGTGTGGCAACCCCACTACAACTCCACTATATCCTCCTAAAACACATCATACCTTATTGCTGGAAAACCTATCACTAGTGGTGGGTTTTCCAGCAGCAGCAGCAGCAGTGCATTGTTACTTATCTCCATAATTTCTGTCCACCATGCATATGCAGGGCCCAGAACAGATGCTGCTGGCAACTCACACTTCCAGGTATATTGTGCCCAGTACCCAGATATCTATGTTACTGAAGCATGGCACTGTATAGCTAGCAAGGGATGATGCCAGAGGGGCAATATTCCAGATTATCACTTGCTACTGGGATATTCAGTCGGACCGCTTAGGATTATCCTGTAAATCTATGCTTCTGTTACTCAATATACCTAATATACTGCTGTCAAATCACAGCCAATAGAAATTACATTTTACCTCTATGGATGAAGAGAGTGGGAAGCCGACCTTACTTCTGCATTAACTTGGTAGGTTAGAGTGAGAGTATTTGATAAGGACAGATTATATGAAGAAAGAAAGAAAGAAAGAAAGAAAGAAAGAAAGAAAGAAAGAAAGAAAGAAAGAAAGAAAGAAAGAAAGAAAGAAAGAAAGAAAGAAAGAAAGAAAGACTTTGGCTTTTCTCATGAACTTAAGGGGACTCAAAATGGCTTCTCTTCCTCTCCCCACAGCAGAACATCCTGTGGGGTAGGTGGGGCTGTGAGAGCTCAGAAGAAAGCTGTGACTAGCCCAAGGTCACCCAGCTGGCTTCATGGAGGAGAGTGGAATCGAACCCGTGACTACGAGATATGAGTCTGGCACTCTAACCACAAGACCAAATATAAGAGTGGTTCCCGAACTAGTGGAGTAAGGAAGGGGAGAAGACAATGGCAGCCTTGCTGTTTTTTATTCAGATAAGAAGAAGGTGAACGCTCTAATGTCCGATAGCATAGCAGAAGATTGCACAACCAGGAGAGAATCTTTGCCTCTTATATACACATCTACATAACGTTCAAGAAAGATTTCACGTGTTCCCAAAGTAATAATTACTCAAGGGGGTTGCTTGCTGCTCATTGTAGTGATGTCACAGGGACTATCCAAGTCTCACCCACGACAGTTATGGAATTAGATCCCTCATAGCGTTTGCAGTGGAAATGGATAACCTAGCTGGGGGGCAGGGGGAATAGTATTTCCCCAGTGACTAAATATTCTGGTTTGAGTGTTGGAAAAAATGTGATATTCCCACAACAGAAGTACATCTTTGAGGGAAGACATCTGGATTCCATGCAACAAATTATTAACAACTGTGGATTTATTGTGCTATAAACTGATCATCCAAAAAACGGCTTGGGGACTTTGGGGAATAGCAGGAAAGCAATGCAGTCAGTCAGTCATCCCCCCATCAATGGATGACAGTCTTCTACGTGCCCGTCAAGCGTTCCTCCCTTCACGCTGTGTTTGAGACCCAGCAGTGACAACAGTGCGCCTGGTTGAGGTAGCAGCAGGTACGTCTGCTCCTCTAGGTTTGTGTGATGGTTCCCTTCCTTTCCAGTGGATCATTGTGAAACATGTACTGTGGATGTTTCTGCCTGCAAGCACATGATAAAAGGAAGTGCCAAAGAGGAGGAAGAACAATGTGGAAGAGGGAGGGAGGTTTCTTATTCTAGGAAATGTACCAGGAAATGCAACAGCCACCGTTTGTAATGCCTGGCCCATATGTTCCCAGCTACCCTTGCCCATCCAAATGGTATGTCTTCGAAAGAAATGGGAGAGAATGAGTGTGCAAGATGCAAATTAGTGTCTGCTGGTTCTAGTGGGGGATGCTGCAAAGGCCCAGTGTCCTGGGTGTGAAGGATTCTCCCATGTGTGGTCAACATGTCTTGTTCCTATGCACATAGCCTGAGCAAGCTGGTACATTGTCAACAATAACAAAGCTGAACATCTCCATGAAAAATCACTTTTTTTTTATCCTATGATAAAACATTCCCTCACACCAGGTACCGTACATGGGGAAGACAAAAGAAGCTGCGTTTCCAGTCCAGGGCTGCACGTACAACTGGGTGGTGGAAAGCGCACCCTGTGAGGACCCAAGGGGGAACAGCATGCACCCAACACTAGCCCCTTGCACATACAGTGTGCCCCTGAGGGCCATTAAGCACCCTCAGAAGTGTTGTTCCTGCAGAGTAGGAGCAATTGTTCTTGTCAGCACTGTGAAGATGGACAGTGGCAGCAAAAGCCACCTATTTGCCCCGCCTACAGACTGGTTGCAGCTGGTGTGGTCTGCCTCTGGTCTGGTCATTCAAAGTTACAGATGGGGATCTACAGCAATAAAAGTCCCTCTGCTTCCTTCACATAACAACCTTATAATGGATTTCTTACTCAATTTATTCAAAGTTGGCATGGGGGGTGGAGGATGAACCATGCCCCCCATGCTTCAAGCCACTGCAGATCTTTGATTTGCATTCAAGGGGAAGAGATGGGGAGTAGTGCACCTTCAGTGGTTTTCCTTGGTTAAGAAATGTTTTCAAGGAAAAGGGGGGCTGGTCTTAGATGCCTAGCTAGCAAAGCACCAATAAGAATCAGATTTTGGTGCGTCAAAAGTTGACTGAAAGCCCACTTAAAGTATGCCAGACCCTACATTGTTGGGTTGAATTTGTGCTCTCCAATGCCAGAGAATGGCTTCCCCCAACCTCCAGTTTAGATGATACTTGTTTCTTAGCTATCTGCATTTTCCCCAATGGCACCCATCTCCTGAAGGTGTCACAGAGGGGCTGAATGGTGATCTGCCATTTGCTGCTAATTCTTGTACAGTGCCACCAACCAGGCTTTGATGTGCTCTGTGATTTGCTGCACCATGGGAGGATCAAAGGCAAATAACAAATTGCCAAATAGCCTTTCCACTGTTGCTGCTGGTACCTTTTCCTCCATCGATCCCTCTGGAGTTTTCTTTCATCATGATTTCGCCACATTTTGCTGACCTGAAGTCCTCCTCTATGTTGCAGAGATGGCTATGCCCTGAGTACAAATGGCTACACTGTGGCATTGCTTTGGTGGAGCATGTTTGGGCTTTGCTGTCATCTGATCTTGCCTGGGCTCTTGAAGGTGAAAGGCCAAAGCCCTGGCTTCTGTTTATAGCTAATGAAGGATGCAGTAGCCCTGTAACCACCTCTCCCTGAGTGACTGATTGGGGACGAGGGAGGCTGTGATCATTCAGTGGTGGGTAATTAACACATGAGGCCTTCCTGTCAAGCCCAGCACTCCTGCCTTTCAACAGCAAAACAAGGCTCAACTTGATGCGCATTTCCATGTGCTGAGTCAGGGTGTAGAGAGACCCTTGAGCCTCCAGCACTTCTTTCTTTCTCCGCCTCACAAACAGATGTGGGGAATGAATGACAAGTATGCGTCAAGAGGGCTGATGAGTGTTTTAATTTATTAGCAATTCAAATGGTTTTGGCGTGATAGGTAATTCATCTGTGGCCAAGGACTAAGGAGGACAGATGAAGCCCAGAAGATTTGCTTTTTCTTTTGGTCTGTTTTAGAATGGGATAAAGCAACATCTCACCTGAACAGATGGCGATCCCAGGCTGGTTGTATTCTAAGGATGTGCACAAATGTGTGTTGTTTTTGCATTCAAATTTGAGACAAATTGAATGTCAAAACCTTCGATTTGATCTGAATGTTTACAATCCGAATGCAATAAAAACCGATTGGAATCCGATACATTTGAATCTATTCGTTTGAATGTTAGACAAGAATTTGAAGATACAAATGTCAACAACATTCGTATGTGTTATACATAGCTGTACGCATTTTGTATGCATCCTGTTTTCGTTTTGCAGTATAAGCATAATACATAGGTATCTGATACACATGTATCATTTGAACAAATGTTTTGGAACATCTGAAATTCATTCAAATGTTTAAATGCGAATGTGAAGACATTCTATTCAAATTTGAATGTCCACATTCGAATTTCAAATGTTTAGAACATTTGTGCACATCTCTATTCTAACCTATACAAATTCTTACCTGTCATCTTTGGCCACGTCCATACCAGGCTTAAGGCCTATTTGTTGATGGCCTGGGGGATGTGATGTCCATAGCTCAGTGATGTTGCCAGGCATATAGTACACCTCTGAGGCTCAGCAAACACGTTCAGAGCTACAGGAGAAAGACACAGAGGGCACTGGCCATCTCAAGCACTGACATCACCACCAGGAGATACTCAGTACCCGCACCATGAGTGATTTACTTCCATTGTGCTCAGCCCAGATGACTTCTGGGGCTACCTTTGGTACCTTGAAAAATGCACCCATGCTGTCTCTTTGAAACTGGGGGACTTGCATTCCTACTTATTGCAATTTTGGGGTTGCTATGCCACGTTCTATAGTTCTTTTGCGAACCTAAGCTTTCAGGTATAGCTACCTGATTTCTGGACGAGTCATATGCTGAAGATGAATATCGTAGCTTATATCCGGAAGCTCAGGTTCACAGAAGAACTATGGAGCACCGCAGAACAACTCAAAAGCTGCAGCAAGTGAGGTTGTAACCAGCTGTGAAAGCCTACGTTCTGCCAATTTCCATTCCCTGGCTTTGAAGAGAGTGAGCAGTTGAGGCTTGCAGGCACCAGATGCCCAGAGGTGCTCCTACTGAACCCTCTGCTTCCTGCAAACTGGAGGGTTTTTTTTTTTTTTTGGGGGGGGGAGGCTGTTTGAATGTGCTGTTGCACAGCTCTCCATTGGCCCTGCACAGCCCTACAGGAACAAGGAAGTGTAGAAAGAGGATTGCTCCTTCTTTGCATTTAATATGCTGCTTAACATTTCCCTTTGGGCTTTGCCACTGATTCCATTTTAATTGCCCATCCCTGGCAGCCCAGGAATAACATACTTCCTACAAGTGCGGAGGGAGGCATGCTCTTTGTTTGAAGCAACTGATGGTTCCTGCAAATCCATATGGCAGCACCCTTCCCTCTTATGACCAGGCAGGCAAGGAATTATTTTCCTTCAGACACTGCCCTCCCCTTGTCCAAATACATCAGCCCGTGAAGCCCCTTCTAAGCATACTGGCTGCCACCTCAGTATGATCAGGAGGAGGCACCGGTTACGGGCACAAGAGAGCTTCTCCGGCTTCCCCCACCCCTTCAGTTTATGAGATGCCTTTGCACTCCCCTCTGTCGACGCTGGCCTGCCTCCTGCATTCCAGCCTAATCGAGTTCAGCAAATAAGAGATGGGCGTCGAAGGAACAGCGTGGAGAGGTCACCTGAGAAATGTTTCTAGTTAAGTGTGTGTAAACAATACACACGCACGCACACTTCCCTAGGTGGCTCTGACCTGACGTGGATCATCTACATCGGGAAAAGGCAGATGGTGTGCATAAATCTTTCTTACAGGTTGGGGAAGGGCTGAAGTTCAGAGGCAGAGAACACTTTTTGCAGGCAGTAGGTCTTAGTTAATCCCTGACATCTCAAAGGGGGCAGCAGAGACTCTTGTCTGGCCAACCAGAGAACTTCTGTCTGTTGAGCGTCAACGACAAAGGGCTAGATCGAAAAGGGAAAGCTTCCTCTTTTTCTTACGGCTTTGTATTTTTCATGAAGTTGGCTGCTGGTGTTGATGCTCTTGGGAAATGATAGAGCAGATCTTAGGTGAGCTGCCAGTGCAGGGCTTCCCAAAGCAAGAAACCTCTGAAGGATGCTGCACTTGGTGCAGCAAACCAAGAAGCTTGCAGGCACAGTGACGTAATGAATATCGTCACACTTGGCCCACAAATGCATATTATGCAGCCATAGGGACTTTTAGCATTTCACTGCAGGGGGAAAGTGTTCCACCCCAGTTACATTTGGGGACAGTGGCCAGCGTCAGCACTGCAAGGGCTAGCACCCCTAAACTTAAGTTGTGGCCTTCACAGTGCAGACAGCCTGTCCCAGACCATCCACACTGGCTTAGCAACAGCTATGACCCATTGCACACTGGGCCATTGCTATGGTGAATATGTGATGCATCCCACACAGCCTTCACACAAGGAAATAGTGCAAATGCTGAGTCCGGGACTTCACTCGGAGTGGTAAAACCGAGAAGCAGCTCTTACTGTTTCACAACTACAGAGCATTAGGGCAGCCCCACATGCTCTGGGCTGCTCTGAAACTGAGGTTGCAATGCAGTGTGTGGTTGCAGCATACCAGACTGTGTGGGGTCATCCTGATCGCTGAAGTGCAAAAAGGCCCTTAGGCACATTTACCAAGAAATTCTGGACCACTAAGAACTCCCAGGCACATAAGGTTTTAAGGGTGATCATTTGTTATCCACCTTTATAGGTTTTCTGCATAAAACATGATTGCTACATAAAGTATAAGAACAGACATATAAGAACCTAAGAGGAAGTCTGCTGGATCAGGCCACGGCCCATCTAGTCCAGCATCCTATCTCACACAGTGGCCCACCAGTTGCTTCTGGGCATCTCAAGCAGAAGACAAAGGCAAAGCTTTCACCAACGCTCAAAACCCCACAAATGGCCCTTAGAGGGATCCTGGCTGCCTCTCTAGCCTGGGGGTAGAATCTAGGCAGTGATGCTAGTAGCCATTGATACACCTCTTCCCCATGAATTTGTCCAAACCTTAATTAAAGCCATTGTAAATTCTATAGACCAATGACCCTCCGGGTGAAAAAATACATCTCCTTGGTGGTCCTAACTCTTCTGCCCACTGGTTTCCTAGAATGCCCCCTGGTTCTAGCATTTTACAATACAGGGAAGAATTTTTCTCTCCCCCCACTTTTTCCACACCATGCATGATTTTATATACTTCAGTCAGGTGACATGAAAGTGATATTTCCCAACAGTGCAGGCAAAGCCGCATTTAAAATTACTACCGTAGCCCTGCTTATTTATGAGAATGGGATTTAATCAGTATATTTCAAGGGAGAGGAGAAGGGAGGGGGAGGAAGGAAGGAAGGAAAGAGGGGGAGAAGAGGAGAGGAGACTTGGGTGGCAAAAAAGAATGCCCTTCCTGTAAAAGAGGACATCAGGCTCCACTACTTGCACTGGATCCGCATTGCATTGTCAAGCACCAATTTAACCAATGGCATTGAAGTGTGGAGCTGCCTTTTGCTCAGAGGAGTAGAACTTAACAAGAGGCCAGAGCAGCCACTATGGAAGCACTCCAGATTTGCCAACCCTCCCCCTCCCCCTCCCCCTCACCTTTGCAGATATTTAGGTATGTGCCTGTATGGTGTGTTTTTTTTTAATTCAAAATCGAGTTGAATTGAATGTTAAAAATTCTATTTGATTTGAATATTTAAAATCCAAATGCTAAAAAACTCAATTCGAATCCATTTCATTCGAATCTATTCGTTCGAATGTTAGATTCATATTTAAAGATATGAATGTCGACAACATTCGT
>MTQE01000401.1:23519004-23530203 GCA_014337955.1 Aspidoscelis marmoratus
TCGAATGTTAGATTCATATTTAAAGATATGAATGTCGACAACATTCGTATGTGTTATACTGTACGTATCTGTATGCATTTCATATGCATCCCATTTTAGCCCATATTATAAGCACAAATGCATACAGGTACATATAATATTTGTACATATATGTATGTAATACATACGAATCTGTATATTCAAATCATTCGAGCAAGTGTTTCAGAACATCCAAAATCCATTTGAATGTCTAAATTGAAACGTGAAGACATCTGATTCGAGTTCAAATATCTACATTCGTCAGATTCGAAACAGATTTTTGAATTTTTGAATATTTGTGCACATCCCTAGAGATAATGTGTATGGGGAGTGTGTGTGAGCTTCATAGTCACAGAGAGGTGTAGGCCAGGTCAGTACCGTTAGTGCAATAAGCACTGATTCAGCCCACACCTCCACACAATCTGGATGAGTGGGCATTCATGTAATCTAGATTAGTGAGACCCACCAATCTGAATCAAGCCAGGTAAGTGCAGAAAAGGTCTTTGATCCAACATGAAAGTACCAGCCTATGGTGGTTTGGAGGCCTTTGATAGCCTGGCATTGTGAACCACTCTTGATGTGAAGTAGATGCAGCACAAATGATTGGGCGTAACAGATAGATGGAAATTCCATGCCTCTGGAAGCCCAAGTGTAGGAAACACATAACAGGAATTCTGCTTTTCAGATCCTTTAATGCATTTTACCGTGGGCTGCTTAATTCAGAGTCCTATCTTATGGACCTTTTGGTCAGGTCCAGCATCATGATTCTGTTTTTATTGGCCCATATTTTCCGTTTTTTATCTTTCAAAATGTTTGTGCAAAACTTTTTGCAGTTCTCCTTCCCAAATTAATCCTTTCCCAAGAGCTGATATTCCTTATTTGGTTACACATTCTTCGCAAATTAGCAAAAAGATTTTCCCCTAATGCTGCACTTTTAATAAGGTCTGGAGTCAAGGCTGACAGAACGAATGGAAGATTCCTCGGGGTTGTTCCCACTCGTGCTTTGAAAACGGTTCGAAAATTCTTTGGCCACGTTACAGACTGGCTTCCCACATTTTCCGAGGAGTAAATTGCTCAAAACCACAATAAAAAAAAACCACTAGTTCGAACAACTCTCACTGGGGGATTAAGGAATAATTCTCTGCAAGTGGGGACGCTAGAAGTTTAGGAAAGGTCTGTCCAGTTTCCTCTTAGCCAATGAGGATTTCCCCTTCGTTGGCCTGGTTGTTTGCTAATAAGGTAGTACTCTGTCCTTTCAGCTGCCAGTTCCTTCCTTCTCCCAGTTCCTGCAGCTATCCCCCTTTCCCTTTTGAAAGATCAAGGAAGGAGGGTGAGAGGAATCTTGCCCTTCACAAGCGGTCCTGTGCAATTCTACCTGTTTCCCTCCCTCCCTCCTTCCGTGATCTTTCAAAGGGGAAAGGGGGGGGGGAAGCTGCAGGAAATGGGAGAAGCAAGGAACTGGCAGGCCCAAGCCCAGCCCCATCCTCTCACCCACCCACCCACTGCAGCGGCAGCACTGCTCGCTCGCTCGCTCACCCGCCCAGCTCCACTTCCTTGCAAAGGCAGCAACAGCACAGCAGCCTCATGCGGGGAGGAAAAGAAGAGAAGGAGCGAGCCTACCTGCCTGCTTGCCTGCCTGCTTGCTCCTGTGGCTTCATTTATAGTCAGCAAGGTGGTAGTAGCGGCAGGCCGCTGCTGCCCAAAGGTTGCCAAAAATGTGCAAATCAAGAGCAGCACTCTGTCCGGAACCTTTGGGCAGCAGCAAGTGCCGATGACAGGGCACACCAGCTCCTCCGGCCTCTCAGCCCCACCCCACCCCTTCTTCTTCTGTTGGCTGCCATTTGGAAGCCTGATGATGTCAGGCTATGATGGGGAGGAGGGGAGGAGGGAGAGAAAGGGTCCCCCCCCCACAGTTCTGCATTATAACATGGGAGTGGGGTCGCAAAAAATGGATGTCACTGTGGATTTTAAAAAAGAGGATTTTATTCAGCACTAAATTCTGAAGTGGGAACGCGGCCCTAATGTCCCACAACAGAAGACTAATTTTGGCTGTGTTTGTCGACAGAGGCCACAATCCCAGCCCCAGCATAGATCTTAGCTTGCTGATACCAGTTTAACTCATTAGACCTAAATGTGCTTTACTGTGTAATGGACTGTAGGCAGACTCACTTTTCATCTATATACAGAATGTGATGAATTACTTGACCTCTCTTCATACATCTCTGTTGCAGGACATTAGAGTTATAGTACATCTGCCTCCAGGTTGGAGAGACAGGCAGGATGTCTCTAAAGAGCATTTGCAGGGAGCTGGGAGCAGTGAAGGTTTTGCCTTTGTCTCTTGCTTGAGATGCCCATACGCAATCGGTGAGCCGCCGTGTGAGACGGGATGCTAGACTAGATCAGGCTGCAGCCTGATTGAACAAGGCTCCTCTTATGTTTTTATGTTCTTAATGAATGCAGAGCCAAGCCAAAAAAAGGTCACTTGCCATTTAAATGGGCTTGTATTTACAAACATCTTTTGGTTGCTCTTGCTTGTAAAATCTGGTTGCTATAGATGTAGATATATTCATGCGTTCAAGTCTTAATTATTTCTGTGTGGGAATGAAAAGAAAATGCTTTCTGGCTGTTGATCCAGAAAATAATTTTAATGAATACAATGAACGTTTTCTGCCCTTTCCACAAACAAGCATCAAAGTACTGGTTATTATTATTTATTTATTTGTGTTTTTGTTTGTTTGTTTGTTTGTTTAAAGTACTTCTACACTGTTTCCTATTAAAGTATGATCTCAAAGCAGTTCACAAAATATTGATAAAAGCAGCTGAAAGTGTCAGCTGTATAAAAATATTATTAAAATCAAGGGTGGAAAAACACATTCATTCTGGAAAGGCCTGGGTAAAAAGATAGGTCTGCTGTTGGCATACGAAAGCCAGAAATGCTTTCATTTATATCAGATGAGGGAATGTCTTTGGGTCAGCACAGTGCAGATAGCAAGAGGATGGAATCTGGTAATTTGTGATACCCACAGCAAGACCCCTCCTGAAGATCTTAATGATCACACAGGTCTGTACTGAGACAGGACAACTTTAATAATACTATACCAGTCAGGTAAAATGGAAGCACAGTGGCAGCCATTCACACTGTGTGTGCTAAACTAGACCCGTACCTAGTGTGTGTATTATGAATGGCTGGCCAGATCGCAATGGCAGAGTCCACCTGATGTACATTCAGATGTTGACATGCCAATCTGGCAGCTGTGTACGACTGCACAGCTGCTGCCATGCACCTGGAAGAGGATGCAGGTCTGCCATCCCAGGAACAATCCAGTCATTGAGCACTGAGGCAATTCCAGGTGAGCTGCAGAGGCGAGCAGGTGCAGACAGAGTGATACAGCAAGCAGCCTGGATCACTTCCCAAGGTTAAGTGCAAAGTGGTCCGGGTAGTCTGCTAAGTAAGCTGTTAAGAGCTTTCTGTGCAAATGATAAACCTTTGAATCTGGCTCAGTGGCTAATGACAACCAGTGCAAGTGTTTCAGCACAGGTGTGATGCGTGCACAGTAAAGTGCCCTACTCTATGTATATTCTGCGGTTTTGGGAGAAGATTCAAGGAGTGCACTACAATAGTTTTAAAAATGCATACCAATAAATCAAAAATTGGTAAGGTTAGAAGAATTCTTAGTTCTGCTGACCAGCAACTGCATACAGCAGGAATGCGCTGACACATTCAGTATATGACATCTTCCCAAATTACTTTTTTGTCTGAGCAACTTGTGCAATATCTACTAGTTTATAGTATTGTACTAGGATATTTACCTTCAGCTGGTGAGTCCTGAATAATGACCAGATCATTGTGACCTAGAATCATAGAGTTGGAAAGGACCTCTAGGGTCATCAAGTCCAACCTCCTGCTCAGTGCAGGATTTTGTAAACCATCCCAGACTGATGTAGGTCCAGCCTCTGCTTGAAGACCTCCAGTCAAGGAGAACTAACTACCTCCCACAGCAACTTATTCCATTGACTGATCACCCTCACTGTCAGGAAATTTTTCCTAATATCTAATCTGTATTTACTCCCTTGAAGTTTCATCCTGTTGTTTCTAGTCCTCCCATCTTGTGCAAGTGAGAATAGGGACGATCCATCTGCACTGTGACAGCCCTTCAGATACTTGAAGACCACGATCATGTCTCCTCTCTCAGTCTTTTCTTCTGTAGGCTAAATATTCCTAGATCCTTCAACCTTTCCTTGTAGGACATGGTTTCCAGACCACTACGGATGCATACAGATACATACGAATGTTGTCAACATTTGTATCATCAAATTCGTAATGAATATTCATACAAATGGACACAAATGTATTCAAATTGGTTCAAATTCTAATACATTTGTTTTTTCTCTATTTGTACGAATTTGGACATTTGAATATTTGATACAAATCGAATTGAATGTCAAAAATTGCACATGTGTACACTGCTATTAGCAACCCCTCCTAGCTTTGTGTCATCTGCAAATCTGGGCAGTATCCCTTTGACTCCCTCATCCAGATCATTTATAAAAATGTTAAATAGCACTGGACCCAGGACAGACCCCTGTGGCTCTCCACTTGAAACATTCCTCCAATTGGATGTGGAGCCATTTATTACCATTGAGTGTAATCACTAAGCCAGTTACAAATCCACCTAACAGTTGTCCTGTCTATCCCATACTTGATCAGTTTTTCAATAAGTACAGTATGAGACACTTTGTCGAATGCTTTGCTTACGTCAAGATACACTATGGGTGTTTTTCCAGTGTCACTAGAAGTACACATTAAGTACCCATTAATGGGTACATTAATGCCATTAATGGGTACTTAATGGGTACTTTTAGTGACCGTGGAAAAATACCCTATGTCTACAGCATTTCCCTGATCAACCCATCCAGTTTATTTTGTCATAAAAGGAAAGGTAAGTCAAACCAGAATTTTTTTTATTGAATAAATTAACATTTTACAAATAAATTGCACCATGAGAAATAATGGTAAACAGTAATAAATTACATATAAGTATAGTTTTTCACATACATTACAAAAATACCTCTAGATTTTTACAAATCCAGTCAAAATACTTAAGAATACCACCTGAGATATGGTGATGAAGACAATAATGTATCATTTAGGAAGGAAGAGAACAAGAAATAGGATAGAACTCGGAAGAGACAAAAGAGAGAATGCATTGGATGGGAGAATGGAATGCAAGAGGTAAGCTATGAGTATCTGTATGTTGTGGAGCAATTTGTTTTGAAAACAGATTTACTGGTTTGAGAAAATAATCAAGGGTTCTGGTTGCCATCTTTCATAGAAGCCTGCTGTTCAGGGTTTTTTTTTTTTTGCAGATGGAACCAAGAGGTATAAAAAAGCTTTATGGATTTAATTACAGATAGTCTACTTAGAGGTAAAAAGAACTCTTTATTTAAGTTGTATTCCACTTCCCATTAAAATATAACATCAAAGCAAAGCATAAAACCAGCTACCAGTCTTAAGCTTTGTCTTCTGGTGGAAAGAACTGAGCACTTTTCAGACTCCTTAGGCATGCTATTGATACAGGTAGCACCAAATGACAGAGCTGCAGCTGTTCTAAATACCCTTTGCTTCTGTTTGGGGGATAAACATTAACTCCAGGATCTTGAAGCTGTTTCCTGTCATTGATCTGTGAGGTTAATCTCTTGGCCTTTGCACAAATAGCCCTAGGTCAGGGTAAGAGACATGCCTGCGGAGGAATTTTTTTTGATTTCTAATTCTTAGGATTAACTGGGGCAGAAATACAGATGTTTTGTGGTGAGACCAGTTCAAGGGCAAAAGAACTGATACTTGGCTGCCAGTGCAAACAGAGCCATCCACTGAGTCCTGCTATTCACAGTATTTATTCCACTTATTTTAGCTTGCGGCAATGCAACCAACAGGCCAGAAAAATCTTCTTTCTGAAGATTCTCTCATTTAAGGGGGCAAGCATGTACCTGTGATGCTCTCTCATCCAAAGCAGAACATGAAAATGTTTTGCCCACTGCAGAGTGAATCAAGACACGTCTCTACTCATCTCCCAGTAAGCAAGCCGGGTTGGGGGTAGTGGTCTCTGGCATGGCCAGCATGGTAGGCTGTACCTGTTACTTCTGCCCAGACATCACTGATAAGTGATGGCATTGGTACATGGATTCTGATGTTAACTCTTCTCAGGAGTCAGCTTCCATGTTCAGGTGTAGGCAGCTCAGTAACTGGTATTAGGGGTGTGCACAAATGCATTTTTGACATTGGATTAATAACAAATCGAATGTTTGAGTAGATCGTACGAATAGATCACATTAGAATGTGATAAAATTCTGTACGAATTTTAGATACATATTGGATACAAATGAAAGCATATCCGATACGTATCTGTAACATATCCATGCTCTGAAAATGTCAAATCCGACCTGAATCCACTTTTAATCTGCTGTTGATCCATGTCGAATGCAATCTGGATCCATTGCGGATGTGACTGGCGCTCCGTTTTTCCACACCCCCAATCTAACGACTGTCTGAACTATTCATACAAATGTCTGGAAACATTTGTATTCATACCAACGTTATCATAAGAATATTGTAACATTCCATTCATGTACGAATGTCCAAATTTGTACAAATTTATACCAATAACAAATGTTACGAACATTCATGTACATCCCTAACTGCAAGTGAATTTAGGTGTGAGGGACTGTTCAGAGTGGAAACACCGAGCATGACCCCAAGATGCCCTTTTTCTACCAGGGATTGTAGCATAGCAAGGTTCCCCAGCCGCCTCAGTGTAAGAACCATTGGAGACACTCGACCCTGAGGATGGCGGAAAGGCATTTCTGCAGCATAACAGAGATGCAGCCTTGGAGCCCTCATCTTGACCTGTTCCAGCATCATAATTCTGCTTTCATGATCTTTTTATCTTTTAGGAAATTTGTGCAAATGTTTCTGTGGTTTTTCTTTCTAAAATAATCCACCCTGGGTACTGAGGGCATTAGGAAGACAAAGCTAAGTTAAAATTAAAAATATTGTGCCCAGTCAAGCCACAAGGTTTTTGGAACTGGTACTTTGAGGAATTCCAAGACTTGATTTTTAGTAAGTGGAGAAAACATCTTTTCTGCTTTCTAAGCGATAGCCTGATGTAATGAAGAGGCATAGATGGCCCTATTTTTTTTACTTACTTACTTACTTACTTACTTACTTACTTACTTACTTACTTACTTACTTACTTACTTACTTACTTACTTACTTACTTACTTACTTACTTACTTACTTATATATTAAGCCTATATCTTGGACAGCCTTTGGTAAATTCCACAGCAGCTGATATCATGATAGTAGAGAACTCAATTTGATTTAATGTGCTGCTATCTCAGTAAACTGGCCTCAGAGTCTAGCATGTCACCAATATCTCTTGGGAAACAAGACACCAAAATTTTGCTGGATTGCATCAATTTTAACAAAATGCATGACTTGGAACACTAGGAATGCATGGACTGCGTTTATACAGTGTGATTCTGGTCATTAGTTAGTACCATGTGTGGGAAATATGGCATCCCTACTTTAAAAGCCACAGTGAAACAAACATCTCTGACACAGCTCAGCTTTGTTCATTGGCCTGCATTCTGCTGCTTAGAGTGAAAGCCAAGAATGTGTCAGCCACAGTTATGATAAGCATAGCATTCATGGCTATGTGGGTGAATTTATCTTGTTCAATGCAAAAATCCAATGAGTTAAAGGTCAGCTACAGAAGCGAGAAGATTCTTAGGTGTGCAGGGAAAGTAGATGCTAAAAGTGGTGGAGGAGCTTTTGGGTACAAATGCTTTTGTTTGAAAAATAATATCTAAAACCTTATACTTGCTGCATTTCCATGGCCTTCAGAGAAAGATGGCTGATTAAAGCCTAAATCTAACACAGAACCCCACAATTCTAAGCCTTTTAAAACTAGGGATGTTCAAGAATATTTGAAACATTCAAAAATTCAATCGAATTTGTTCAAATTGAGACATTCAAATTTGAATCAAATGTCTATACATTCATTTTTTAACATTCAAACAAACTGGAATGTTTCAAATCATTAGTATGAATTATTTGGACATTTGTATGTGTACGGATATGTACGTATTACATATCTGTACGCATCTTATTGGTAACTATACGCATTTGTCCGGAGAGGTACGGGATGAAAACGGCATGCATACGGGATAAAAACTGGATGCGTAAGAATGTGTACAGATGCATAAAGTTGCATATGAGTGTGTACGGATCCATACGGACACATATGAATGTTGTCGACATTCGTATCTTCAAATACGAATCTAATATTCATACAAATAGATAAGAATGTATTCGAATTGGATTTTTTTTTTAACACTTCAAGTACTGGGGCAACCCCAAAACTGACCACCAGCATTTGAAGTGCAAATGGTCAGTTTTGGCCCAGCTGGATCAACATGGCAATGGCAACAGCAACATTTGGGGTGGACGAGGCTGTTGTCATGGTAAACACGATGCAACATGCATTTGTGCAGCCCCTGCTTCCCCGCCCACATACAATGTCCTCACAGGAAGAATGTGAGAATGCTGTATCTGGGAGGGTTCCTTGGGAGCTCTGGGACACTCTGGTACAGAAGGGGCACCACAACATGTGGATGGAACACATGAGGGAGCATCCCTAACAGGTAGATGCTTTAACTCTCTATAGGGATAACAGAAAATTCTCCCGGACTGGATTTCATCCACTAGTTAGAAAAAGCGCCTTTCAGTTAAGTAATGAAGAAGGAAAATGGCTTTTGACTATGCTGATGTGTGCTCTTCTTCACTTCAAAGGCTAATTAAAGGCAGATTAAAACTTAGATGTAGTTTTGCCCTAAAATTCAGGAAAGAATAACACAAACTAGGCATGTTTCCTAACATGACTTTTATCGAGGTGGACTAATACACACCACAGGAACTGGCCAAAGCCAATTTACCAGAACTAAACAGTACCCAACGGTAGGAAGAAATGCAGTGCGGGTGTGTAGCTAAAAGGAGGATAAGAAAAATATGGTTCTTCCTTCCAATGAGATGTAAATTGTGAAATTGGGATTTATTACGACTTTTTATGTTTGTAACCTTACTAAGCATCAGTGAAATAAATAAAATATGTATGCATGCATATCTGCAGACACATGACATATATGCAGCTGTACACGCACTAGGATTTGTGAGGTTTCTTACAAGAAGGTGGCTTCTGCCTGGCACTTTTATCTTGTGTCGAAGCAGACCAGAATTTAATAAATTCAGTGTTTTCACATTTTCTACCTGAAGAGCATCAGCTTGAACTAGTTTGAAATACAGTTAAAAAGAGAGGATTTGATGGGATAAACGTGAGGAGTTCCCACCCCCCGTCTTCCGTGTCAAGATTTCCTTAGTGGAATAAAGCTGATAATGAAATACTGACTCTTTTATATCTTAGTTTATTTTGGGGATGGACTACTTTTCCCCCCCTCAGAAATGGTGGAAGCACATCAAAGCAGCACTTTGAAATCTGTCTCTAAGTATAAATAGCTTTGCTGAGAGGCTCCTTCTGCCTTCTGCTCTGCAGAGCTAGACAGAGTCGGCTGGAAAGGAAGGTTATAAAAAAGAATTATTCATTTCCCGCTTCTAATTAACTAGGTATTGGTAAAAAGTCCTGGGAGAATTGAGTTAGGCAAAGAACAGCGGTTTCCCAGTGTCCCTTGTGTGTGCACTAGGGGAAATGACATTGCCTGTCAAAAGCCTCCCCTCCTCCCTTCAAGAATAAAGAATGTAGGATATTTCCATCCTGACACATTCTTGACTGAGATTGATGGGAAAGAAATGGAATTTGCAGAGCGATGACCTAATGGAGATTGTGCTTGGCTCGGAGATAGAAGCATCAAGGCTCCACGAGCCAAAGTTGTTATTAGGGAGCTGGCATCCATGGAGAACTGGTATCTCTGGAAAACACCTGAGCTGACTGGAGTGGGGAGAACATCTCCACACAAACTTATCCCTGCCGTGGCTGATCACTGCGTGATACCGAGGGAGCTAAACGGCTCTTGTCATGGCAGAGACGGGGCTGAGCTGCTGAAACCTGTTCGGCACAGCCTTT
Organism: Aspidoscelis marmoratus; assembly: GCA_014337955.1. Lineage (NCBI taxonomy): Eukaryota > Metazoa > Chordata > Lepidosauria > Squamata > Teiidae > Aspidoscelis > Aspidoscelis marmoratus. Next base: position 23,529,159 of record MTQE01000401.1, read on the forward strand.
GAAGGAAGTTCTATTTGGACAGGTGGAGCTGAGCTTGAATAATTTACTTAAGCACAGGGTTAGTCAGTTGGAGATGCTGGATGAGATTAATTACAGGGCCTGGGAAAACTGCAATAGAGGTGCGTGTGTGTGTAAAGTTTTAAATGTATGCATTTTGTGCTGCTGAAGTCTTTCCCAGACTAAGAAACACTGGAGGCTGATGCCCTTATTCTATATGTGCACAAATATTTGTCAAGCTCACAATTTGTATGAATTCATAAGATTCAAACATTGACATTCAAATTGAATATTGGCTATATTCAAACATCAAAATGCGAATGCAAAATGAATGCTTTTGTGCATTAGCTCAATGCTTCCTTGTATTCGTGAAAGTGGGGAGGTGGCAAAGTGGCTGCCCAGTCACATCTGCAGTGGATTCAGAGTGGATTCAGAGCAGATTGGGACAGATCTGGAGGGGATTTGGAAGCACAACTGGCGGCAGTGATTTGAAGTGGATTCGAAGTGCGTTCGCAGTGGATTCAAATCTTACATATTTGAAGTAGCTCCATTCACACGAATGTGAATTTCCTTTGTATTCCCTTTGCTGTGAAGCAAGCAAGAAAAAACTCAAGCACATCCCTAGTGCAAGTTTTTGTTTGTCATTTCTGTCTTGCATGCTCTGCTTTCCCTGCCTTTGGAGGCACTGGAAGTTGCAGGTTTACGATAAGGGGCATTTGTCCATTGACATATGTAGTTGCTATAGGTGGGTTGCAGAAGGGAGGGAGGGAGGGAGGGAGGGAGGAGTCTAAACTAAAGATGGTAGTTTCAAGGTATCTAAGCCAGCCTGGGGCTGCAGGCACAAATCTCCCCTGCACAAGATGGGAGGGGGTTGTCAGAGGCATAACACGGTCTTTCCCGACTTGGGGGCTGCTTGTGCTTGTACAGTAGGACCAATTTTTGGCCCTCCATGACAGCAGTTCCAAATAATGAAGATTGTTACCTACCTGAAGATTGTTACCTTCGGGTATGGGGTGGGATAGAAATGTAAATAATAAATAAATAATAA
>MTQE01000401.1:23539260-23554486 GCA_014337955.1 Aspidoscelis marmoratus
GGGGGGGGGACAACCTGAAAGGTGCAATTTCCCCCAGTCTCCCCCCTATACTGTGGTACTGTTCCCAAAGGAAAAAAAGATAAAGTGTTTTAGCAGCAAAAACGGGAGCAAGACCTGTTTTTTTTAGGGTTTTTTAATATGGTTTTTGGCAATTTACTGCTTGGAAACTGCAGGAAGCCAATCTGTAATCTGGACAAAGAAAATTCAAAACATTTTCAAACCTCAATAAAGCCCAGGTGGGAACAGAACCAAACAGTGATTGGCTGAGCATTCTTATGCACAAACTGTAATAAGGCCTGTCTTTCCTGGCTTGGATTGTGCAGTCCCAGCAGGAACTGTAAAACCTGATTTCCAAAAAGAAAACAAACGAAAACAAATTATGGTGCAGTATTTCTTGGTCTCTTGAAACAGAAGAATGCTAACAACAAACAATAATGATCAACATGATGACGACAGGAAGCAGTCTTTTGGATCTGAGGTCCTGGTCCACCAGACATGCCTGCTCGTACCATCTGAGGGTAAGAGAAATTATCTTTTTCTGGTGAGACTCCCAAGAGAATGCATGTTTGTGTGTCAAGTGCAAATGTCTGAATTATAAAGCTGAACAGATTAATTTTTTGTGACTAAATCTGGGTATGCCAATGGCTTCGTTTTCCTGCGTGGCACAGGATGGAGGCTAGGGATGGGCAGGATTCTCCCCCCCCCCCCGGTTCGCTTTGCATCAAAATGAATGGGACAAAACTTTGTATTTGTGTAAATGGAGTCACTTTGAACGTGCTAGGCTTCAAATTCCCTTTGAATCCCTGCTGCCGTCAGCTGCATCCCAGAATCTGTTCTGAATCCACTCCAAATTAGCTCTGAAGCTTCAAATGGAAACACAAAAATGTGTGCTTTGCATGCGGTCAGTATTTGAGTATAGCCAATATGCAATTCAAATGCAAAATTTCAAATCTTCGCAACTTGTACGAATTACAAAGGTGACGAACATTTTTGCCCTTCCCTAGAGGAGGTCATTATAGCAGTCCAAACCCAAACCTAAGCATTGATAGAAACAAAAGAGGCAGTAGTCAGATAAAGGCAGCCACAATGTTCACCGCTTTCCAAGCAACTCAGTTCATTCAACCACTGCTAACAGACTAACCAGAAGCAACGTTTAGAGAGAGTTAATTTTAGGAATGACCTATAGAGTATGTTTTGAAACTTTTCCCATAAATTGTCTGCTATGCCTCTTTGGGGACTATGCCTTTGATGGGGGAGTTATTTCCAATGCTGCCAATTTATAGACCTCCTTCCAGTACAAAATTGCTCACAGATGATTAAAATATACTTCTTTCTAATTTCAGACTGTTTTGTAGAGTCTCACAGATAGCAAAGGGCTCCCCCATATTTCAGGAGAATCCTTTGTATGAGATGTTCAGACAGTCCAATTTGGGACAAACTCATGGGTAAAGCATCCATGATCACCATCTTTTTTCTTTTCTTTTCCAAACAAGAATCTTTAGAGAGGCCATGAAATGTGCCCTGGGCCCAAAACAAGTTCATAAGATACCCAAATGCAAAAGGGGAAGTGGAAGTTTCTTTTAAAGTCCTTGAAAATCAAATTTAAACAAAACAAACAATGTTTATTAACAAAAGCCACGGTCACTCCTTCACTTTAAACCTTCTCCAGTCCATCTTCAGGTCTGCTGGCTCACACATTTTTATTTCTATCAGTTTTAATTGTAGACCTCTTTAAAACCTGACCACCTAGACCATACTACAATCCAACCAATGTGGATTGAGTGTTCTAGAAGGGGGTACAGCCACACCAGAGGGTGGAAAAGAGAGGCCCAGAAGTGGACTAAACCTCACATTTTTTTATATGCACTACACAGAAATTTAAGGATTTCAGGACTCTTAAGCCATGGTCACACCTTCATATTAAACATTCTTCAGTCCATCTTCAGATCTGACTCTCACACCTTTTCACTTCTATCCATGTTATTTGCAGATTTTCCACCCTCCAATTAGACTTTCCTGAATGGAAAGTCCACAAATAAAATGGATAGAAATTTAAAGGTGTTAGAGTTAGATCTGAAGGTGGACTGATGAACGTTTAAAGTGAAGGTATGATAGGGTTGTGCACAAAAATTCAAAAATTCAATTCGAATCTGACGAATGTTGACATTCAAACTTGAATCGGATTTTCAAAAATCCAAATTTCCATGTCCGAACTCAAGTACAGATTTTCAAAAATCCAATACAGGTTTTTGAATAATTCAAATGTGTAGATTCGTATCTCCTGTATACGAATCTGCACAAAAATTATGTATATCTTGTGCTTAAAATATGGGATTAAAATGGGATGCATACAGGATAATACGGGATGCATATGGATTTTTATGGAATGCGCACAGATATGTATAACAGATACGAATGTTGTCGACATTCGTATCTTTAAATACAAATCTAACATTTGAATGTACAAATTCGAATGTTGCAGATTCGAATAGGATTTTTTGACATTTGAATCTACTTGGATTCAAATATACATTCATGCACATCCCTAAGGTGTGACCACAGCCTTAGCCTTGATGGCTATAGGAAGTGATCTGTCCCCCCAAGGCCAGATGTTGGGAGATCACAACCACTGCAAGCTGTGTGATCCCGTCCTGCTGGTGGGCTCCCCTGTGCAGCTCATTAGCTATCAAGCATGCACACTGCTGGACTGGATGGGCCATGGGTCTCATACGGTGGGGCACTTCCAAGGTTCTTATCCTTGACCAGGTTAGAAAAAGCTAGAATCATAGAATCATAGAATGGTAGAGTTGGAGGGGACCTCCTGGGTCATCGAGTCCAACCCCCTGCTCAAGGCAGGATCTCCTAAACCATCTCAGACAGATGGCCGTCCAGTCTCTGCTTGAAGACCTCCATCGAAGGGGAACCAACCACCTCCCGTGGCAGCCTGTTCCACTGGTTGATCACTGGTTGTTAGAAATTTTTTCCTAACATCTAAACTAAATCTTTTCCCCTGCAGTTTCACCCCATTGTTTCTAGTCCTTCCTTGAGAGAGTGAGAACAGGGCTGATCCCTCTGCCCTGTAACAACCCTTGAGGTATTTGTAGACAGCTATCATGTCTCCTCTCAGTCTTCTTTTTGGTAGACTAAACATTCCTAGTTCCTTAAGCCGTTCCTCATAGGACATGGTTTGCAGACCGTTCACCATCTTGGTAGCTCTCCTTTGAACCTGCTCCAGCTTGTCAGTGTCTCTTTTAAACTGGGGTGACCAGAACTGGATAGCTAGCTTAGCTATTCCATGTTGAGGGCTTTGTTTTTAAAAAAGGCTTTAAAACTTGAGAGGGTTTCTTGGGTCCTTCTTTCCTTGACATTTTTCTGGCACAATCCATTGCATGCGCTCTTTGTTTCTGTGACTTGAAAGTGTGTGCTTTTTAACACTGCACATGGCAGTTTGGCCAAAGTTGTTCACAGCCCTTGAACGGCAGACATTTCTAAAGAGCTTTAGGTATGTTGTAAATAGATTTGAGCCAGTTATTCTTGGCTGCCCTGGGTATCAACAAGAGATTGATCTATCTCCGTATAACACCGAGTGATTTGGGAGGTCTGTCAGCTAGACTGAAAAGGGAATTCCAGTAGCTACGCGGGGAGAGAAAAGTTTCATGGGACTTAAGACTATTTGTGTAATAGCCCAAGTCACGTTCCAAGGTCTCTTACTCAGTTTTCAGAAATGAACTATAGGCTTGATCATATGTAGCCCCACTGTACTCCACAGGGGGTATGTCTGCCAGGCCCTCAGGTGCTCAAAAAGAGAACTGGAAATTCAGGCTGGGATTGGACACAGCAACAAAGGCATTTCTGAGGCACCTCTGAGGAAGCTTTGAGGTGGGACTGCTCACACACCAGTCCACCCCTCCCCATGTCATGAACATTCTGTACTAGAAAAGGTGGATTAGAGAAGGCTTGGGAACATGAGGAGCACACGCCGTCTCTCTCTGAGGCACCTCTGAAGTTCTCCTTTTGTTATGCCTGAACAGAGTCTCAGAATTCTTCTGCACCTCGGTCATCATTGCTTTTTAGAGGGGGGGGCAACATTAGTGGCCTCCAACCTTTTCCGCCATCACAGCATATCCCAACATAGCCCCAGGATATTGGGCTGATATCCTGCAATAATACTATTGCTTTGTTATTATTGGCTGGGTGCTTGCTTGAGCAATCCACCATCTTGGAAATGGCCACTGTGCACGTGTAGGGCCAAACCCAGCCCAAAATGGGACACAGATTGTGCACTTCCAGGCTTTGAAATAACTGCATGTGTTGTGAGGCAGTTAGAGTGTCAGATTCTTATCTGGAGGTCTCCGGGTTTGAGTCCATACTCCTGCATGAAGGCAGCTGGGCGATTTTGGGCTAGTCACAGCTCTCATTATGTGCTGTCACAGCCTCCCCTACCTCACAGGGAGTCTGTCGTGCAGGTTTGTCAAACAGAAGGTTGGTCAGCCGCTTTGAGTTCTCTTCTTGCGCCATCGTGGAAGTAACCACCAAACCGTTAAACGCTTCCTGCACTATTGCCCTGCCAAGTGGGCAAAAAGTGTTTATTCCTGAATTATTTTATTTTGGAATGTCACTAAATAGTGATATATTCAGGGTTCATCTGGAGGCAGCCTCTGTGCTCCTGCTCTTAAGGCATTGCAGCCTTCCATTGTGGGGATGCAGCCTATGTTCTATTCCCTGAAGTGACAAGACTCAGATCGTCCTCTGATTCCACTGTCCCCATTAAGCTTACCACTGGCAGAGGGTGGGCCCCTGACCGAGAAAGCAGATGGGCCCCTAACACTGTGCTGGCTGAAACTAAAGGCCGCACAGGGTACAATAATATATGAACACAGATTCTCCAGCCAGCCAAGAACTTCCTGAACCCCTGCCAAAAAGCTAGGCATGATCGACAGCAGTTACACCCCTCTACTCTCAGTCGCGTGTCATGGAAGCAAATGGGACGGAGCTTTGCATTTGTGTGAATGGAGCCACTTTGAATGTGTCAGGCTTCGAATTTGCTTTGAATCCCTGCCTTCACTGATCCACCCCAAAGCTTTGAACGAAAGCACAAAAGCTTTCACTTCACATGCGAAGGCCAGTCTTCGAATACAGCCAGATGCGATGTTTCCAGCCTTCACAATTCGTACAAATTGTGAAAGTGGTGAACGTTTTTCACCCATCCCTACTTTATTCCCACCGTCTTCCCCCAAGACACCAGCATGCTATCGGAGAAACACGGAAGGGGCACTGACTTAATTACAGAGAGGAGGAGAAGTTGTCAAGCTATGTGGCTGAGAATGGTTTCCAGTGATTGCCCTTTAAATTAAAGAGCACCCCCATTCCCCAAATGGATTCTTACCATCCTAGATTAGAGATTTCCCCCCATTGCCCTGCGCCGGTTCATTTGTAGTCCGCAAGGCTAGGCAAGGCAAATGAGGTTGTTTCCTAGTTGCTACGGCAACATGATGCACCTTTCAGTTGCTAGAGCAACCCAGGGTGGATTTTTAAATTCAGGAAAGGTAATTCCCTCCCCCCTCCCTGTTTCTTTACTTTAATTTCTTTTTTATCGCTTTCCTCGGGGGACATGCCACCTTCTCACGGTGCCGAAGGCAAGGTGGGACAGTAGAGATAACGAGACTCTGCCGTGTTAGCAATGCATTGATGAGGCTCTGCTCAGGAGGCTGCCGTTGCTGCCACAGCACAGAGTGAGAAGAACAGCTCATTACCTCCTAGAAAAACAGACCTGTTGAGACGAGGGAACTTGGTCACATTCCTCTAAATGGAGGAATGTTCAACTGGCAGCTCAACTACCCCAGTGCAAAAGGCTCGAGGTTATTGCGTCCTAACCCTCAAGTCAGTGGTTCTCAACGTGGGGGTCGGGACCCCTTTGGGGGTCAAATTACCCTTTCAGAGGGGTCTCGACGAGTCTCCCACCGCCCTTCCCTCCCACCTCCTAGCTGCTCTGCCCCCATGGTTGGGGGTCCCCACAACATGAGGAAATCCATTAAGGGGTCACAGCATTAGGAAGGTTGAGAACCGCTGCCTCAAGTCCTCACATACTCAGTCAACGAACACAAACCAGGCCGTGTAACTGCTACTACTACCAGCAGCAACAGAGCTCTGGGCCTATGTATTGGAGTGTCCTTAAGCTTCTTATTGTCTGCACCAACCTTTGGAGAGCCCTAGGGTTATCTAACATCTGCAGCCCCTATTTTAATCTCAGGGCACTCCCGCACTGGGTTGGTAAACTGACCCAGCAGAATCTTCAGAAGATCTGTTCCACGCTGCAGACTGGTCTACTAGAAGGCCACACCTTTTTTTGCATTGGATGAGGTAGTGGTGCAGGCTGTGCAGTAGATGGCTTATAAGCTGTCCATGCAGCATTCCAGCTGCTCTTCTGTGTGGATACCACATGAGCAGTCATATTGCATAGTGACACCAGAAATGTGCCATTTCTTGGCACCTAAGCAAAACACTCCTTGCTGGCAATTTCACAGGCTGGGACCTTTTGTTCCCAGCCCCCAAACATGGACCAGGTTGGCATCTGATGCTGGCCAACTTTGCAACACCATGGGCTAAGTGAGCAAACATCGGGACATTGATTTTCCATCATACTGTCACTCTGAAGAAATAACACAAGCGGAAAAGCTGTTTTCTGAATTCTGCTGTTGACATCTGCCCTTTAGACTGTAGGCGAGTCAGAGTGGGCATATGGCCAGGTAGCTGAGGGTAACTATCATGGTCTCTTGAGGAAGTCAAGGCCTTTCTACATAATGCAAGTTATCCTACAACTGGGCTGGGCTGAATTATGGGGCTAGGCTGCTGGTGGCTCGCACCAAGGGCAATCTCTTTCACAGGGAGCCCATCCTGACTCAGCTTCAGAACCTGAGAATAAATGTTCTCAGTCTCTGCAATTGGCAGCCAGGGATGCTTTGGCCAATTGCCCAGAAGCAGCACTCTTCCATTGCCATTTCCAGGTGTCCAGTGAAATGATACTGGGTGTTATGACAGTGGTGCACAAAACCACCTCCTTGTATGCTGCCCACATATGAGCAGCTGGTCCAGTGTATCACTTGGAATCCTGTGTGGTCGGCTTACAAGTGGTCCTCTCTGGGAGTGGGGTACGTTTGCATTTCTGCCCTGTGCCCCATTTCAATGCCTTGACCAATGCAGGCAAAGTGTTCCACCAGAAGGTGTCGCTTCCTGGCAGACCAGTGCAGACCTGACATTCCTGAGGCTGTGTATCAGTTCACCCTCTTCTCCTACCAGCTGTAAAACAGGGATGGTCACAAACCCTTTTTCACAAGGGTGAAATATGGAAAACAAATCAAGGGCTACGTGAAGCGTAAAAATAATAGCCACAGGCAAGGCACAATAAGACACAGTGTTTGTATAGGGCTTTTGCTGAGACTGGAGGTGCTACTGCGAAAAAATACCCAGTCACAAATTATGATGACTGCCCTGCCTGTGGAGAAATGGGATCAATCAAGTTGTGGCACAGAACAGGCCTGAAGTCTAGCTAAAAATCCATTAAAAGGACTGTCAATACGTGAGCCCAGGAGCTAGTGTTGACAGCATTAAGGAATCCAGAATCCCAGGCTTAGGTCAAGAGGGGAAGGCAAGGCTAATGTTAAGGTTTGGTGAACTGAGTTCCTCTTGGGGTTAGGAAAACAGCCTCAGCAACAAGGTTAAAAGTCCAGGACGTTTGGAAGCATGAAAGGGCCAGTGTTAGAAATACAAAGCCTTTTGTTCTGTGAAGTGATCCACTTTGGTTTAGAGGGAGATTCTGTGGAGCAGTTCCCAAGGGTTATTAACTAAGACTACAGTGTACTTTAATATGGGGGAGGAAAGGGGAGTGAGGAGGTTAGAGGCCAACAGGAGACTAGATGAGGAGACAGATGGCGAAACCAGGAGCTGTGCAAATGTACAGACAGATAGGTGGAAGGAGAGAGAAGAGAGAATTCAATGCATGTGTGCAAACATGAGGGAAAGGGTGACATACAAAAGCAATGCTAGCAGGCTAAGCTCCAGCTCAACCTTCGGGTCACAACAATCTCTTTAATAGGTTGTCAAATAACAGCCACTTGGAGCAAAAATGTTGACTTGAGAAGACTTGAACTAAGTCTTGCCCACCTGAACAGGATAGATGGCCATGTACTTGGGTGGTGTGGCCTGGCCTGAGCTAGATTTGGGGCAGGGATCAAAAGTTTCTGTGCAAGGCTCCAGAAATGGAGCCAATTTTTGGCAAAATGCTGCTGGATTCTAGGGTGGAATATATGCTGGAACTGTCACCACCATCCTTCTGCACAGCAGCAGCAGGAATGAACATGGGCTTATGTGCTGAGCAGTTATTACATTCTGCAACCAAAGCCCTCGAAGGAGCAGATTCTGTCCCTGGGTGTGGGTCTGGCACTAGTGACATGCAATCACTATGCTCCAGGCCTTCTTTTGACATATGGTGATGTGTGGTCACGCCTAGAGATGTGCACGAATGTTTTTTTGACATTCCATTTGAATCGAATCAAACACCCCAAAATCCGATTTGAATCTTTTAAATTTGAATTTAACAAGATAAGATTCGTATTTACCAAATTCGAATCCATTTGTTTGAATTTTTTATACGAATCTGAACATACGAAAGTCAACATTCGTATGTACATGTACGCATCTTCCCCACATCTGTACCCATCTGTATGCATCTGTACACGTCCATATGCATCCCCTAGTTATCCCCTATGCAACCCATTTTCATCCTGTCCATTTTCGTCCGTACAAATGTGTACAGATGCGAGAAAGATGCGGATCTTCAAGTACGCATCATGTGTGAACCCGTACACATATGAATGATTGGATAATTCGGACAAATAGATCCAAAGTTTGAAAATCGATTTGAATGTTTACATTCAAATTTTGGGACATTCTATTTGAGTTTGAATGTCAAAATTCAGCACATTTGACCAGATGTTAAATGCCTCCAAATATTCATGCACATCCCTAGTTATGCCACACTGGAGGTCCTTATGGCATTATCTAAAGGACCGTAAGGAACTTGCCCGTGACGCAGAACCAACACTACTGGGTTCTTTTTGGTCCCATATTTGGAATCCAGTGCTGTTAATGCTCTTGTAACAAGCCATACCTGGAGAGCAACTAGATGTAGACCATGGCCCTTTCTGCACCTGGCCTTATTCTGGAATATATCTCTGGATAGTGGTCTGCTGGCCACAAACTATGGCAGACTACGGGCAGTCTTTATTGGGGCCTTCCATACTCTGCACTAGCATGATATTCTGTTCTGGTATACATTCCAGAAAAAGGCCAAGTTCAGAAAGGCCCCATTTGTACATGGGACAGGGGGAGTTGGCTGGAAAGGGGAACTGATTCAGACAGTGCATGAAGATGAGAGTCCCATCAAAGGTGAAATCATATCTCTTGCCTTTCCCCTCACTCTCATTTGCAAAATCAAATCCTGCTTGCCTGGGGTGAAGCAAATAGAATAGTGGGGAAAACCCAGAGCAATGGCAACAGTGGGACGGGATCCTCCCACCTACATGCATGCTGTCATGGCATGGAGAACTCAACTCCACAAACTGCCAGAAAACGCTGAGTAGAAGGGGCAACTCTACCAACTATACGTCATATAGGTGTATTAGAAACAAGACTGAACTTGGAGAGGGAAAAGGAGGAGGAACCAGTATTGTGGCCTCTTTTTCCCCTCCCCCAATGTTTTATGTAATTTTCATAGTATATTATTCCATTTATATATGATTTTATATTATTTATTTAAGGTATTGGTGTACTCACTGAATGTATGATGCATTACTTTTTATTTACTGAAATTGATCTATTTACTGAGATTGGTTTTTTTTTTAACTAGTATTGATTTGTTGTATTTTTGATGCAATTATTTATTGTGGTTGATTTTTTACTTGTATTGATTTGTTGTATTCTTTGTATTTTTTTTTGTTTGTTTGTTGTAAGCCGCCTTGAGCAAAATTTTGTATTTTGGAAAGGCGGTATAAAAATAAAAATGGAAAATGGAAATGGAAATAATGGAAAGAGCAGTGGTGGCTGGAAACCTTCTTGGACCTTTGGCAGCAATGGTAGGGGGAGAGAGAATGTTGTGTTGATGGTAAGGTAGCACTTCTTCTTCTTCTTCATTGGCAGGTGTTGGTGGGAACTAACATCTGACTGAACATGCTGTGGTGGCCTCAACAATAGTGGCAGGCAGCCCTAGCCCTACCCTGAACAAACTCAGTGCCAATGGTGGAGACAGTGGGGGAAATCACACCCAACAGGTAAAAATTGTCAGTGGCATGGCAGAGATCATGGGCTGTGGAGCAACCTACCCAAAGCTGAAAACTACAACAGCCATGCTGGTTGCCCTGCTGCTGCCATCTCAAAGCTACTTTTATCAGGTTTCATTAAAAAAAACCTTGTTAAATGGAATTTGAACAGTTTTAATCCTGAAGCTGGCATGCATTCCATGCACGGCTAACTTTGTAGTCATGTACTCCCCACATCAAATGTAACATGTAGATTACCCCCAAACTCTAGGGGAGGGGTTGAATACAAAGACCATGACAACAGATTCTGCCAGTAACTTTTTGTGCTTCACATCCAATCTGATGACATCCAGTCATGCTGGACACTTCCTGAATGTCTCTGTTGCTACCTCACCTCACCCATAATTATTTTTACCCCTTTCCGTGTCACATTTTATTTGTGTCAAATCACTTTCAGGTTGCTTAGGAAAATGCTGACAATGGAAACTCAACTCTAGATCAATGGCAGTTGGCAGATTAGAGTTCCTGTTCATCTCGCTGCTAAATCATTCCTGAACTTCTAATTCCTGGGTACTGATTTGGTAAGGGGAGCCAAGACTTTCATCCAGCAGAGCCATCTGACGACCACTGCCACTTTGGTACTGATCTTCTGCTGTCACTACCACCCTGGGCACACAGGGTTAAGGCTCACAATACAATTGAGAGGAAACAGCATTACTAGACAACATACCAGAAGAGATTCCCAATGTTGGTGCTACACTATAATTCCAAGGCTACCCTGGGCCTGGTAGTTGCCTTTCTATTTGCCCATCATTAAGTGCTGCAAGATCAATGCGAGACATTTCAGTATCTTGAGACAATTTTTGCCTATGCCTAGCAATGCAATCTTTTTTCAGCAATTGAGCAGAATAGAGTTTAAGGTTGCAGAAAATTTGACACCATAGTTGTCTCTGAGGTGGATTCCATCCCATTAAACTTTCCCACAGACCTGGCTAAAACTGCCTCGGTCTGCCTAGTGTAATGGCTGTCTTACAGTGGCCTCTTGGCCCTGAACCATTCTCTGAAGATGCACGTACAGTAATGAATACTAAGAGGTTGAACCAGAAATGGCAACGTACAGTTGCCTGGCAAAGTTCAGAGGCAGAGCTGCAACCGAGTCCCAGATTCTGCACTAACAAGCCGGCCCTGCTGTCACTGAGGTGCTTTGTCATTGCAGAAGTGGGAAGAGGGCTAGTAAAGGGCCATGTCTCCTTCCATTAGCAGGCTAACATCCAAATCTTAATTGGTTCATTGTCAGGCTAAGGAGAGAACATAAAGGGGAGGGTCGAATGAAGAGGTCACTTATTGGGGCCATCAGAACTAGATGAAGTATAATGAACCGCATTAACGCTAAAGATGAGCAAGTAGCTATATTGTTGAAGGCAGGGGTGACAGGAAACAGCTATGCGTGAGAGTTGTCTGAGAAGGTTATTATATGCATGAAAAAATGTCTATTAAAAGACTGAGTTGCCTTCTAATAAACTGTTAAAGTGCCAGCCAAACAGCATGTGTTTCAATTATTCTGAGTGCTTTTGCTATTAATACATTAGATTCCCAGGGCTATTGTGTTAGGGTGTTTTTATGAAGTATTTATGTTGTTCTTTTTATGTTAGTGTATTGAAATGTGACAAAGGTTGCTATTTGAGCTATTTACAGTGAATTTATCATGTCCTGACAATCTTACAAGTGCTTAATAAAGTAAAGGACCAGAAACCTTGTGTTTATTTTAAAAATAGGGGCGGGTATCACGAGCTCTGGGCTGCTACCATAGCTTCTCCTTCCCCTCCCTTCTCTTTTACTCAAGGACTTGTACATATATATGCCATTAAACTACAAATTATAGTGTAAATATAAAACTATGAAATCAAAACCAACCATAGATGGAGGACACATCCACATGGCTTGAATAATGCCATTGTGGCTCGGCAGGCCCTCCATTAATGTACAGGCTCTTCTGGAGGTGCAGAAACCACCTTTAGGTTTTGATCAGACACAGCAAAAAAAAAAAAAAAAAAAAAAAAAGCATCTCTGAAGTGCCTCTAAGGTGCCTCAGATAAAGCTTCAAGGTGGGATTGTTCACAAAGTCTGCTACTCCCCATCCTTTGAACCTGTGCTAGAAAAGATGAGTTAGAGAAGGCATGGGAACACAAAGCCCTTACCCAGTCTCTCTGAGGTGCCTCTGAGGGAACCCTTCTATTGTGTCTGAACTAGGCTGTGTCTATGAGGCACCTTAGGAAGGCCTTGAAGTGGGATTGCTCACATATCAGTCTGTCCCTCCCCCCTCCTGAATATTCTATGCTAGAAAAGGTGGATTAAAGAAGGGTTGGGAACATGGGGGCCACACACTGTCTCTATGGCCATGATCAAGATGGCACCCTGCCATAGTTCAAGACAGCATCTAGCCATCTTAGTGTTGTGTTGCTCAGATTCCCCCCCCCCGGGATTGACTTGGGGGTGGGATGTCCTTTCTCAAGCCAACTTCTGTGGAGTCCACTTTTACAGAGCACTCAAGCCGTCTCCCCAGCCTGCTTTCACTTGCCCTGTATGAGCAGAGAACTGGGCTAGAAGGGGCTGAACCACCCTGGGAGGGGTGGATCCAACAACTTTCCTTCCTGCCCAACGCCTGCCTGTGGGTGGCACACACACAATCCCCCTTCCTTGCATCCCTTTCCACTTCTGCTGAACTCCCAGGAGGTTCATATCTGTGAGGGGTGGGGGTGGGGGAAGTTTGGCACAATGCTGTGATCATGAGGGTAGTTTCATTTTTGCTTGCCAAGCAGTTTGTACTTTGCTTACCACCATTCCTAGGATGGTCTCCTCTCCCATCCTACTCCTCCCCAATTCCCCTTTTTTTTCTGATTGGAAGCTTGCAGACCCTGTCCATCATTTTTTAAAATGTAGCTTCTGTTTTCCTTCAGCAATGTACAAGGGAAACAAGGTTTCACTGCAGTGAATGGGACTGAGAGGTGAAAGTTCTTCCGCAGCTTTAGGGAAAAGGGCAGATTATAGCCTCTCCTTTTTCTGCCAGAACAGCTGTGGATGTAGCAGTGTATGCTGGTAAGGATATGCCTCAGCTGCCTCTGTTTGGGGGCACAGTCCCCGCACCCCAACAGTACCCTGTGTTAGCATCGAATTTGCCATCAGCACTCCAAAGACACGCCGTTGCCACTATTGATTGACAGAGCTTTATCCCATCAGAATGCAGGTGGTGCTGATGTAATCAATAGTGGTGGAGAACTAAAGAGTCACGTAAAGGAGACTCAGGAAGATAACGTAAAAGGTGTGAGCATAGCAGCTTGAACTGAGAACGGCCTGAGGACTGATTATTGGGGATTGGGTATGAACAGGATTAGGACGGCTTCAATTCAGTTTCTTAACAGGATGACCTAATTCAGTCAGGTGTGATCATGGCCTATGAGGTGTCTCTGAGGTGCCCCTTTTGTTATGTCTGAACATAGCCTTAATGCCGCCCCAGTCATAGGCCAGGATAAATAATTCTCAGAGTGGATTGCTGCTGGCCTTCCCAGTCTCTGTGGAGTGACAGGAGAGGGGGGAGACAAATTAATGGACTAATTTCTGCCCATGCTATTTTGACATCAGGCCAAAAACCGTCAACTTCTAGGGGCATTTCCAGTCTGCTAAGAAAACTGCATGGACAGAAACTTTATAGCTGAAAACCTTTTGTTTGCAGCTCCAAGAATTATGGAGGCTACAATCCACTACACGGCACTGTTCTACAATACAAATAGAAATTTAAATATAATACTCAGAAATATTTTGGGGCAATTCCACACTTGCTAGCAGACTGGGCCACCAAGTGAACTAGAAGCCTCCCTTTCATATGCTGGTGCAGTCTGCATTCCCAAAGGGACTAAAATCCAGACTGGATTTGAACTTGGGAACCAGGGTTCCCATTATATTGGTCAGTAATCTGAATCCGGCAAGCCCCATTCCCAATCCACTTCCTTTTCCCTGGATTTTCTGAGCACCAGCCTACAGAAATTGGGGGGGGGGACCCTGTTGAAACAGGACTTTTCCTGCTGCTTTTTTGAATTAAAGCCTTCCAAGATGAAGCGTTTCCACTCATGGGAAAGGTGGATTTTTTTCCACTTTCCACTTTAAACAAAGCTGCCTTCACAATTGGCCTTCGGGGCAGGGGTGGTGGTGGTGGTGGTGGGGTAATGGGCCAGAATAATGTTTGGTGTGAGACCATGGGGGGGGGGCACCCAGGCAACATTGAGCCCAGCAGCAGAGGGTGCAGGAGCAGGAGCAGGGTGGCACTTCCAAGTTCCTTTCTGAGGCGATCCGACTTTCTGAATGCAGCAGCAGTTGTGCGTGTGTGTGTGTGTGTGTGTTGCCGGATCGAACTTGATCTGTTTGTGCATGTGCGCACAAGCAGAGCAGCAAACCTATAACCCCCACCCACTCCTGCTCCTACCACTGTCCAGGTTGGCCTCATCATTGCTGCTGCATTCAGACAGTGGGATTGCTTCACCATCTGCAACTGCCAGGTCCAAAATGGGAACACTGAATTGCACGCTTGGCACTGTTTGCGCACCCTAACCTGCACCAGAATTTGGTCGTTCCTGGACCAGAGTAATCTGGAAACACAATAAGTGGGAATGTGCCCTAAAAGAGGTTCCCATCCACTGCTAGTACACTTCATTCTGTGCAGACCATAGACCAGACCAGGAGGTCCCAAATGACAAGTTGGCCCAGTCCGCTGGTATATTTCTTTAAGGAGACCTACCAACAAACTAGGAGGCAGGTGGAAATCAGCTAAGGAAAATTGTTCCTGCTGTTATCTGTCTTGATGATGGAAGTATGAAAGGCCGCATCCCCACGACGTCGTTATCTCGAATTCAAAACGTTTT
>MTQE01000401.1:23558632-23585883 GCA_014337955.1 Aspidoscelis marmoratus
GAATTCTTTAAACTGAAATAACTCATGCCGTGAAGATGCGGCCAAAGTGTGTTAGAGGATGAAATTTGCCCTTGGAGAGCTTCATTGTGGTTTACTGTAGGATGCAGTGATGTGAAATCACAAAACCCTAGGGCACATCCCCGATTCACTTTTTGCATCAACTGGATGCAATCTTTGTTCATATTTCAGGACCCAGCTCTATCGAAGTTTCAATTCAACTTCAATCCATATTCAGAGTGAGAGGACGCATCTGCAAAAAGGTGAGCTATTTTCCTTCTGCATTATCTAGCCCAATGGTGGATTTTTCAGCTAATATAATGTGAAAGGAAAATGGTTTGTCACTTTGCCATTGAAAGCGGATTGAAGTTGGATTAAAACTTGGGTGTAGCTTTGTAGTCATTGCACTGTTTCTAATCCTTCTGGTAGTACAGGATGTGAAAGTAACCACATTGGTATATTTTAAGCTACACAACACTGAAAAGAATTGAGGGAGGAATATGTTTCATTTTGTCCATATACTTTGTGGCATGAGATTGGAAGGAAGAATATGAATGTAAATGACAGTAAGCCATTTCTTCTGACACATGCACCCCATTTTGCCTTTTTAATTATTCACAAATGAGCTTTGCCTGTTCAATGTACTGTATAATTAAACCCTGCTTATTTGAACATCATACCAGCTCCAGGACTGTTTTTTAAAAAAATTATTTCAGCTGAAAATACGAATGTTGAAATCATTGTCCATGAGCATTCATGTGTGTGTGCAAACACTCACTATAGTATTTTTTCATATTGCTGTAAATTTCTCATTTAAAAGGCAACGTGGGAAAAATATTTGAAATAAGGACCAATCCATAAACAATGTAGGATTAATACTAGGTAGTGTCAGTGTAATTTTTTTAAAGAAACAAAAAAAATCAAAATGAAGTGTTTTATTTGAATATCCTGAATTAAATATATTTGTTGAGGCAGGAATGTGAGGTTAGAAGTACAGGACAGAAGTAGGCTACAGAAAGTGGTCACTCACTGGGGTTGAGAGAATCATCCAGATGTTCCTGAACTAAAACTTCCTCTGGAGGGCTGCAGTTTGAGACCCTGGTTGGGTTGAAAATAAATGACTCTCCTTCAAAAGAGGGCAGGAGGAGAAGGAATGAACAACATTCTAGGTACCATTTCTGAAGTGTCCAAAACATTTCATTTTGTTTGTTATTTCTGAATCTTCCATTTCATCTGTTTCTTTGCTCTGCCAGAAAGTGTGAGCTCTGTGTGAATATAATTTTGCTAATGGTGCTCCCAAGCTCACTGTGCGTGATCCAGTTTGGCCTTGTGGTTAGAGTTTTGGACTCTTATCTGGTAGTTTCCCAGTTCAGTTCCACACTCCTGCACAAAGCCAGCTGGGTGACCTTGGGCTAGTCACAGCTCTCTTTAGGAGCTGTCAGAGTCCCACCTACCACACAGGGTGTCTGTTATGGGGAGAAGAACAGAAGTTCTGTCAGCCGCTTTCAGTCCCCTTAAATGGGTGAGAAAAGCAGAGTATAAAATCTAGCTCTTCTTCTATTGTATAGATATACATAACAGCTGCATACTGTGGAGGCAGCATCTTTAGCCAGCAGTATAAATGATGACTAAAAAGATACCTGCAGAACTCCATCCATTCAAGGTTTATGCACTTGAACAAAATACACAAACGTTCAAACTCAAGTCTCATCCAAACAGTGTGTGTTACTCCAAAACTAAGACTGAGCTCACATGTAACAAAAATGCAGCTCAGAAGCCTCTCAGAGAGGGAAGCATGTGGCCCTTGTGTTCTCATCCCAAATCTAATCCACTTTTTCTAGCCCAGAACCCTCATGAGGGGGAAGGGGCAAGCTGACACGTGAACAATACCACCAGCAAATAACTTTTATGTGGTTTCCAAGCTATTGCAAAGATGTGTTTTTAAAAACAAAACAAAACAAAACAAAACCCTCTGTGTGACCATAGCCAGAGTTTCATTGACATTTGAACAGGATCTGATATTTCAAGCTATCCAGGCAACATTGTCTCATAGACCAGACTCATATGTTATTTGGAGCAGCTTCATCTTTTAAATTGTAGTTTATGCTCATTAGTTCTCCATCTCTTTGTTTTTGCTCACCTGGAACATTTCAGTGGAAGACAATTAATTGATCGATGGAATAAGAAAACAAGGAGATACAGGAGCTGCCTGGAGCAAAAGGAATGTATGGAAGACATAGGAGTCAAGAAGCCTATGCAGTGCATAGGGAGTGATCCCTGACCCATTTCTGTCATCTTCTTCTCCTATAGGGTTTGACAGATACTCTCCTGGGACCTGCCAATCTTTCACTTTACTATTACTGTTATTTAATGAACATGAATTTCCAAAATTATCCAAATGTGCAGAAGCTGTCTTTGTTCATCTGATGCCTTTCCGACGTAGCAGGGGCTGGTGGGCTGTGTTGTCCAAAGATTCCTGAGGGCCCAGCCTGGAAAATGTTCTTCAGCTAGGATGTTTTGAATTTTGGAATGCAAAATTCACAGTATTTCATGGCAGGAATATTACATTCCATGCAACCCTACTCACCTTAGTTGCTATCATTGCTACAATATAGAACAGAAAAGATTTTTTTTCCACAAGAATTCTTGCATATTTTAACAGCTCTCATTATGTGGATGTCCAAAACCTTTGCAAAGTATTTCATTTCATTTATTTGCTTTTCTATCCCACTCTTTACCCTAAGGGCTCAGCGCAGGCTACATTAAAACCAACAGTATAAACAAAGTTAAATTTCAGTTCATTAAAAACTACAAATAGCAGTGCCTGAAAGGGGAGAGCAACCTACCTCTACAGCCAAAGGCTAAGGTAAATAATGTTCGTCTTGACCATACCTCTGAAAGTGTACAACCTGACTGCCGTTTCCATAGAACAACTAACGCCTGGTGACTAATATGTGGTAGAAGTCAATTTTGAATCGGCAACCCTTGTGGTAATGATACCAGATATGAAGTAGGCATACCACAGGAGAGCACCGCTGAGAGCATAACTTTATTGGGCTGCTCACGTTGATTGAAGTTTGGGTTCATTGAGGTTCCAAAGGTCAGTGACCAATCATATGGCAGCTCTGAGAGACTGTACTCTTGGGCGTCTGGTGATGTTTATGAGATAAGTGAAGGTGCTACAATGATACTCCCCATGCCTCACAGAGGCCTTTAAGTCCTGTGGCCTCCTGTCAGGTCTGTATCTGAGGGAATATCTGCTCCAGTTTTCTATGGCCAAAAAGCTCCATTCATCCCTCACAAGCACTTGTGGACAGGAAGAGCCCAGGAAGATTAGACAAACCCAGCATTTGCCTTTGGTAATAAGAGGCTTAAATAATAATAATAAAAAAAAAATCTACACATTGCTGCTGACCTCTGACTGCCGAGAGTGCTTTTCAGAATCTTTATTGCCTTTATGAAATGAACACAAATGTGTCTTTAATTCCTTCCTGGAGCCTCTGTGAACCGTGTGGTTCAAGCGAAGGTAGCCTGGGACTTGTTAGGGAAGAATTTATGTGACATCACACTGAGCCGGAGGGGGAGGATGGTTTAATCATTTTTAATTACATCCCATTGGAGCTTCACTGGGGCTTTTGAACAATATCACTCCTTAGGCCTCCCTTGTCTTACTGTCACTCACGCTTCTACACTGGGGGCTCAGCTTGTGCTAACCATGCAACAGGGTCCATAAAGAAATTCATTATTGCTTTCCCTGCTAACGAGCTGTGGCACAAGGGCTTGGAGGGAGCCCTGCAAGATTCCCTTCGATAGACCTGTGGAGCCTTGGGTCACTTCTACTGTGAATTGCTTATGAGGTTCTGATAAACATATTACTTTTCTGTTGTCCTTCTTGGGTCAAGGGTGGGAAAGGCAACATGTGTCACTGTGGCCAGCAGCTATTTTATAGGCTACATTCCTCTATTTTGAAGGGCTGTCAAAAGGCAGTCACTCAGCAAGCATCCTCTGTTTGAAGGATGTCCAGTTCAAGAATAGTTTACCCTGGCCTTTAGCTCAGGGAAAAATATCCCCTCCCCAGGTAGCCACTGTAACTGTTTTAGTCATGCTTTTAATCTGTTTTTATTGTGATTTTATTGTGACCTGCCCTGAGACCTTCAGAAAAGTTGGATTTTATCCCCCGCTTTTCCCATCCGTTTAAGGGGACTCAAAGCAGCTGACAAACCTTCTGTTCTTCTCCCCACAAGAAACATTCTGTGAGACAGGTGAGGCTATGACAGCTCAGAAAGAGAGCTGTGACTAGCCCAAATCACCCAGCTGTCTTGGTGTAGGAGCAAGGAATCAGACTGGGAGACTACCAGGTAAGAGTTGGGCACTCTAACCACCAGACCAAACTGGTATAGGATCAATCAATCAATCAATCAATCAATCAATCAATCAATCAATCAATCAATCAATCAATCAATCAATCAATCAATCAATCAATCAATCAATCAATCAATCAATCAATCAATCAATCAATCAATCAAAGATATGCAAGAGGAACTTTAAGCCTGCACCCATCAATTCATTGTACCTGGACAGGTGACTAGGGATGGGCACGAATATTTGAAACATTCAAAATTCTATCAAATTCATTCAAATTTGGACATTCAAATTCGAATCAAATGTCTATAAATTCAAATTTAAACATTTGAACAAATTTTGAATTTTTGAATCGTTGATGCGAATTATTTGGACGTTCATATGTGTATGGATACGTACACAATACGTACTTGCCTGTATGCATCTTTTCTGCATCCGTACGCATTGTATGGATCCGTACAGGTCAAAAACGGTATACATATGGGATAAATACGGGATGCATACAGATGTGTACAGGCACATACGAATGTTGTTGACATTCGTATTTGCAAATACGGTTCAAAAATCCACACAAAGAGATTTGAATGTACTCGAATGGAATTTAATGTGAATACATTCAAGTTTTAAACATTCAAATCGATGCAAATTTTTGGATATTTGTTTCCAATGGAATCAAATCCCGAAAACTGCATTCATGCATACCTCTACAGGTGACACAACAATCACCAAATTGCTGCCTTCCCAGCTCTGACTAACTGTGCTTCGGTTTGAAGTGCAGCAATTATTTTAACATCTTAAATTTAATGCAAACTTTATATAGATCTATGCTCTGCCATTTGGTAATCTGCTTCGGCTAATCTATAATTAGCCTTATGTTCAGTGACAAAAACTATTCCAGTTCAAGCAGTGTGTGTTATGGTCTTCATTTACTTGTGTCCTGAAACAAGGAATTGTGGTTTGTTAGAATCAGTAGCAAAACGTTTTCCTCTAAACCATGCTATTCCAAAGTATACTAGTTGAAAGCCCTTACCCTGTACCTCAAAGCAGTAGATTAGCTTTCACTCTGAAGCATGTGATGGATCTAACTAGGCTGAAAGTTGTGCACAATCTGGGGCCTTTCTTCACTTTGCTGATGACGCTGCATCCAAAGCTGGAAGTTCCGCCTCCTCGCTGCCGCAATTGGCTGCCATTGCAGAGAAGCGTGTTCCAGCAGGCACGTATCGTGGCCGATCAAGTCAGTGCCCATGATCGAACCTCCCTCTTGTGACTCTATGACCGGACACCACTCGCGGAGATTGGTGGTCTGGTCACATCAGAGGTCAGTGATCGATCCTGGCTGTGAATGCCACCATGCCTGTGTGGATGCCGCCTCCCCTGCCCACTGACTGCAGGGAACCGGAAGAAGTAAGCTTTTGGTCAACACTGGTAACACTGTGGAGCGTGATTTAGTGCTCCACACCTAAACAACAATTAGTGAACTTCTGGGGAGGCAGGGCATTCTTGGAGGCTATAACAGCCTACTCCATGTTGGGATGCTCTTTACCAGAAGTTCATTAATTGTTTTCTACCAGCCAAAGTGTGAATAGGCATCTGGTCTAACCAATTGTATTGACTGACATAGAACTGGGGCAGCAACTGCAGGAATTATGAAGAAAGAGACCAGGGAAGGCTTATCTCCTGTTCTTTCACCTGACACTAGATCCAAGCTACTGTTGAGGCAGTGCTAAGGGGGAAATGAAGCCATTTCTCTTCATAATCACCTATACACAGCCTATGTGACTCGAGAATTACTGTGAATAAGTCACTCAGTGTTGTGTCCGAGTTCTTGTCCCACCCCCACCCCCTCCAAAAAAAAAAAGCACACTGCAAAATTTATGAGAGTGATTATTTTAGACTGGCAGGTGTTGTTTTACTGCAAGAGGATGAAAATGGTAGAATGTTAAAGAAATGTAGAGGATGTTTCTCTTTTATGGTTGTCAGTCTCCTACCGAAAGATTTTTTTTTTTAAAAAAGAAATACTCCAGTTAGAAATAAAACATGGATATCCTGCTCTGCTCAGATCTTTAACACAGTGTTTATTCAGGTCTCTTAAAAATAATTCTAGCAATGTGATTCTCATTCACTTAATGCTTATGATTTAAAGTGTGTTCGTTTTGGTTCTTCCATAAAAGTCCCATAAAATCATTCACTGAGGAGAAAGGATTTCATTTGCCTGTAAACATGAGGTTTATATTTTCTGGCAGTAAGGGAATGCCTATTATCTCTTCAAAGAATGTTCCACTTTGGAGGAGGAGGAGAAAGAAAGAAAGAAAGAAAGAAAGAAAGAAAGAAAGAAAGAAAGAAAGAAAGAAAGAAAGAAAGAAAGAAAGAAAGAAAGAAAGAAAGAAAGAAAGAAAGAAAGAAAGAAAGAAAGAAAGACCAAAACTTTTTTTGTACATAGAACAGCTAATGCACTATTATTAATTTCAGCATCAGAAAGCTGTTAAAGAAGTAAGTCTGGCAATTTGTACCAGTTAATCTTTTAGAGGATGAGCATTTTGTAATGCTACCACCATGACTTTGGTTGCTGGTCAGATGCTCCTGGGTTGCATCATTCATGATCCCAAACATCTTTGAGTCCTTTGATGTCTTCAAATAAAAATGCTTTCAAACAAAATGAATATACTCATCATTTACACTGCGACTGCAGTACAAATGTTAACATAATTATACAACTGGTTGAAATGAACTCATCTGACTCAGTCTCTCAGAGCACTAACCTCATCAATTTTACTCTGTTTTTAATTTGTGTGTTTTGTTGGAAAAAATCTGTGCAACAGTTGTTCTGGGCTTTAAGAGTGCAGATGATATGGGAATTGTGATAGTCACTCAGTGACAATGTGTCTTTTGGGATGTTGAACACCAGACCTTCTGAAGAATCTAGATGATCAAAAGCTTGGACATAAACTATAATGCTTTGTTGTGTTTCCATTCTGCACACAATGCCGAGTGCTGTGTCAAACAATAGATGATACTGGTTGAACTCAGAAAAGATAACACTGAACAGCAGCAGGCAGGATCTCCTGACTCTACTGGAGGTCATTCGCAGGAAGCAGATTAGGTTGCCAAATGTCCTCCAGATGTCTCCAATGTGTGTGGATGCTGCTATGAGAATGTGCAGCAATCTAAGACACTGGGGGCTAAAACAGTTGTCAATGGACTCAGGCCATGTATCTGTGTATATAGGAGCAACCCTAGGGACCTCTTACAGGGGGACTAGAGCCAGGTAAGCTGCCTGCTGCTACATTGGGTTGCCCAATGACATCATTACATAGCCCACCAAGATTTTGGCTCTGCCATCCAGGACTTAGCCTGATGCCTGTAAGAACTCAGATGCAACAAGAAACCCAGTATCTACGAGTAAACAGACAATGGAAAGTAAAGGCCAAAGAAAACCCTAGTCACACAATGAGAAAACGTATACAGATTGCTCTAAAACACCTTATAACACACATGTGTATCAAAAAGGGAAATTTAATAAATCAACATATGACAAAAATATGAAAAATATAAAGCATATACACCCATATGTACATTTATTGAACCGTAGATTTGTAAAACAGCCAAATAACTAGTATAGTCCTGACTGAGTTGAGAAAAGTGGAGGGATATAAGCTTAAAATGTAACTTTCGTCTTCACGTCTTTATAATTCCAGGAAAAATAATGTTCTTAACCAGTGGAGTTTTATGCTGCAATAACATGTTCTTGAATAATGCCAGATGCATTTTTAACCCCAAAATTAGATCTTCAGTAGAGTGAAGGAAGAACATAAAGCAGCGTCTTTGACAACATTTTTAAAGAATAGATTTAGCACAGAAGTGATATTGTATACAGGGCAATAAGTTATGCCAAAACAGCTATTACCAATTGCATTCAGCTTATTCAAGAACACGATAGTACAGCATAAAGCTTGGCTGGGTAGGAATATTATGTTTCCTGGAAATCAAGGACTTGTAGAATTAATGTTTTGAGATTAAATTCCTCCTCTGTTCTCAACTAGATTAGATTATAAGAATTGTTTGGCTGAACTGTACTGCTTGCAGTAGTTCCTTCAGTCTCACACGACTCATTTTGCTGCAGCAAGGGGCCTTGTTAGTGCTTCATTCTGAGTCTACATGAGTACCACTTTATATATCTTTAGGCACCTTTGATGGGCACCAGACGCCTCTCCCAATTGCTTCAGACTTGCTGTAAAATGGAGGCATGGCCCAAATTCACATAAACTCATGCCTAGAGTCAACTCCTCAACTTGTAGGTCCTGGACTTGGTAGGTGACATGAGGCCTGAGCCACCTAGTGGTTCTGATTGACAACTGAGACTGGTATTTATACACATCTCTTAGGAATAAATTTGTCAATGGCATTTGGAAAATGGGTGTGACATCCAAACTGGGGTGGGATCCAAAACACAGTGTGGGATGGTTCCCTCAAGCATATTGGTGCTGATGACAGATCATGGGGCTCTGAGGTGCCCAGTGCAGGTGGAAATCCATTACATGGTTGGCACCTAGCCGTGATGACATCGGCATCCTTGATAAAAGTCATCTCCTGGCCACCATGCACATCCAAACAGCAGTCAGGAAAAACCACCTTGGCAGGGCAATCTCCAAATTCTTTAAACTGGCTTAAAAATAGACTGCCTTTCTCAGTGACTGTGGTAGCTGAGTGGGTAGATGAATGAGGGCAGATATTTGCCTTCATAAACTCCCCAGATTCCTGGAAGCTTGGGAAAAATAGCCTTGGGGGTCATTAAATAACATTGCAAGCTTCATGCCAGGCGTGCTAAATGAGATGAATATTGCAGATTCTGTTCTTGGATTTATATATGTACAAATCATGAAATCTAGCTGTCTGTTGTTCAAGCAGACCCTTCCACAGGCTATATTTGGGATAAATCCATTTTTAGCATAATGATGGTCATGGTCACCAGTTTCAATAATGTTTGTGTATAAAAAGATCAAATCTGGTTAGCAGAAGTACCAAAACCATCCCAAAATAAAAAGAGAGAATCCCGAGAAGATTTTTTTGACTTTTAAAAAATAATTTATGTAGGGTATCTTAAACTGTATGAGGTATATAATCACACCCGTATGTACAGCCTTACTGGCAGACACTCATCTTCACTAGAAATGGAAGGGAGGGAGGAAACAAACCTCCCAGAGATAGAACATCTGTTCTGCATTAGTAGAACCAGCTGTGCTCTTTGTTCCAAATGATTGTGCTTATCCACCATGCTTTGGGGTGCTCCACTTCTGTTGGAATCCCTTAGACAACTGGTAGAACGATACACCCAGATTAGAATTCTTATGTTGCATCTTGTTGAGACTTTGTGCTCCACTGTATTATGTATTACAAATTCACACACATATTCTCCCTTCTTTTTTTTTACATATACTTTGTGTTGAATATTGTGCCAAAAACAAAAGAGAGAGAGGAAGAGGAGGAAGTTCAAAATATGATAACTTGTAGTAACTGTTTCTCCATAATGGAGAAGCTGCTGTTACAAATGATGAGAAAACTTGGCTACATAACTGGTATAAAACAGATTTTGTTGATGCAAATTTACCATAAAACCATGAAGGAAGTGCTTCTAATAAGAAGAGCTTGGGACATTATCTCTGACTTGGGAGTTCTCAGCCTAGATGTTACAGTGGTTTCTTCCTCTTTGAGGCAAAAATAAACTTTTACCTCAGATAAAGTGGAGTGCTAAACTGGATCAATTTACTGCCTCATGTCATCGTGTGATGAACAGTAGGGAGACATTCACAGATCTCCCACTGTTAACAGAATGAGGGGTTGCTGCAATTCCTTGCCGGCAGCAAGGACCTAGAAATCCTGAATTAGTTTTTTTTCAGATGTGGGAATTCTGAGAGAATCTTCTGACAAGAAACAGTTCAAACAGAAAAATACCGCAATGAAAGTGTAAGGAGTCTCATATGGGTTGAGCTTTAGTTGGCTAGGAAGACAGTTCTGTGATGTTCAGTGCTTCCACAGACTTTTACAACATTTTCTCCTGTGTATTTTTCTCTTTATAAAAGTTTTATGAGCTTCATGCTGGGTCTACACCTTGTTGTGATACCAGTAGGGGCATGGCATCTGGACAACTTCTTATCCAGGCACTGCATGGACATGGGCATGAGTAGGGATACTGCTGACAATGTGTGATAGTTGTGCTGTTTAGTTGGGAAATGTTAAAGCTCATGGCAGCCCACTGCTGGATATGCTCAAGCTCTGTCTACACACAGAGTTGTCAAGATATGATACCGGAATCATCCTGGTGACATAGCAAGGTGTAGACCTAGACTCAGTATTAAGCACAGAAATGTTTTCTTAAATGGCAAATTCATCTCTTCATTTGGATACGTAGGAATATAGCAGTTTTGGAGTTGTTATGACGTGTTCCAGGTTTCTTCTTCTGAGAACCTAAGCTTTAGATGTAGCTGCAATATCCATCTTCAGAGCCCTTTGCTCTTGGCCGAGTCAAGAGTGACTGTGTCTTACTAAATCTTGTTTCTCTTCTTATAGATGTCTGCTGGTTGTTTGTCAGCTCTTCCTTTGTTTGAGTTGCTAATGAGTCATTGATCTTTCCCTGGCTGCACCCTGTTGGCATTGTTTCCTTGAGTGGAAGTGTTAATGGCAGGTCATTGAGGCTAAGTTGTTTACTGTTTATTGGTGTAATCCCTAGGGGTGAGTGTCTAGTGGCTTGTGTGTTTGCAGAACTCAGGTGTGAATCTCTGTTTTGCTTGTTTCTATACAGAGGTTTCCAGATGCTGTTTAGAAACAGGCCTTGGTCCCTGTTAAAGTTTTGGGGATGTTGTATTTCAATGGCCTGTCTGGTAGCCAGTCCCTGTAATCCCTTTACTTTGACTATGGTTTCTGTTTGTTTGAATAAGATCTTGTGGTTTTCTGACCATGTGTGTACATCCATTACATAGCAATATGTTTGTTTCTCCCAATTCCAAGCACACCATGTCCTGATATCTCAAGAAAAGGTCCATCTGGATTGGAGATACACCAAATGCATATCCTCCAACATTTCCTGAAAATACCACATCACTGTAGTGGCTGGCCTGGGTGAATGCAACCGGAAGGCCCTCTCCTGCTGAAAGCTCATTTGTGAGCTTTATTTGAAGTCTACATGGCTTTGGCAAATCAACCTTTCATCCAATTCAGATTTACTGAGCGATTTTCAAAGGAAGCTCACAAACTAGCTTTCAGGGGTATAGGCTGCCAGCTACACATACCCATGCTGGTTGTCAATTGAAATACTAGCCTGGTTCTGCCTATGTCTCACACACTGGGAGCTAGTACTCAATTATATCTACCTGCTTTGGAAGAGGCACGTAAAGATAAAACTACAAATCTTTTTGTCCCAATCTTTTCAAGAAACGTTAAAGGTATGCAGGTGTGGTAGGTGGCATGACTGTAAATCAGGGCCTTTCTTATCCCTTCCACGGACCAAATCGCCCAAACCCAGATTTAGTACTGGAAAAAACAAGTTTCATCGTGGTTTGGTGTCCTGGCATGCATTGCTTTGTGAGCCGAGCCTGCGCATGGGGACAGTCCTGAGATACTTGGGGAGGAGATTAGCACTCGCATCAGTGGTAGGTGGGATTTCATGTCCTGTGCTTGCCGTTCCTGCCCTGTGCATTGGAGATCACAACCGCTGAGATTTTTGGGGAATAAATGGTGTTAAAGCTGAAATGATGAGAGGGTCAAATGGGCTTCACTGCCCCATGAGACTCTTTCATACAAGTATTCCACCCCTCGTTTCCCAGTTGCAGGATAATGGTTTGATTTTTCTCCCTTTTACATGGAAAATACTCCACCCCCATTTCCTGATCACCAAGGCGGGCATGATAATGGCTGGATTTTTCTCTGTTTTAAGCTTGCCGGGTATTCTCATGGTTCCCGGGTAGAGCTGAGGTGCACAAAACTGCTCAACTGCCACCAAACCTCATAGCAGCTTTGGTTTTTAATTTTTTTTTTCAATAGGTCCCACTAATGGGGATGGGGTATTTGCAGTGGGCAGCCCAGGGGTGGGATGATACCAATCTGGCTTCTAATGAGGGGAGCTGCTCCCTTGTGCCAGGGTTTGGTGCAGTTTGCATGGGGATGGCTGAGTCCACACCCAGACCACACCCAGACCATGTTACTGGGTATGATATGGGGACAGGCAACAATCGATCTCAGTCCCGCACCTGGTCCAATGCGTGCCCAATCAGACCAAAACAGCTTGCATGGGGACGCGGCCATAGGGTGCTTATAAATCATAGGGTACAGGCCTAAGGTTGCCATATGAAAAAGAGAACAGGATTCCTGTGCCTTTAATAGATATACCAAAGAGGAATTTGTTGTAACATCTTCATACATTTATTTTCTGTACAGCTTGTGAAGCTATAGCTCTGTCCTGTTTTTCATAAGACAACCCCACACAGGCCTGGACTGCCCTCAGCTTCCCACCAATCAAGGGAATAGGAACAAGATCTATACAAAGGCTGCTTCCAGATGGCAGCCATATACCCCACAAGGAAGCAATAATATAGGGTATTGCCTACCCGGCATTATCGCTTCCTGGCTATTTGGGGCCTGAAAAAATGCTACTGAGATCCCTGCACTTAGTCGACTGGCTCAGGCACTCACTGTGGTCCACATATGAGAACTGTGTCAGTCTAAGGGAAGCTTGTCCCTCCTGTTAGACCAGTCCGCAAGGCACTTCCTTCATTTCTCAGCAGCAGCCCAGTGCAGACTCAGCCTAAGGGTTGCTGCCATACTTTTTACACAAGGATAGAATGATCACATATCCATTCCCAAAATGAAGGAAGCAGTGTTCTCACGTGATTTGTACATTCTCATTTAGGGATACTGTAATGATTAAAGTTTCCTCTATGTCTGCCATTCAAATATCAAGTATAAATATTTCCATACAGTGATGAATTTTGAGGTTTGCCTTTTATTGTTTTTAATTGTTTTTTATCTCTCCCACTCTCCCACCCACTGTTTTTAATTATGTTTTTATGCACGTTAGCTATTTTTATCCTTTTTTATTGTGAATTACTTTGTGATTTTGGAAGGGGAAGTGGTAAAAAAATATTTTAAATAAAATCTATAAAATAACTTGGTGTGCATTTTATGGTTTTGGTATTGAACACTGACAACTTTGATTTTATGACTTTTAATTTCACCTTATTAGATTGTGGCTGAACTTCAGTTTGTCAAAGCATGAACTGCACTTTGAGGCTTGGGACTTTCAGGGGCTTTATCTGATCATCCAGGGCTCTCAGCATTTCTACATGACTCACAAGGAGGTGAGATGCATTCATGCAGTGCAAAAACCCATCTCTTCTCTGAAGTGCAGCAGCTGCCACCATGGATAGAGCTGTGGTATGCATTGGGAAACACATGCAGGCACATACACACACATACACATGCATATGTATATGTATGATGTCATCATGCATGCCAGCATGCTCCACAGCACCACCCATGGAGCAAGTTAGGGGGTGATTTTGCATTTCCCTTCCTGTCTGCTGGATGGGAAAGTTGTGTAATCACCCAATATTAACTAACACTCGCACATGCGAGCACTAGGTAACTACAGCCCATGCCCCACGCGATTGGTCAGTCACCTGAGACTGATCCTGGGACTGGTCCTCTTCTGAGCACCGCCATTTTGGTCGTGGTGCTCTCTTTGACTGCGCATGCATCAGCACTGTCACTATGATGATGATGATGCTCTGTACACACACAGTTGCATCTATGGTCATCCCAGGAGCCAGCGCGCTTGCACAGCATTCCAGATGACCCCAGAGCACCAGAAGAGGTGTGAATGGCCACTGCCTGGACGCACCAGGTAAGCTTTTCGTTAAGGTTGGTAAAGGTGTGGAACACGATTTCATGCTCCACACCTAGTGCATGATTAGGGAGCTTCTGGAAAGGCAGGGGGCACCTGGAGACTGTAACAGCCTCCTCAAGGTGTGGATGTTCTTGTCATGCCCCATCCTGCCAGTCCAGTTTCCTCGGAGGAGAAGAGTGCAGTTTCAATGGCACAAGATTCTGGGGAGCAACCAGGGCACAACAGTGTGGATGCTGAGAATCAGGGGCCAGTTTTGGGGGAGCACACAGACAGCTCTGGGGGCAAAAGCTCAGACAGTCAGCCCCAAGAGTGTCCCTCCCCTTTGCTGCTTCGACAGCTGCGCCAGCAAGGGCATGGTGCTGCCTCCCCAACTTAACTGAGCAGCACAAACTGGGCTGGTGTTGCAGACAAAATACTTGTGCAGTCCCCATCTACACCTTCGCCCGTAATCCTGACTCTTGGATCCTGTTGTGACTTTCGCCATACTTCTGGAACCCTGACTTTGGACTGACCTGATGCTGACTACTCTTGAGCTCCCAACGGACTGCCATAAGCATGTATGTGTGTTTGCCTCACTCCCCTCATCCACCTGAGACCCGACTGTTCTTCCCCAGAAGTTTCCTAATCAGGCATTATGGGCTGTAGTGCGAATAGGCCCATGATGGCAGTGGCCACACTTTGGCAACGAGGTGAGTTCCCAGTGCTCTCTGATTGCTGCCAAGTCAGAGGTGATTTTATATACAAGTTATAATTAAGCTGTTTTATCTGTTCTGCATATTCCTGCGGAGAACACAAATTAAGCACCAGACTGTCATGTCTGTGGGTAAAAAGGCTTGTTGTGAAGCTATGTGATTCACAGTTACAAGATTTCTGTACGCAGTACCCCATTATTGTCAGAAAGCCACAATTTTCTAAACCAAGGTAGTCGCAACATGTTCTGATGGCTTTCCCAAACACTTGCCCTCAGAGGTATTGAAGAACACTCCCTGCTATATCTTTAGAAAGTTCTTCCACGATCCTCCTCCATCTGTGCACAGTCGAGCTTTCTTGTCCTAGCCCACGGGGGGACAA
Organism: Aspidoscelis marmoratus; assembly: GCA_014337955.1. NCBI lineage: Eukaryota > Metazoa > Chordata > Lepidosauria > Squamata > Teiidae > Aspidoscelis > Aspidoscelis marmoratus. Next base: position 23,573,958 of record MTQE01000401.1, read on the forward strand.
GAAATACAGGATTATTTTCAGAAACCGAGCCTTTCACCAGCTCAGCAAGAGGCTGACAGCACACCTAGAAAGATGCCAAATCTGTGTCAGTCTCCCTGAGACATCTTTGGCTCCATGTTTTTTGTCATGATCCCATAGAAACTAACAACATGTGGTAAGTAGCAAAAAAGAAAGGTGAGGCTGAGGTGAGGCAGCTGCCCAATTCACTCATACACGCAAAGTTTCCCCATGTCCTTGAAGAATCCAGTCTTGTTTCCAGTGGAATCTTTATTGTAGGATGCTAGAAGTGTCAGATTCAAGATACTCACAGTCAAAACAACATATTACATATTGTTTTCTCTTGTATTGGGTCCCAAAAGTCACAACGGCTACGCTCCATCACTCTAAATAATGAATTTAGGGACCAGCTTTAGACATCAACATCCCAAAAGTTTTTAAAGGTCCCCAAAAGTGAACTAAACCGTATGCAGATTAAATGAGCACTCAATCCAGTTCTGACCATTAGCCCATTTTATTTTTGCAAAGTGGGAATGGAGAAGTGGTCTTTTGGGGGGATGGAACCATACTTGTGGGGGCGTTCTTCCTATTTTCTCTTATCCAATGGTAAGCATTGTACTCGGAGGGCTGAAAATGTCATTATTGGGGAGGGACAAGAGACCAAAAGGGAAGACACAGAAGAAGCTATGATGTATCTGCTGCTGCTTCCTTTTTCTCCAATCCCAGCAAGGAGGACAATGTATCCTCCATTTCCTTTCTTTCACAATGTATACTCCCTTTTTCCTAGTTAACGAACAAGGGAAACAGATGTTTCCTTTCATTCAACACCAAGAATATTGATTTGCTCTGTCATTTCCCGCATTTGAATTTTCTGACCCAATGAAGTCATAATTTGAAAGATGGAACAGTGTCTAGTTGCTGACTGTGGGGGGAAGGGTTCTGGTGAGGAGAGGAGAGGGAAGGAGAGGAGAGGAGAGAGGGAAGGAGAGAAAATGGGGTTCTCCATGTTGAGCAAGTAAAGAATGAAGAGTGGGAATGAGCAAGTCTGTGTTATAAAACAATTGTGGAAATGATCTCAAATCATACTGCGTGCTCATTTACAGAGAAGTCAGATTATCCTTGCTGTGTCAGAGTGCAGCCTTTGTCATGCAAAATGAGGTCATGCCAATAATTTCTATCTATGGAAAATTGAGGGTTAGGGGAGCCATGGAGACTCAGTCTACAGATGGAAGTCAATAACTGCATCAGCACACAAGTTTTAGAAAAAAAGAATGCTAGTGTTCCATCCCGCTTCTAATCCACATCAAAGGTCAGAGAATGTATTCGAGCATGCATTTCTGGCCTTTAGTATGTATTAAGACACGAGCATGGGGCGTGAGAAGAGAATACCTTCTCTCCCTCCCCTGAAATGCCTAGGTCAAGCTCTTAGGCTGTGTCCCCAAGCAAGCCGTTTGGGTCTAATTGGGCACACACTGGATCGGGTGCGGGACCGAGATCGGATCGTGCCTGTCCCCATGCATGCTGAACCCCCAAACTGTGACCAGACCTGTTTTTTCCAGTACCAAAATTGGCACGGGTTTGGTACTGGTTGGGCAATTTGGTCTGCAGAAATCCAACCAAATCAAAAGTGCATGGGGATGACCCTTGCCAAACCCGATTTCGATTTGGACCAAAATGTGCATGGGGATGCACCCTTACAGTCTCAATATATAGTATGGTCACATTGCAAAAATGAAACACATGGAACTTGGAAACACTAGTCGCCGTAGCTCAGCCACAGAACAAACTGCCAGGAAACAGAGGGTTGATGGTTTGATACCAGGCTCTCCCTAAAAGTAGGAAACAGAAAATCATTTCTGTATGAAAACTGCATAGAGGTGCCCATGGAGAGCCCCATGCAGTCAAACAGGAGTCAGCCATTATTCAGTGGTACCCAACAAGTGCCCCTTTGTTATCTCCACAAATCTGCAATACAGCCTCACTACAAAAATGAAGCTTGTTGAACTTGGAAACACACTTGGAAACACACTTCTGGTGTGGAAAAAGGTACTGTGCAGAAAGGGCAGACTGAAAGGTCAGTACTGCACATTTACCACAAAATTTCATGTTTAAGTGTCCTTTTACGGCAGCAGAAACCAATTAAATTCACATTAAAACCTATGCGCACCTTGCCTCTTGCCCCAGCTTTCCTGCTTCTATCTCCTTTTCCCCCTTTCAGTGTTGAAATTTAGACTGAAAGCTCCTCCGGGCACAGACTTGTAATCTCTGTGTTAAACACCATGCACATTAAGAATGCTATATATGCAATAAACTGCAATTTACAATCCTGACTTGTAGGTGACTAATTCACAAAGTCCTATTTAAGTGAGTGGATTTAGCTGAATCATGCTAGACCAGCCGGTAAAATAATGTCAGAAGATTCAACAGAATTGTGCTCACATGATTTCTCTCCCGATAGTAGACTGTCAGCTAGAGGAGGCCTCACTGGATTCTGGGCCTGGCCAGAAGCCAGATTGAAATGTCTCTGGATATAAAAGCTCTACTTACTTATCACAGCTAATAGTCATTTATATACCTCTCTCTTTCACAAACGAAGTAGCTTTCTGTTACAGGCACTTGGGAATGAAAGAGAAACTATACAGGTGTAAAATCAATCTTGGGGAAAGAAGAACTGAGCTTCTATTGCACTTAGTCCAGTATGTCTTTTGAGTTTTTTGACGCTTGGCATTTATCATCTGCAGACACAAAGTGAATTCTGGTGATGCTCACAGGCTAACATGTTTCTTAACGCATTTAGATGTCAACAGCCCATAGCAGCCTAGCTTCACTGAGATCCTGGATTTGATAACATAATCCCAAAATAGATTAAACTAGCTGCTTGTAGTTGTTACTAACATATTTGAGATCAGACTCTCTCATGATGGATCACAGTCTCTTTTTGTTTGTTTAAATCCAAGATAAAATAAAATAACATGGAAAAAAAGCAATAACAGACGATGGGACAGGGAAAGAAAAGCTATTTCTGAGTCCATTGTTTTCCCAAGCTTCCATTGCTGTGTAATGATTCACGGAAAGAAGAACAGGCCTAATATAAATTGATCTCCTTTATTCTTCATTGGTGACCCCTGCAACAGAAGGTAAGAACATAAGAAAAGCTCTGCCAGATCAGGCCACACACCCAATATAGCCCAGCATCTTGCTCCACACCAATTGCTTCTGGGCTTTTCTAGCACGAGGCAAAGGGAAAATCTTCACCTGCCGTCTTCACTTCCCGTTCTCTCTGCTGGATGGGAAAGGAGCACCATCACCCAACGTTGACTAGCACTTGCATTTGTGAGCACTACTCACAGCCTAAGCCCCGTGAGATCCCAGGGCCGGTTCCTTCAGGGCACCACCTTTTTATTTGCAGTGCCCTCTTTGACAATGCTGATGCTCTGTGCAGTCACAGTCACATCTATGGTTGTCCCAGGTGCCAGCATGCTTGCACAGCAACTCAGACGACCCCAACCACCGGAAGAGGTGTGGATGGTCGCGCCGCTGGACACTCGAGGTAAGGTTTTGGTAAATGTTGGTTAAGGTGTGGAGCACGATTTTGTGCTCCACACCTAATCACAATCTGCACGGGCAGTGGGTAGAATAAGTTTTCCATCTCCCCCTTCCACATTAATAACAGTGCTAAGTAAGTAGTGCTATTACCAGTGCTGTGGTGTGCTGTCCTCCACCTGCCATGAACCGTACTTTTTAAGATCAAAGTCAGGGATATCACAGAGCTTTGATGATGACAGGAAGGGAAGTATTCCCAGCCATCACAGGCATACGTGGGGTTTGATTCTGACAGCAAGGAAGAGGTAGATGAAAACAGGAAATGTCCTCGTGGATCATTTCCTGTGTCCACATGCTGGGAACACCTCAGAGGGGAACAGTTAGAGCTCTGTATTTCAAACAGTGTAGCAGCCCTTGAAGTGACATGGTAGGGGAAGAGCATAGCATCCATGTGGATGCCACACTCTTCCTGTGCATCAGATATGAGACTGTGTGGGAAGTGTTGTGAAGACATTGAACCCTCATGGCACACACGGAAAGTGCCGCAAAGGTGCTGTGTGTATTCTGGCTTATGTAAAGCTCAGTCCCATCAGCAGGCACTGTGTAAGACCAGGCATCAAAATAAAACTACAGGTTGATTTCAGCCATTTCACACCACTTGGACCACACTTCATGGAATATTTTGTGATGTCGGTACCCTTTTCCTTAAAAAAAAAAAACCAACAACCCTTGCATTTCATTAAATCTTATAATCCACACAGTCTAAAAAATGTCAGAGGCAGTTCTTTAGAGGTAACGCATACAGCCAAAAGCTTTTTAAACTTTTTGACTTTTCACATTGAATTTCCCGTTCCAAGGCCCTCTAGCTACTGCAGAAGAATAAGAACATAAGAGAAGCCCTGCTGGATCAGGCCACAGCCCATCTAGTCCAGCATCCTGTCGCACACAGTGGCCCACCAATTGCCCATGGGCATCTCAAGCAGAGACAAGGACTAACCTTTGCCTGCTCTCAAATCCCAGCAAATGGCTTTAGAAGCATCCAGAATGTTCTGGAATCTCTGTATTGGATGGTCCCTTTGAGTTGGTTCCTATGAAGGAAAACTACATTAGAAAGTACTGCCTTGCCTCTCTGAATATTAGAGGACAGGTTGGTAAGAGGGGCTGACCAGGTGTACTGATTTTAATTTTGTTTTTATTTTATATGAGGCAGTATAAAAATACAAACAAATAAGGTTGCCTGCCACGATCTTCTTATGAGTGAACCAGTGAATGAACATGCAAGGAACCATTTAATTTCCTGCAATACAGTCAGCCTGAATTAAACAAATGCTTGGGGGGGGGGCAAGTTGATGCAATGGTGGCATCGTGACCCAGGTTGTCTTTTGGATGAGAAGCTGCATGAAAAGCAAATAAGCATATGGTGGAAGAATTTGGTTCCGTAGTGTGGCTCATAAACATTATTACTGTCTGTTCCCTGGACAAGGGAGGGCAAAGATTTTTCGTAGTCGAAAAACTCACGTTTCCAAAATAAGAATACAGATAAATGGTTGCTATGGTGACCAGGCCTTGACTATGCTAAGCCACCATAGATGGTACTGTGAAGAAAATGCAAAAGTGTGGATACTTTCTAGCAGAACTGGGCTTAGCATATCCTGACAAGGTCAGAAGATCATTTCACACTATCTAAAAACACGAAACAAAGTGATCCTGATTTGACATATCAGTACTCTATTAATATCTAATATTTTATCCGTATTTAAAGTTATTTTATTGTGACTCACCCTAAGACCCGCAAGTATGGGGCGGGACAGAAAAATAAATAAGTAGATATACAGAACCAAGCAGAAATAAAGAAGGAGTTTGGGAGTAAAGAGTTTTACTTTGAGTCTTCTCTTGGCTTCTTTCTCTTTTCCATGGAAACAGCTTGTCCTTTTCTCATGCCTTTTCTGCTGTAAAGTTTATCTTCTCTAGTACATATAAACATACAGAGTAAAAAAAGTTGTTTTTAAAGTTCTTGTTGCTTCCAGTAAGTTTACTTCTGTACAGCCTTTATTGCTTTGAAACATTTTGCTTCTTTTATCAGATTTTTTCCTAGGTTTATTATGCAGAGCTAAGATAGATGAGCTAGGCTTTAAATTTTTTGTTCAGTTTTGATTTTTTTTTTCACTCACTCCATTTTATTTATGTCTAGATGAAGTTGCTACTTCCCTATTTTATTTTATTTTTTAGGAGGGGCAGCTTTTATTTATTTTCTATTTAGATATTTGTGAATGTTATATCTTATGCTAGATCCAGATGTTACTTACTTATTCTTCTATATTTGGATTTTCCAAAATAAAGTATGGATATTCTGGAATATTTAAATTTAGGTCATGGTCACACTTTCACTTTAAACCACCTTCAGGACTGACTACTCGCACCTTTTCATTTCTATACAATTTGTTTATGGACTTTCCACCCTCCATTTGGACTTTCCTGAACAGAAAGTTCATAAATAAAATGGACGGAAATGAAAAGGTGTGAGCAGTCAGACATGAAGAGGTAGTGAAGAAGGTTTAAATTGAATATGTGATCATGACCATAGTGACTCATTTCTTCTGGCTGGGATCTATGACCACAGGAACCTTGACCCTTAAAATCGATTCTGGATGGGTAACCATGGGGCTAATGGCTGCTGCCAACAAATTTCTTTTTTTCTGGGACAGTGCATAGAGAACAGACTGCCTCACATATTCTTGTTGCCCTCTGTTTACATACAACGGTCACACACTTGGTAAAACTTTGCATGACTTCTGTTCAGTTCTTTGGTCACACTTCTGTGTCTAGGATAGATTTGCTTCCAAGAAGAAGTTCTCACCATCACATTTGGTGATAATAAAGAGAGACTTTGGGTGTTTTTCCACTGTCACTAGAAGTACCCATTAAGTACCCATTAATGGGTACAAATGTACCCATTAATGGGTACTTTTAGTGACAGTGGAAAAACACCCTTTATGCAGTATTAAGCATGAAAATGGTTGAACAAAGTGGGATGTGTGACTGGGCCTACACATTCTATAAAATAAAATGACCCTTACTTAATTTGTAATATTTCCCTGTTTTTTTCTAAGTAACAGGCTGGTGGAGTTTAGGCTGGTTGATGTATAGTGGAACTAAAAAGGCCAGGATCCTGCATGTCCTTTTGCTATCAAGGAAACAACCCACCATAAGCACAGCCAGCAGACTTTTGCAGAATAGTGGGAGGAAGAGTCATTTCTTGGGAAAGATAATGGAGAGGATTCTGTTTGCCCAATAGGTGAAAGGTGGAAATAGATGGGGAAGCACTCTCAGATGTGAGTGCTGTTCAGAGAGACTAAAGGAAATTATTTAAGTGCCCAAAGTGCAGAAAGAGGTGGCATGCACCAGTGTTTATATGAGGAGGTGCCATGCTATACGTAAAAGCTGCCTTAGAATCAAGCTGGCGTAGAATCTCAAAAGGGTCAGGTATGACCACAGAATCATTGTAGATAAGAAGCACTGTAGATAAATAGTGCTAACATTAGGGGGCTGCTATCACCTCCCAAGGCAAGGTGCTCAGGAAAGCTTCAGATGGAGAAGAAAATCAGAGAGGCCTTCTAAAAAGGAAGTCTTGTAATAAAGGGAAACATCAGTTACCTATACCTTGACTAGGTAAATGCTGCTGAAATATATCAAGAGGTAAAATTCTTAGGCACTATAAATGATTGTTCATGTGAGTAGTTGGTTGAGGAACACACCAGATAAGACTAGATCCAGGATCAGCTCTTAAGTAACAAGCAGCAATTCATAAGAGAGGTAAATGTAGTTGAACAGGGTGGGAATAATCACCATAGTTCTATAAAGTTAAACATCTTTAAAAGTAGACATTTGGAAAGTGTGTCTAATACAGTCATATTTGCCTTCAAATATCCCTTCAAATTTGGCAAAAGAAAATGCATGCAGATGTTAAGAGATGCAAAAAAAATTGGGGGGAGAAGTACAGTTCCAAAAGTGTACAAAAAATTTCTTTAACAATATTAGAAGCAGGAGGCCATTGGTCGCCTGGACAGTGAGTAGGTCCAAGGGAGTATTAAAAGAGGAGAAGGAAATTGTAGAAAAGCTGAATGAATCTCTGAACCTGAGCCCATTTTGTCAGAAGCAGATGCCGATGAACTAAAGCAAATAGTGGTAACAGGAGAAGAAGTGAGTTACTGATAAATTCAATAAATCACCAGGTCCAGATGGCCTTCAACCAAGAGTTATTAAATAACACTATGGTAGGACTGCAATTTGTTGCTAAGCTCAGTTACTGTGGCTGAGGACTGGAAATTAGACAATGCCACTCTAATTTTTTAAAAGGACTCAAAAGAAGACCCAAGAAAGGATAGGCTTGTCAACTTAACAGCAGTCCTAGGAAAGATTATAGAAACTGTTATTAAAGATGAAATTACCAAACATTTAAAAGCACAGGCCTTGGTCAAGCCCACATAGTTTCTGGATGGAAGGGAAAATCCTGCCTGAGCTTTGTGAGAGTGTCAATAAACATATAGAGAAAAGTGATCTGGTAGACATTGCCTACTTGAAGTTCTAAGATGCTTTTGATAAAGTCAGTCAACATAGGCTTTTTAGTAAACTAAACACCCTGTAAAGGGTACGCCTTTTACAGGTAAGCAAAGTCAAAGAAAACAGAGAGTAGGAATAAATGGATATTTCTCAAAATGGAGAACTGTAACAAATGGGGTTCCCCAAGGTTTTGTACAGGGATCATTACTTTTTAACATATACATAAATGATCTATAGTTAGAGAGAGCAGTCAAGTGGCCAGATTTGCTGAAAACAACAACACACTCTGCAGAGTGGTAGAAATAGAAAAGGGCTCTGACAAGCTCCAAAGGAATGTTTGTGTGCTGGGAAAATAAGCATCAGAATGCCAGATGCTGTTCAGTGTGAACAAATGTAAAATGATGCACACTTGATCAAATAATCCAAACTATGCGTGTAGACTAATGGGTGTAGACTAATGGGTGCTGAGTTCGCTTTGACTGTCCATCTTGATGTAGTGGTAGAACACTCAGTGAAAGGGCAAATCCCCACAGCAAGCTTATTTCGCTTTCCCTAAACTGAAATAGAACCGGATGCAAACGCGAATTTGCCTGTTCCCATTACTTTTAACTTAATCGTGTTGGATCCGGATTCTGAGGATCATACGTGGGATACGTGACTCAAGGTGGGACTCAAGTGGCTACTTTTTAAAAGTCGCTTTTCGGGGCTGCCCTGCCCTCTTCCTCCTGGCCTGGACGTGCCGCCCATAAATGACCCCTTCCTCCCTTCCTTTCCCTTTCTAAAGTCAGAACTTTTAGAATCGCACAAAATTGCAACATTGTTATCAGGTATGAAGTGGTTCCATTGCTACAGTGTAGTGCTGCTGTTAAGGGTGGATTTTTAACACTGAAATCAGTCTTTGGAAGCAAGCTATTGGGAGAGGGAAACCCTAAACATGGATTCTCATCCCATAAAACGGTACTGTCCACACAGTAAAAAATGTAAAACGTTTCAAGCCCACGATCCGGAGTGAGACCTGTTGAAATCAGGATTGAGATTCACCACACTTTGGGGTGGTTTTAACATGGGGAAAGTGTGTTAAGCTAAACTGCCGTGCGGACTCCGAGGATTGAAAACGTTTTGAATCCGACATAAGGTTGCCGTGAAGACATGGCCAAAGCGTTAACTTAAAGCATGTTCAAACACACACCTTTAGACACCACCCAGCATGATTTTAAGTGGTATGAACAAACAAAAGATTTAAAAAATGTTTTACCTCATCCCCAAGCCTCTGGTACTCCATCCCTTCCACCAACCTGAAATAATCACCCTTAAGATGGGGCATAGCAGTTTCGGTTGGATGGGGTGGGAGGTTGGAAGCTCCTAAGCCAATCCCAGCCTGCTAAAGCTACTGTCCAATCAACACTGATGATGCTGACAGAGGAAGAGAAGCAAGCAAAGTAGGTGGCTTTTAGGCACTTATTTTAAAAATTGTGTGATGCAGGTTTCCTGCATCCACAGTTGGGGCAATCCTGTGTACATAGGCACCCCAGAAAGTTGTAGTCTGATCACAAGCCTTATTGTGCATTAGCTATTTTTGAAAGGATCAATAGCACATTATAGATATTAAAAAATGTTACTGAAAACAAAATTGCCGATGATATAATGCCCCTGTGATCGTACAATATCTTCTGGGATAGTGCATACACTTTTATTGCCACATATCAAAAAAGTTAGAGCAGTCTTGGAAGAAGTTCAAAGGAGGCCGACTAAAATGGCCCTCTCTTATGAGGATATGATTAGGGCTTTTTAATCTAGGAAGCAGGTGAATTAAGATGGATAACAGAATGGATAAGTAGTAATTTTCCTCCCCCTTCCCAGATCTCTAGAGCTAAGGGTCATCCAATCAAAGAGAAAATGTTTCTTTCTCCCATAGTGCATAATTAAACTTTGTTATTAGCTCCCACAAGATGTGGTCTTGGCCACCAACTAGGATAGCTTCAAAAGAGGAAGATTTGGACAGATTCAGACTTCCAAGAGACATATATAGGAGGCAGTATTCCTCTGAAGGAGAGATACTAGGAAATTGTGAGCAGGGCAGTATGTTATTTCCTTATTAACTTTCTACAGACCATTCATTGATCTCTCTTCAGTAACCATCACAAGTTCTGCTGGAAGGTCTATTAGTTGATCCAAGAACATAAATAAGAACAAGTGATCCAAATATTAATTGGAAATAAATGCGATGGATGAACATTCAGTGGAATTGCTTACTACAGGGAAGCGTATTTGCAACTGGCGACATAGGAGTGGGCTGACGTCAGTCCGCCTTCCAATGAGAAGAGAGGGGGCGGAGAGAAGGGGGCACTGCTCCCCCGTGCCAGGGTTTGGTGCAATTTGCATGGGGATGGCTGCATTCTCACCCAGCCTGCGTTGCCAGGAATGGCATGGGGACAGGCAAGGTCTCGGACCCACTCCTGGTCCCATGCGTGCCCATTCCAAGCCAAATGGCTTGCACGGGGACACGGCCTCTGTCACAATCTTCTTTGAGAAAATGATATAACAAAAAATTAATAAAAATGGACAGCACCACAAAGACAGCAAAGCTGGCTTTTCTCCCTGGCAATCTTAAAAGCTCCAGAATATCCTTATTGCTGCTATCTATACATTCAGTCCCTATTCACTTTTAGGGAAAAGGGCAATGGCCTTCATGTTAGAACAGGCTTTCCTGTGGCTAGAGGTTTAACTGGGTTTTTATTGCTGCTGCGGTTTACCTTTCAGTCTTTATATACAATGTTTCTGGCGTCTGCCATTCAATTGCATATTAATTGTTTTGTAACTGGCCTCAGGCTTTGAAAAAGGGTTATATTTAAGTCAATGCATAAAGAATTAACTCTTAAGTCCTTGAATGATTAGTCACTGCTATAAGGTGTTACATGAGCAGATAGCTGTAGAAGATTCCTAACAGTAACACATGAATTGGGGCTGCCGAGCAGGTAAGCAGACTTACTTTCACCCACCCAAACCAATTTGTTATACCCCAGGTTCCAGTTCAACAAAGAATCAGTAAGAGTTTCCAACATGCAGCTGTTCTGCTTCCCCCATGACCTGGTCTGTGCAGGACAAAGGAGAGGTCTGGCATGCAAGACCAACTCAGCCTTATAGGTTGTCAAGCTTTAAGAGGCACCGAATTAGACCGGAGGGTTTCCCCCCTCTTATTTAATGATAGGTAATTAAAAGAAAATGTTGGAACATTTTGTAGACTACATATACTTTCAGTTATCTGGAATTTACACTAAAATGGCAACAGTGTGCCCATTGGTAGGTGCCAAAGTTATAATCACTCAAGACGTAGCTATAGAAAAACTCAACAGCAGGACTGAGATCATTATGTCTGGTAGAGCACTTCTGCTGTTTTGCTCTGTAACAACTTTGGTATAGGCTGTGGTCACACTTAAGGGCCATGGTCACACACAAGTTTTAGGTCAGCCTGAAACAGCCTCCAGGCCCTGTAATTCACATTAACATAATCTAAGCCCTATTCCAAGCCGGCTTACCCCCATTAGACCTAAAATGTAGTCCTGTTTTTACAGGACTGACACGGACTCAGACCGGTCTGAAATTCCAGTCTGTCTTCCACTTCCTCGTGTGAGTGGGGGGACAGCCTAAAGAAGGCAGATCTGTGCTGTGGTGAGTGGTGCCCAGTATTTCCTTTCAGCCAATCAGCACACACAGTTTGTGGGGCACTTCCCCTTCGGCCAATTGGCATACACAGAGTTTGTGAGGCACCTACCCTTCTCAGTTTATGTGTATGATTCCTCTCTCTAGCATTTTTACACAAATTTAT
>MTQE01000401.1:23585939-23598624 GCA_014337955.1 Aspidoscelis marmoratus
TCAGTTTATGTGTATGATTCCTCTCTCTAGCATTTTTACACAAATTTATTCTTATTTTTTAAAGAAATAATTGCAAGATAATTGCACATAAAAAGGAAGGGTGTGTGTGGAGATCGGGGAGCAGGCTTTAAAAAGAACTGCAAACACACACTCTCCTTCCATTGAGTGACATGAACAGCATCCAATAGGAAATGAGAGAGATGTGATGTAGCAAAAGGGGTGGGGAGAGAAGAGCTCCATGGAGGAATCCCAGGTCAAACACTGCAGAAATGTGTGACCAATGCGGCCCAAGGTGGGGACAGCCTCAGGATGGCCGATATCGATCCACAGCTGACCAGCACTGGTACAGTCTCAATTCAAATTCATTCAATTCAGGCTCGTCTGACCAGGGCCAAGTTTTAATCCAGCTTTATTCCACTTTCAGAGTGAGAGAATACATCAGCAAAGGGTGTTTCCACACTGGCCACGGAAACCCATTTAAATACACCTTAGAGACACATACAGGGCACTTAGAAACTTACCTTCCTCACTGGAGGATGGATGAGGGACCCTTCCAAGCAACCACTTCCGCACAGCAGTTCGCGAGATCCGTTCTTAATGGGGTCTCACCACCAAAAATTCCATCCTCCGTGAAGACCTGAAAAATCAGGTCTTCAGTCCATCCCCTCGCCTCAATCCGTGTGGAAGCAGGATGCTTCCACACATGGAGAGGCAAGGAGACAGATGTGCTGGTGGCTGCCATCTTGGGAGGGGCGGAACCAGGCCGGTCTGCCTCTGGAGCCCCTCCCCCATGCACCATGTGCCGGCGAAAACATGCGGTGACTGGCAGCTGAATGCTCTAGTCCCGCAGCTCCCGGGGCAGCGTCGGCAGTGTGGGAGGCTGGCTGGCTTCGGGGATGGGTGCTCTGACCTCCGCACAGCACCCAGAAGATCCGTCTTGCAGGATCTGTCCTCCCCCTACGTGTGCGGACGCACGAGGCCTCTTCAGATCCATCCCTATTTTGGACGGATCCTCCGGATGACGGATCGCTGGGAAATGGATTTTCTTTAATCTGTTTTGTTGGTGGCCATTGCGGAAGCACCCAAAGTAACAAGCTGTTTTCTTTCAGTGTTAAATAAGTCAGAAAATTCACCTTTGGGATGGTTAATGTGGAAATAAAATTACTGGTCACTTTGCTGGTGCGTTCTGTCACTCTGAAGGTGGACTGAACCTGGATTAAACCTTACATGTGACCTCGGCCTGAGTTAAATGTCACCACTGAATCTTTTCCCACCACATAATCTGAACTCTTAAAAGAAAAGTGTCATATGCTGATTTCTGGAATTTTATTTGTCTGTTAAAGGAGAACAAACCCTGCTGGGAAACAAGTTAACAGTGTTAGTCATTATGAATATGCTAGTGCAGATCTTATAAGAATATCATGGCAGATTTGAAAATTCCTGTGGAAAAGGAATTCATGGGCAGCTGCTTTCTGCACCTTTTCTTCAAATTATCTGTTGCAGCTTCCTCCTTAGCGATATTGTTTATTGCGTACTCATAACTGACAGACGGGGGGGGGGGAATTCCATACCTGTAAATTATGCATTCAATCTATATAAAGGAGGATATCAATCTAAAATAATATCTTGAAAGCTTACTCCAGTTTGTCATTTCCCCCTATCCTTTACAGGCAGTTGCAAAGCCTCCATGCAATGCATGTACATAGAAATGTATGTATATTCCTTCTTGTATTGAGCTAGTCCATCTACTTTAGTCTTATGTACATGGGATAGCAGACTTAGTAAAGAGGCAGACTGGTGCCTTTCCCAACTTTGTTCAGAAATGAAAAGGAATAAACCCAAGACCAGAGATGCTCATTTGTGGCCCTCTGGATTTCCTGAGTGTTTCCCATTATTTTGTGTTAGCCAGGGCTGGCATGGTATGACGGGAATTGCAGCTCAGGGGTACCTTGAAGGCCACAGTAGACCACCCAAAACCTCTTGTGTGCAAAACCCCCAAACACTATCAACTGCTGAGCTATGTTCTTCGCTGAAGGAACAGAAATGAACAAGTCAATCCTTTACAAGTTATCAACCTGAGCATACAGTAAAAATTCACTCACAAGTAGGGATGTGCACGAATCTTCAAGATATTCATTATTCGATCAAATTTGGACAAATTTGGACATTCAAATTCAAATCAAATGTCTACACATTTGTTTTTTAGTATCCGAACGAATACGATTATTTTGAATTATTTGTACGAATAATTCGGACATCCATATGTGTACGGATATTTACGTATCGCATATGTATCTGTATGTATCTTATTTGTATTTGGATGCATCCATACGGATACTTATGGGATGAAAACAGGATGCGTACAGAATAAAAACAGAATGCGTACAGATGCGTACAAGATTTGCATCATCAAATACGTATCGAATATTCATACTAATAGATACAACTGTATTTGCATCGGTTCAAATATCCAGACATTCATTTTTTTCTTTACTCGTATGAATTCATTTGGATATTCGATTCAAACCAAATTTGAAAATTGCATTCATGCACACCCTACTCACCAGATCCCTCGAAGTGAGTACCCAACATGAACACAAGGGCATCCCATCCAGCAATCTGACCTTCATGCTGGGATTTCCATTGGCCAAGAAAATGTTTCTAACTTTGGTGAGTGACAAGGATATTCCACTACAAGGGTAAGAAGGAAAGTCATTGAAATGAGAGCTAAACTGGGCCCTGCCAGTGAAAACGTTGTTTCTTGAGAATACCAAATATAAAAATATCAGGCTAAGTTCGCAGACAGCTAAATCAAACTTCTGAGGATTCCAGTGTCTGCACAGTCTAAATATGACTCAGAATCAGTAGAATACCAAGAGGTCTGGTCCAGTTAATCTCATCTTGCTAAAGCTTCAAGCTAAGCAAGCAACATAGTTTGCATCATTAGAAAATCTTTTATTCGGCTTTCTGGGGCTGCACTTGTTCCAGCCCAAATTTAAACCTGAGGGAGAGGAATGAGGGGATGAAAGAACGGAGCGAAGATGAAAGAGGCAGCTAAGTCGCTTGCACTACAGATTCAGATGTGTCTGTCAAGCACTGTTGCTTCTCCTGAGGGGCAGGAAGGTGAAATGAAAGTGAGCCGATTCCTGGCTGTGGATGAAAAGGGAAGCCTGATTTTGCAGCATCTCTCCATCCACCTGCTTTGCCCTTTAAGCTGCCAGGTCAGAGGGATGCTATATCTGAAGCTGAAAGTGGGAAACCTGCAGATAGCCTGAACTGGATGGCAGGATCTCCATGGTGCCATTGTGATGCTGTGAGAATGCCCTAAGGGCATAGACTCCCTGCACAGTCCTGCCTCTTTGCAATGCTGTGCAAGTGCTCAAAGAGGGCAAGGCCTGTGCAATCCCTCACTCACCATGCGAGCCATAAAGACTCATTCGAGCACTTTAGCAGTAGAGCTGTAGGAAGGGCGTTGCCAGGGCTCCCTATCACTCTAACGTCATCACAACGCAAAGACGTACCACTGTGTTTTCCTCAGGCCACATAGCACTGCCCTTCTTCCAGGAAGATGGAAAGCTGGCGCCTTCTGTGGCTATTTCCTGAGTTTCTGAAAACATTCCAGGCCAGAAGCATTGAAGCCGGTGAATAGAAGTTTGCCAAGCTGTGAGGTTTGCATGGTTAGGATGGTGGCAGGGAAATAACAGGACACTGCCACTTTATGAAGAGCCCTATGTTAACAGTGCTCTTTTCAGTGCTCCTCACAGCAGCCACTGTTATCATGTGGATTCTGCCTATGTGTGGGCCAATGCAGTTTTCTGATTTACCAATTATCTTATGAAGAACAAGGGGATGGAATGGTTCAGGACTAAATGGGCTATCCACCTGATCCAATTTGGTACATAATGTTAGAACTGTAAGAATCTCCCTTATACTGTAGCTGTTAATTTTGACCTTATAAATAGCTTGAGCCCTGAACAGCTAAAGGAATGCCTTCTCCCTTAATGACCTATTCACTCCTTCAGGCCTTCAGAAGAGGCCCTCCTGGTTGTACCAGCACTTTTAGTAGCTGAAGGGGTGGGTACTCAGAGTAGGAGGTAGGACTTTCTTGGTGGTGGCCCCTAGACTATGAATCAGTCCCTTCCCTTAGGTGCACCGAGCATCTTCTTTATATGCACTTAAAAGACTTGTAGACATACCTCCTCACTCTGAATTTTGGCAGCCTCCCCTTCTCCCTTTCAGGAACTATTATTCGTTTTACTGAGTTCTTTTAATTTGTTTTTACTATTGTAAAAAAAGTAAAAACAAAGACTTCAGATATAGGTGGGATAAAAACACAAATAAACGAATTAATGAATAAAGATGTTGCTCAGTTTCCCCAGCACTGACTGGCAGCAGCTCTTCAGGCAGCAATTCAAACAGCCTTAGAAAGTTTTATCTCCTCATCCAAATGCTTTGGGACACCTTGTATTCAGGAGTGGTGGAAAACACTTGGATAATTAAAGAAGCAGGTAGCAGTGGTGCCAATTAAAGACAGGGACCCTCTCCTGAAACATTTTGTCTTCCCAATGAGAGAATGCTGCTTCTGCCACTATTAGCTAAGATGGACCACAATGGTCTCCAGATACTGCTGATTAACATCTCTCTATACTCCTTGCTATACTGGTTGAGATTGACAGGAGTTGTAGTTCAACAGTATCTGTAAGGCTGACCATCTTACTTATGTCCATGGACTCATTTTGCATTGTGTTAGTATGTGGAGAGCACTGTATCTTCTGGCTGCTGCTTTCCACCCAGGCTACTCTGTGCCCTGAAAAGATAGACACACTTACTTCACTTTTGCATGAAGGTTATTACAGCCAAAGTGAATCCATAACATTTACAATTCAGTGTTTGATGGCAAGTAAAAGCACTGAAAATGATGCAATTTCGAGAGCCTCTTTCAATATATTCCTTATAAGGAAAAGATCTTCCTGCTTGTTTATCTCAGCAAATGAGTCTCTTCTAGTTGTGTTTTGCATTTCTTACTCTGGACAGTTTTCTTCTTTCTGCTACATTTGGCTGCAATTTATTACTGGTCTTACTGGTTTGAAACTCTTTGCATGCCTTCTTGACTGAGCTCTAAAAAGCTCCGTGTTTCTCCCAAGGAGATCTCTGCTTACTGTTAAGCTAATCTCGGCCAGACTTTGTGAACTGCCCAGATTTACCTGTGCCCTTAGAACTGCTAAGTTCTGTCCTTCACCATGTTGCCAAAGCATCTCCACTCTCCTGACCTTTAGCTCTGGTTTCTCTGCTGGTACCAGCCAAGTCGCCAATTTTGTAGCCAGTCGTGCACAGGGGCAGCTGGTGTGAGTAGATGCAAATGTATGCTAGTTCAGAGCGCTCTTTTGAAGTCCACATGGATCCAGGAAATCTTCCTTCAATCTATCCTGTACTTCCTCCATATTATTTGGTCCTAGTAGGTTTAGTGATAAAGGGCGTTTTCGTACTTCCCTTCTCATCCTGTGGATGGGAAAGGTGTGCAATCAACTAACCTTAACTAGGGCTTGCATGTTTGAGCACTAGTCACTAACAGCCCACGTGCCATGTGGTCGAACATTCACCTGTGTTCAGTCACCTGGCTGCTCTTCTTCTGGTGTCATGTCTCAGGCGGGCTAGGTCAAATGCACATGCATGCTCACGGCATTCCATAGGGACTCAAGAGAAGGCAACGTTAAACAGTCCAAGATCAGAGGAATCCAGAAGTTTGCAGGGTTGAATAACAAAGTCCAAGAATCAGGTTTCACAGGCAAAACACAAACAGGGTTTGTGCTGTTGTTGTCGGCCACACTGAGACCAGCAAGGGCAAAGCTTAAGTAGGTGACTCAGCCCCAAGCCCTTTTTGGTTCAGCTGTGCAAGATGCTGAGATCTTCGCACCTGCTGCTTCTGTTGCCTAAGTAGATTGGGGGAAGGGTGTGCCTGAGCGTCTGAGCTATCGTCCCCAGAGCTTTCTGACTGTGACCCCAGATCTGGCCCCTGGCCTTCAATGCCCAAGCCACTGTGCTCAGCTTGCTGCTCAGTTGGCTGGGTAACTGGTACCCCTCCTTCATCCTCAGAGGAGAAAACTGGGCTGACAGGACGGCATGACATCTGTGCATCAGTGGAGTCACGTCAGGGGGTCATTGGAACTGCCAGCACTCTTGCGCAGCAGCTATGATGACCTCTGCAGACGGCGGCCATGTGAATAATCACTGCTAGATGCTTCAGGTAGGTCCCTGGCAAAGGTTAGCATGCTTGTGGAGCACTATTTTGTGGTCCACAGCTAACATGCAATTAGTCAACCTCTGGGCAGGCAGGCGGCATTTCTGGTCTGTAAATGCCTACTGACAGAACAGATGCACCTGCCCAGAGGTTGCCTAATTGCATACTATGGGCTGAAGTGCAAATTCAGCCAAGATTTGTAGAATTGGTAGTCCTAATAACATTTACAAATAGCATTATATAAATACACCTGCAAGCTATCCCCTGAAGGTCCCAGAAGGATTTCTAAATGTGGAATACACACAAATTCACTCAAAATAAAGGCACAGTGCAGTATAATACTGCTCTTTGGGCAGCATATTAAATTTTGCTTTTATTTCCATTTCCATTTTTATTTGTATACCACCTTTCCAAAAGAAAATTTTGCCCGAGGTGGTTTACAACAGAAAATATAAAATGCAAAAGCAATAATCAAAACATGATAATAAAAAATACATTATAAAAATTGCACAAAACATTTTAAAGTAAACCAACACACAGATTGAGGCAGCTGAGGCCAAGTGGAGTGCAGAGCAGCAGACCAATGCAAAATGATTCATTATAAAATTACATTTAAAAAAATACACAATAACACTTCACACATTACAAAGTAGTACATTATAAAATCACCCAAAACTGTGGGGGAATGGTAGCAGGCACCTCAGGGCAGCAGCTAACCAGTTCTTCTTGTACCTCAAGGGAGGGTGGGGCACAGACAGCAAATGCCCAGGTGCAGCAGCTATAAGATAGTCAGCTGTGAGAATTTCACCCTGCTTGTGAAATTTGACGGTCATGTTTCATTGAAACTCAATGTTGTGGAAACTGGACAGCCTTAGAAACTGGACAGTGTTGGATTAATGCTTTGAAACTAAGTGATCACATTGCACAGTTACCTGATGTGGTTGTGGTGGTTATGGGAAATAGGGGAGATGAAAGTGGCACCTGAAAACTGTGTGGCCTATTGCCCATAATCGTGAACTTGAAACTCTGGATCCAAAAACAAGTTGTTGCTCAGATTCATTGTCCAGAAACTTCCCTGCCATTCCCTTCAGCTGACTGACAGATCATGTTTGAACATAACTTTGTAAACTTGTAGAGCAAAAATGGCAGCTTGTTTGTTTGCCTGGGCAAATACTTTGTCATCGTTGAACATACTTTATGCAGCTTTGCATATCTTGCTAGACTACAACTCCCATTAGCTCCAATGATCTTGGGAGCTACAGTGCAGCCCCCCCCCCTGCTTTAAAACTCCACAGGATCCTGGGGTTTTCTGCACAGTCTTCATAAATGTGAAATAGACAAATGTAATAGGCAACAGTTGGCCTCAGTTGAATGTATCCAGGTATAAAGCTTGCCAAAACAGAGTGGACAGCTGTGTCTAGAGTTGCCAGCTAAGTCTCCAAGAAATCTCATTCAGTCCCATGCTTTTTACAGAACTCTGTATGATGCAATTAGGAGATGACACATTTTGGGGCTTAGCTTTGACAAAAATGAGCATTGGTTCCTCCTAATGGCTGGAGGTCATGCTTTGTATAGGCCTGGAAGTGTGCATGATTTCTTTAAAAAAAAAGGCAATGGTAGCTCAGTCTCCTCATAACTGGCATGTGACACCCATTACCAAACATCTCTGATGCCTGGGTGATCAAGTTTATCGGATCTTGTTGCAATTAACAGCTAAAACTCTCCTCTCCTAGTTAAAGAGACTGATAGGTGATGCACTTACCAAGGTCTCCTTTGGCCCTCTGAATATGCCTGATGATTGACCTCACAGCTGTGTCAGTGTGTCTGCAGGTCAGAGAACAGATTCAGCCTTGCATAGTCCTGATGCCAAGTCAAGGAGGGTTAATGTGGCATGCTGCGTCCCCCTGTCTTAGCAGAGGAGATCAACCTATTAAGACAACCCATAGGCCTTTCCATTAACAGTCTGAGATTTTCTATAGCCCTAAATACAAACAGCTGACACTTATGCTCCTAAATCTTGATAGAAGTTAGGTCTTGGCAACCAATCAAACTTCAGCCTTCACATACCCTAGGATTAGCTGAGTGAAAGGAGCAAGTCTTGTAAAGCTGTCATCTAGAAGGTTACTGGTGATTTAGGACCACTGAGTCTTGCATCCTTGACCTTGTCTAAGCCCATCCATAACAGTTCAGCAGCACCCTCTTGACACAGGAAGGGGGATGCGGGCCTATCCTGGCAACCTAAGTACATACACA
Source organism: Aspidoscelis marmoratus (assembly GCA_014337955.1). Taxonomy (NCBI): domain Eukaryota; kingdom Metazoa; phylum Chordata; class Lepidosauria; order Squamata; family Teiidae; genus Aspidoscelis; species Aspidoscelis marmoratus. The sequence goes on from MTQE01000401.1 coordinate 23,594,431, forward strand.
TGTGGTTGCAAGTCAGGAGATTCACACTTTGTTCTCGGCTCAGCCTCGTGGTGTGACCTTGGCACTTTTCTACACGTGATTTTGCATGAGTCACTTGTACACCGCAGGCATTTTTAGAAAATGAATTTAGTTAAAACTTATGAGTGCGGAAGAAAGGTTATTCTCTGAGTGGCAGAGCCAGCAAGAAGTGATTAAGCAGGTTAAGGTTTCGAGAAATATAGATTCTGCAAAGAGCTCCCCTTTCCCCTGTGGCTGCAGCAGAAACAGATGCTCATAATAAGAATCCTTGCTCTGAAAAATAAAGAAGGGAAGAAAAGAAAATACAGGATTTTTCAGAGAAAAAAAGGATAAAGGGATACCTTTCTTTTCACCTGGTTGCCTTTGCTTAGGTCTGTGGCCAGAAGCTCAGCCACCATTGAGTGAGCAGTCCAGGAAGCCAAGTGAGGGAAATACCTGGCTTGCTGCTGAGCTTGGAGTTTGTTTATTATTATCCTTTATGCAGGTTTTTAAAGTCCAACCTTCATTGGATGAGATAGCCAGGGGACAGCTGTGCCTATGTTGCTTTCATTATTATATTTACTGATACCTTTCTTTGGGCAAACAAAGAGAATATAAAAACTGTTTATTTTCTGACAACTTGTTCATGCTTGCTTTCTGTTGTATGATGAACACACAAGTGATCAACATACATTGTCAACTGCATGCTTCCTAATGTTGGATTTCTATGAGATATTTACTTGCAGGGGAGACATTTATGTGTATGCCACACAACCCGTGGGAGTGTTTGGACAATATACACACAGTAAGGATATTGTGCAATGCAAGTTAAGTGTGAATTGGCCTTATATAGAAAAATGACTGAGTTGGCATTATGAGTAAGAGATGACATCACTTTTTGGAAAAGTTCTGACAGGCCTATTTCAGAATGGAAATTTCCTGTATACTTCATGCTTGATTGATTTGCTAGAACATAAGAACATATGAGAAGCCCTGCTGGATTGGGCCATAATCCATCTATTCCAGCATCCTTTCTCACACAGTGGCCCACCAATTGTTTCTGTGCATTTTCAAGCAGGAGACAAAGGTAAAATCCTCACCTGCTCTCAATTCCCTGTGAGTCACCTTTAAAGGCACCATGCTCATCTTTGCAACTGGTAAATTTATGTTTGTGTTCATTAAAAATGTATACATCCATTCTAGTAGGTATTGATACACCTCTTCTGTATGAACTTGTGTAACCCTTTTTTATAGCTATCCAAGGTAGTGGCTATCACTACGTCCTCAGGTAATATGTTACATGTATATTCTTCTTTTTCCCATTGCTTCTGCTGCAGGGCAAGGCCATCTGCACAGGGATGGCCTGTTCTGGACTAGCCCTTATGCTCGCTCCAAAGGTCACACCAGACTGGAGCTGGAATGGGCAGCCTTTGGAGCTCCCAGCATATCAGTGTGCTGCCCTGTGGTACACTGGGCCACAGAAACATGCCATGTGACATGCATGCATGGTCCAGTATAACCCTCCCTAGTACACCAGTAGACCTCAAAATCAGGATCTAGCAGTGAAACTGGCTAGGATGCCATTTTGGGCACCTAGGGTAGTCTACACTCTGTTCCATGCAGACAAAACACGCTCAAGGGGACAGGGCCTCCGTTATAACACCATCTTGTGGAAGGCAGAGCTGTAGACACCTTCTTGATCCATACTTATGGTAAGTGCAGAAAGGGCTTTGATTTTGAGGTCTACCAGAATACTATGGGATGATATACCAGACCACAGAGGTGGGTAGATGGTACACTTCCAGAGTTCAGTATACCCGCTTTGGCATGGGCTTCATGAGAACATCAAAGGCCAAGAACTTTCATTCCTGGCTTTTGAAGTATTCAGAACCCCCCTGCACCAGCTCTGAAGCCAGTGTGGATCTCTTTTTCCATGTCAGGAGCAATCTGTTCCAGCTTTGGATATGTTGTGTATCCTGGTATAGGGCAGCTCACCCTGTACCAGGCTAGCCTCCATAAGCCCAGAAACAGGGCATGACTGGGAAGCCATTTTCTAGTTTCCCAATTGTGGACTAGGGGTGTTTTTCCACTGCAGCCCTTAGATCTGGATCTAAGAAGAACCGGATCTAAGAATGGGTACATTTCTTAATCCGGATCTAGTAGATCCAGATTAAGGGAAGCACCCAATGTGTTTCCACAGGAGGTGTAGCATCCATTAGGAATGGGTGCTAACACCCCTGCTGTGGAAACAGATTTGCACCCATCTGGGGAATCCGGATCAACCCACAAGGAGTTGGTCCATTACCCCAGGTGTTTGGGGGTGCAGGGGGGTGCAGTCTTCAAAGCAACTTCAAAGTGACTTCAAAGCCAATGTGGGGGGGGTCCCAAGGTGCATCCCCTCCCCCTTGCCTCCTTTGGATCCCATTGCCTGTTTCCAGTGGAAACAGGCTCCCTTTAATCCGGATTTTCTGGGAGAAGACCCCATTGTAGACCCCTTTAATGGGGTCTACAGAAAATCCGGATTAAAGGCCAAAATGTACCCATTGGATCCGGATTTCCCCAATGGCAGTGGAAACAATCGGGTCCCAAATGGGTGCCGTAGTGGAAATGGGGTCATCCAGCTCACACCCAAATGGGTCCTAAATGGGTGCAAAAATGGGTACTTTTGACAGTGGAAAAACGCCCTTTGTCTAGATCTTATGAGATGAGTACGACCCCAGTATCACACCATCTTGACAACCTTTTGTCCAGATGTGCCACTAGACTGTTATGGGTGGCTGCTGCACATCAAAGCTACTCAGTATGGCCCAGGGATACATCTGCATGTCCTTCTGCACATGTCTGCACAAACTTTTATTTCTGATCCCCGAAATCATATTGGTGCCACCACAGGCTGTAGACCGAGACACAGTTTCCTTAAGAGAAATAAACTCTAGGCTTATGGGAAAGTATTTCCTTTTTCCAAAATGAGGCAATACAAGCAATGGTTAAGAAGTCTGCACAGATCCTTTTCCTGATTATGGCTTATGATCCATATTACATCTGAGCACAGCCAGCGTGCAGATGGGGCCTGTTACCTGGTGGGGGAGTTTCAAAATCCAGTAAGAGACGAATTGCATTCCTATTGTGCAAATGTTTTCAGGCCTCTGGCTGCCTGGTGAAGTAAGAGGGTGATATTCGTCACTGGATTCTGGTAATTGGGCCTTGAATTTTGTTTTACTAGCTTTTTCTCCAGGCAGCAAAAGCAGCTCAGAGCCAAACCCAGCTCTCTCCTCTACCAAGGGAACTGTGAAGCCAAAAGTCTTTATTGCAATTTGAGTCCCAAAGTGTGTATATAAAATCATACTCTAAACGCACACACATATATAAAGATGTTGATTATTAGGGAGGTGAAAACCTGAAACTGCACGTGTTTTCTCTGGGTCCCTGGTCCTGTGTAATCCATCAGTCTCTGGCCCGGTCTCTTCCACCTGTTTCCTTTCCCCAGTCTGCAAAGTAGGGAAAGTGTCGGAGGCAGAGGGGCTCCCTTGAAGTTAGAAAAAGATCCACAGAACAATGAAAAGGGAAAGCAACATAACAAGGCACAGTATTAGCTAACTGGTTTGTCTGGCCTTCATCAACACAGTTCTGAGAGTCTGTTACAATCCCTTAACCTGCTTCTACAGCTGTTCTAAAAACTGGATTTATAACCAGTGGGAAATACCAAAACTTTAGATACTGTTGCTCTTTCCTCCCAATGCAGATGGAAAAGAGAGATCTCAGTGTTCTCCCGGAAAGGAAGTCTCCTTTTGTAAAATAACTTTTTTTGTGGGATTGTCATCAAGAAGAACATACTGGGTTGTTCTCACAAGATAAAAAATGGGGCAGTTGAGTGTTCTGGATGGCCTGAGCTTCTGAGGGGGAACTTGTGGAGCTATGTGGAATGGATCTCATGTGGGACACTTGGGACTCTTAACTGCCATCTGCTTCTCCAACTGCCTGTTCCAGGAGTGGAATAATAAGTATTAAAAGGCTTTTAATCCATTTTGTTCTCTGGCTATTATGAGAAAGCAGAAGCTCAGTCAGTGCCAAGCCCATCTTACCTCCACAGGCTTCTCCCAACAAAGAAATTTACCCATAATTTTTCTCTGGCAATGGTGCCCAGCCGTGGGGCATTATAAACCTTCCCCCCCCCTTTTTTTTTTTTTTTTTTTTTTT
>MTQE01000401.1:23598741-23611536 GCA_014337955.1 Aspidoscelis marmoratus
TTTTTTTTTTTTTTTTTGCTTTGGAGAATGAAAATATTTTATATGAGGTTTCTCCAGGCATATTTCTTGAATGGAGAACATTTGCCTCGTCCTCCGAACAAAAGGAAAAGAAGATTTGGGGACATGAATTCTGCTTTTAAAAGTTCCTTCAGAGATTATATGACTGTTTCTTAACACGTTAAAAAAAAACTCAGTTGGCACAGTGCGTGCAAATCGAATTTAAACAGTCAAGGGATTGAATATTAGCTTGAATGGCCTTCTTTGAGGAAGATCTTCCTGGGGGAACTAAAGGAACTCTTTTCTGAACTGGTTGAGACCAAACTCAGTTTGTCGGTGGAAAACTTTCCACATGAATATACTCCTCACTTTCACTTTCCAGGCCAAGATGTTCTTTCCTGCCTGTGGGTCTCAGGATGTGTATGGTATGACAATGGTGCCTCAGAGCCACTGTCTCTGTTGGTGACATGTCCCAGCAACTTGCCAGCTTGCCGCAGGCCCAGTATGATTTTGGCCATTATAGTCACTAAGGATAATGGAAATTGACTTGTTTAACAGGTACCGGAGACAGCCACCTTCGTGCCTGAGGGAAGACAAGCACAAGAGGCCCTTATTATGTTTCAGGACTTGTTATTTTATGAATTAATTTAAAAGATTTATAGCATAGTCTGCAGTTTAAAAAGCTTCATGAGTGGAGAGCAACAAGGCAACAAAAACAGCAGTACCACAAATCCAGAATCCATGGATAAATTCAATTTAAGGTACCGTTGGAATAATATTTTATGTGGTAGAGCCCCCTGGCCTTGCTTCTTTGGGACCAGGAATGACCCTTATCTCAGGTATATGATATGAGCCAGTTTGGTCTAGTGGTTGGAGTGTCAAACTCTCATCCGGTAGTTTCCCAGTTCAATTTGACACTCCTCCATGAAGCCAGCTGGGTGACCTTGGGCTATTCATAGCTTTCTTTCTGATTTTTCGCAGCCCCGCCTGCCTCACTGGGGAGAAGAACAGAAGCTTTGTCAGCAGCTTTGAGTCCTCTTAAAAGGGTGAGAAAAGTGGGGTATAAAAGCCAACTCTTCTTGTTTTTCTTCTTCCACGTACTTTCTGGTTCACTGTTGTATAGTGTTGAAGGATAAAACTGCAACGCTAAATGAGTCGCCCATCTTTCAAATTAGCTAGACTAGCATTCTGACTCATTATAAGACTTATAAGACTACGTTAGGTGTTCATGGGCCAGTAAACTCAGCCCCTCTCTCTGGCAATAATTGGTAGCAAATGTTCCAGTTTAGAGACAGAAAAAAGACAGGAAATGCACTTTCCAGATGATGTATGGAATGGAGAGAAAAGTGGCCACATACATATCACCTTAAAGAGGAAGTTATCACTCAAGGCTGGGGGAAGCACTCATCCACATAGAATTAACATTCAGTAACAAGTGGATCTGCATTTAGCCAGACGATGACCAAATGGCCTCAAAAGTCCTTGCCAACTCACATGTCATAAATGTAAGATAATAGATCAGATGATGGAAAGACCTGTGTTTCTGCCTGTAACAAAGTGCTAACAAAGTGCTAAACAAGGATGGGCACTTTCAAGGCTCTTGGCTCTCCCTTCCAACAGGGCTTTATCTTCAAACTGTAGCATGTCCTTAAAACAGAGGACTACTTTCCAAAATATGGCTGCAGGAGGGGTTGGGGTTCAAAGTTGTTCCACTACATTAATTTCAGATTCTCTTCCTTATAGAGGTCCAAAACATACACTTACACAGAGAGTTTGCAACCTCTAGAGGAGAACTACACCATGCCTGAAGCTTATTGCCCCCCCCCCATCAGTACTGTAACGGTAGAGTATGGCTGAGCAAAGCTTTCCCCTACCAAAAATCCCTGGTTTGAGGTTGCACAATAAACCAGGCCAAATTAAGAATAATTTGGTTTATTAAAATAAAAAGGAAAAGGCTGAACATTTACAGAAAATAGGAATAGAGGAATAAAAGCATAAGAATCCAGGCAGACAAAATCAAAACACCATACAAAGCATGGGGCCCAGCTTCTTGGTTCCAGAAATATTCAAAAAGGCAAAGGTTGATAGCAAGGCAAAGACTGAATGAATCCAGCATCAGACCGAACTCAAGAGAGTGGAATGCATCAGTTCCTTTGCTAATAAAGGCAGTGTTATATCAGAATTCATTACTACATTGGGTTCTAAGCAATAGTCAATGAAATACAGACAAACTCAGAATGTTTGGGAAGATGAGTGAGTAACCCCCTCCCATGAGGTGGCAAGGACCGTTACCCCCTCCCAGCATTGTAGCCAATTAGTGTTATCTCTTAGAAGTTCCCAGCTGCAACTAGTTGAGGATGGTACGGTTCCAAGGTCAAATAGGTCTCCCTTTTTGGAATCTTACACAGGCACATGCTCCCCCAAAAAATGATTTTTACTTTGTAGATGTTAACCCTCTAATACCAAGATGGAATCAGTTAGGCTCCTTTCGTGACACATACATAGCCCTGTTCAGAGCAGGAAGGAAGCGATCACCATGGGAGTTGGCATGGAAGTGGGAGGGTCTCCATTAAACGTTTCAGAGTGACCATCCCATCCTCAGGGACATCTCTGTCACCAGAATACCACTTGCAGAGAAGTATTCCATTTGCTAAAGAACCCAGCCATGGGCATTAAGTAGCACCAGAAGTCAGTGTACTGTGTGCACAGCCCAAAATTCTAGACAAAGAATTGGAGAGGGGAGCTGAGGAGTATTTTTGCTGCTTTCATGCACAGTTGCCCCTTTCAAATGATGAAGCAGGAGGCAACATCATCTGGCAGGGGGATCTGCAGACACCCCATGCCCTGGCTGGCCCTGGTTTGGCCACCATCACCCCTATGGAAGGAGCTGATATCGTTAAGAAGCTCCCTATACAAGTTACCAGGGGCTACTCATACAATTTTGAATTTCCTTTAAAAAAAAAAAAAGCAACATCCATCCATCCATCCATCTAGCTAACTATCTCTATCTTATCTATCAGATGTGCACAAATATCTGTGACATTCAATATTGGTACAAATTTGTACAAATGTGGGCATTTGTATACAAATCAACTATTACATTCGTACATTGACATTCATATTCATACAAATGTTTTGGCACATTCATGAATCGAGGAGGTGGGAAAGTGGCTGCACAAGTAACATCTGTAATGGATCCAGAGTGCATTCGACATGGATTGAGAGTGGATGCAAAGTGGATTCAGGGTGGATTTGACGCTTTCAGAGCAAATATGTTATAGGATACGTATGTGTTTGTATTGGGTATTCGTATGAAGTTGTACAAATACATTCAAATCGAATAGAATCCGACCATATTTGAAGGGAATCTATTCAAATGAATTGTCTTACATCTGATTCAATATGAACCTAATGCAAAAAACCATTTGTGTGCATCCCTAATCTATTTATCTACTTACCTACCTCCTTATTCATCTATCATCTACCTACCTACTTACCACCTTTTAAAAAGATCAACATTGTGCAGTTGATGAATGTTGTAGTTTGAAACATCTGGGGAATACCACGATGGATAAGAAAGCCATTAGATTCCATTATACTAGATGCTGCTTTGTAGATACATTACCTCCACACACATGTGTCAGGGGGGGCTGCTGAATAGAATTCTATACGTATCTTCAGCAGAAAAATATAGACAGTATAAGTAATTTAAAACAAAATCATATAAATGAAAGACCAGTGAAAGGTCATCCAAGGCTGGTTGTGTAAATTGGTTCCAGTATATTCATGTCTTTCCTTTTACTTTCTTGGAAGCACTAGATAATGCATTTGAGGTGTTGTTAACTTACTCCATGTTTCCTATGAAACATCCATACATTTTAGCAGTTAAGAAAATGTCCAGAAATGCTTTGGAACACATTAGGGAGGGCGAGGAGATCTGGGCAGCATCATGTGGACTTTTCTAACCTAGATGGTCAGTCTGGAAACAACCTAAAATGGCTGCCAAGTACAAAAATGAAACCGATATAGTTCAGATAAAAAGCACTCATAGCTTCATCCAGCCAACACCTTCTTAATTCTCATTATTTGGATACCCCAGAAGAAAGCATAGATAATCCAGAATGTGTATGGATGAGCTTTACTTTGGATTTGGGCTGTGCATGAATGTTTTTTTTTTTTTTGGCATATGTTTAAAAATCCGTACTCGTACAAATAGAACTCATTTGAATGTGTTAAAATTCTATTTGATATGAATCTATTTGTATGCATTTGAACAAACATTTCATACGTATCTGCTACAAGGAAATGCGTATCTGCTACAAATTAATATCTATCTGCATATGAACAGATACGTATCTGATACGTTTCCCCAGCTTAACGAATGTCCAAACTATTTGTACAAGTGTCCGGAAACATTCGTATTAGTCCGAATGTTAGCATACAAATATTGTAACATTTGATTCAAGTTTGAATGTCCAAATTTGGCCAAATTTTGAATGTTATGAATATTCATGCACATCCCAACTTTGGATTATCCAAATAATGCAGATTAAGTACGTGTTGTCTGAATCTCATATCTTTGGAATTAGGTGAAGCCAATCAGCATGGCTAAAATTAACCCTAATTTTGTTATACTGTATATACCTAATAATTGCATCTAAAATTTTCTGTGGAGGTGTAATTGACAAATGCTACTATTGTGTTATCATATACTGGCTGCCACAAGTAAGTAGGATTGGGTTAAAGATTTCCTTTCTTTTTCACAGGTTTTACTAAATAAAATTGTATAGAATACCATCTCAGTTTTGTCCTTTAAGATTTATTCTTATTATTCCATACCTTTTTAGCTGGCAAATACAAAAATCACAGTTGCCGGCTTGATTTTCTTCAAGCTCTTGTGAGGTTTCACCCTCTCTTTGTCTCTTGGGAGATTCTGGTATGCTCTGTCCATCAACACAGACCCCTGTGTGTCTTTTCTCTGTCATCTAAACATTTTTTTAAAATTGATTCCCAAGCAGAGCTCCTAATCCTTCCACAATAAATCATGTGCCGACACTTAGGCTCACTTAGGCAGGCACTTTTAGTCCACAAGGGAAGGGATTTCTTCACATCCAGATAAGCCAACTTCAAGGAATGGCTGAAAGGGGCAGGGGCCGTTTTACAATTCTGGAAAGGATCTCTGTCCTTTGTATCCCATTTCCATCAAACTCTTGATAATTCTAGCATTCCCTTGAAGGATTTGGAAGACTGTCTTATCCCATATCCCAAAGGATCGAGACGTTTTCCCAGCTGACCCATTTTCATTATATTGTGAACACAGCCCTTTGATTTGTCATCTGTGGTACAATATTCTTACAGTGGCAAAAGACAATCAGGTTTTCTTCAAATTCATTTTAAAAATTATGACTTCTAGGGTAGGTGGGACAAATGGTGATCTCTTTTCTAGCTGAATTTGAGAAGCAACAGGAGTATAACAGCTAGGGAATACTGAGCTAAAGCCTTAGGAGTCCATGGATCATGGAAGTGCTTGTATGGCTTTAGGTTTGTCACCAACTCCATGCAAGAATGACTTCAGAATCAAGAAGAGGTTGCAGATCTTCTCTAGGTCCTGCAGTTGCTTCTCCTTGCCAGACGGCAGGAGGCAATTCTGGGATAATCCTAGACCCCTGCTATTGTAACCCATTCTGTGACCCTCAAGTGAAGGATGGGATATAAATAAATAGCTTCAGACCAAAAATGGAACTTTTCCAAGCCCTGTGCCAGGATGCAAACTTTGTGTCATTGCCCTCAAGAAAAATATGTTGGTCCTTTACGGAGCATGGTCCTTACATCTCAGTATGTCCCTTACCTCTTATCTTTATCCCTTAATTGAGAAAGATGAGCTTTCCAACTAGTTGCTTGAACTGACGGTGCAAAGTTTGGTTCGGTGTTTGATGTTTGAATGGATGGAATGGAATGGAATGGAGGGGTTCAAAAGGTTCAAACTTGAATTGAACCACCACCCCAACCCAGTTTGATTGGAAGCAAACCAGGGTTCTCATCAAAACATGAACAATTGAAATCAAACAGTTCACGCTTGCCTTTACAGGACTTTTTCCAAAGTAAAAATTGTGTTAGTGTTGTTTTCCCCAAACAGGTTATTTGACCCTTTTTGCATAGGGGACCTTATTTTGGATTATAGCCTAGAATAGGGGCCTCCCATCCTCATGTGGCCTTCTCTAGTCTGCATCAGCACACAGGTCGCAGATCATTATACTAGGATATAATCTGGAATAAAGCCCAGTACAGAATGGGCCTATGCTTGAATTGAACCTGCTCAAAAATGTTTTAATTGAACTGAGCCTCTTTAAATTTGGTTTGAATCAAATCAAACAGACACTGTCCTCTTCATGCACATCTCTATGTTTTGTTGCCACTTTGTTGCTTCATTGTACACATCTAATATATTTCCGCCAGTTCATCATTTTAAAATCTTCTTTCATTATCATTTTTTTTAAAGTTGTCTACAACATTGCCCCAGTTGATAAGTATCGTATCACGGTAGCAGAAATAAGGTTCCAGGATAAAGCTATAGGATAGATTTGATGTGATTTCGTGTTAGGCCCCACACAATAAGTGCTCATGATTTCAATGCAAAATTTTCATACTACGACATCTGCACATAGTTAGGGTGGAATGGTTCCCAGGCAAAGAAAACAGATGGGCAAGCCTCTCATATCGTGGAGGCTGAGTTTAAAAATGTACAATGTGCTACAATCAACGTCAGCAGCCAGCCACAAGTTCCAACATCCCCCACTCAGTTCTCTGAGCCGCTGGACTTGCTCAATTGTAGTTTGACTCCTAAGTATTAGGACACACACCCAAGATTCTAACTCATTAAATACGCTAGAAATAATGCATCAGCCTTTTCAGGAAAAGGTACTAAAGAATGGCTTATCTCTGAATAGCTATAATTTTCCTTTCCTGCTAATTCTGCTGTCAGAACCCTGAGAACAGCCACACCAGCTTCACTTCAAAATCAATTTACTGAATTATCTCTCCTATATAATCACCTCTTCCTATATTTGGCTGATCATGCCTTGACAGACTCAGACTGTTTTCAGCCATAACAAAAGGGGCAGCTCAGAGGCGCCCCAGAGAGACAGTGTGTGGCCCTCATGTTCCCAAACCTTCTAGTACAGAGTGTTTTGGAGAAGGGGAGGGGCAGATGGGTACGTGAACAATCCTATCTCTAAACCATCTCTGGCTGAATCCCCAAAAGACTTATTAGCCCCTCTCAGATTCCTCTGCAGTCACTCTGTTATAGCTGACTTTAAAAGTCCCCTCCACTTCCAGAATAAGCGTCCCCCTGGCAGCCGCGATCTAAACGGACTTTCCGTCCCTGTGGTAGCAGTTTTCTCTTTCCAGGCATTCCCCCCCCCCGCCCCCTCTCTTGTTAAAAGGAAAAATCGCCGGATCTCCGTCTCTTGAAACTGCTTCCTGCCTCTAGCAAAGCAGATGAGCGCTCATTCTTAGTCACTTTCATTCACTTTCAGCAGTTACTTTCACTTTGTTCTCTGTTAGAAAAGGCTGCAGGATCGGGAGCGCGATCCTTCGCTCATTCTCTTTTAAGGCTTCCCTTGAAAACAATGTTGCCATTCTGAGCAATTCTGGCTCTTTTTACAAAGGAAAGGAAGCGAACCTGCTGCATTTCTCAGATGTGTGAATGCTTTTTGGCTGTGTGTGCAAGCAAGCAATCCCCGCCCCTTTTGCCACGGAGCGTTCTCAAGGCAGATATAGCGAGCAAAACCCGCGAATCGCCGAAAGAGCGCTGAAACTCTTCTTTAAAGTGCACGTATTTTATCGCGGGTGTCTCACTTTGCTAAGCTCCCTAAGCGCCTTGTAAAGCTCGGAATGGGGATGCTCAGAGGCAAAAGGAGTGTCCTGGCACACTTTAAATTCCATGGGGACAGGGCTTCTGAACTGCCTCAGAGATATTTTTTGTTGCTGTGAATATCACAGCTTCATAGCAGGTCCTGGGCTGACAGATTATGTTTTGCTGTAATTCAAAGTGTGTGTGTGTTGGGGTGGAACCCCATTGGTGGGACCGGACCACTGGTGAGATGCCTTTTCCTTAAGGGGTGAGCTTTGTACCGCCTCATTTTTCCCACATCCCAGTTTGGTACCATTTAAAAACCTTTCAGTTTGCTCAGGCACATGGAGAATGTTACCAATGTGTTTTATTGCTTTATTTGATGTTATTTTTTTGGTTTTGTATTTTAATAGAATATTGGTAGCTGTGTTGACTTAGGTAACACCTTGTCCTTTTAGTGCATCTTATTGACAATGCAGACTGAAAATGTATTAACACTGTTTATACCCAAAGCATCATAATTCTGCTTCAGTCCACCCTCAGTTTGGGATGCTTTGTTCACACCCATTTCTTTGTGTCCTCAGTAGGAATCTGCATGAACATTCGTAACATTTGAAACTCATAAAAATTCAGCCAGATTCAGACATTCAAATTCAAATCAAATATTAGTACGGTACATTCAAAGACTGACATTCAAATCTGAATTGAACACTGCAATACATCCGTACAAAGCTTCATTACGGATTCATATGGGATCTGAATGCAATTTGTATGCAAATTCGTATTGAACATTTGTATCAAATTCAAATCCTATTATATTCAGAGGAGATCTATTCAAATGAATACAAATTTTCTTGCATTTGATTTGATACACATCAAATACCAAAAAAGCATTTGTGCCCATCCCTAGTCCTCAGTCTCCTACACAGGCCTCTTTCTATTGTCCACTTTCAGTACAGTCACTAGGCGTCCTGCGTTCTGATTGGATCTAGCCCTGTCCAATCAACTTTCTTTGCTCACCCCTTTTGTTTCTTACTTAAGGATACAGTGGCCTCTCAAACTATCCATCTCTTTTCTTTTTACTGTTGATGTGCTAAAACAGTGAATTTTTTTTAAAAACCAGAAGTGTTCTCTGGCAGGGCTGCCCTGAAGATGGGTTGGATGGGGCTCTTTTCCTGTGCCCCCTGGGGTGAGTGCAGTCAGACAGCCCTAGCGCCAGGAAGGCTGCCAGGGAAAGGGGCATCCAAGCAGCCTGGCCAAGGTCACCTGTCATCATCCCAGTCTGCCCCCTTCTCTCCTTTTTACACCTATGCATAGAAGCTGCCAGTAAAAAAGAAAAACAGACCTGTCTAGGGAAGGCTGCTCTACCTGGCAGGGTTGTTGTGAAGATGGCTAAATGGGGGCTCTTTACCCATGCCCCCCCAGGGTGGGCACAGATGGACAGTCCCCCTTCAAAGGCATTCCCAGAGCATCTCCATAGGGAAGGCCATGGGATGGGGGCAGCATCCAAACACTATTGCGGCTGTCGCCCCTGGGCATGTCAAGCTATCCAGCTCTTTCTTTTTCGCCTCTGATGCACTTCATCCATCGCCATCCCAATCTGCCCCATCCCCTTTTTACCTCTGATGTGTCAAAACCCTTCCATTCTCCTTAGAGCTGCATCCATCCCTGGATGCAGAGTAAAACTACAAGCCACCCGAAAAGGAGGAGAAAAGGAGGAGGAGGCAATGCAAGCCACCTGAAAGGAGGAAATGGCCAAGCAATGGGCAAAGGCCAATGGATATATCGCCAACCCTCAATACTACAGAGCAAACCTCTTAGTCCTCTTCCTGATCACACCCTTCAAACTGAAAATCGTAATCTGTTTTCAGTGCTGTGTTGGTCCAAATAGAGAAAAGTCCCTTTGGAGGGAGAAAAGTCTGGAGAAAATCCAGCTTAGCCTTTAATGGTATAACCAACAGGGGTGGAAAATGGACTGAAGAAGGATTAAACTAAACGTGTAAGCGTGGCCTTAGAGGGTTGTATCCTTAGGTAAAATATGTGGATGGGTGGGTTAACATACTAAAACAAACCAATATCACTTATGTATGCCTCGGCACGTATATAGTTTGGCACCCTTTCCACTTGTTGTTTGGTCTTCTGTCTTCTGTTTTAATATGTTCCAAATGAAGCTGGATTTCCACTGCTGGCCCATTCTTCATTCACAAACAGCTCAGTGCATAGCAATTACTCCAAGCCGGTCATATTACCGCATACGCTTTCAGACGCATTTCCTTACATCTCCCTTGCTTAGTATCGTTTCTCTCCCACCCACCTTCCCTTTCAAAGTTATTCTTAACAGGTTCCTTCTGAACTTCAAAGCCAATTGAAGGGCACCAATTTCATTCCCTTTGTACTTAGCTTTGAAGATCCTTTTTATACTCCTCTTTTCTTTTTGCACAGAAGAGGGTGGCATCTTTGCTTCCTTCACTTTTCCCATTTTTTTTTAAATAAACATCTCTAACTTAATAAATAGCAGCAGAAAAGTGAGGGCTAGCTGCAGGGGAGAGCAGAGATTCTTTGCATCAAAGGTAAATTTGGCATGGGTTTGAACTCTGGGAACAATTTTTTTTAGGGCAGATATGGATGATATAATTAATATTTGGCAAGAATATATACTGTATAGACAAAATGACACAATAGATCTCTGATTATTTGTTTGTTTGTATTTCTATCCCATCCTAAACTCAGAGGTCTCCAGGAGGAATACAATAAAACAGGAATAAAAACACAATTTAAAAATGAATGTAGTAAAACAACAAATAGCAGTAACTGAGCAGGAAACGGGTATTGTTTCTTCAGCCAAAGCCTATAGTGAAGAGGAACACTATGTATCTAAATACAGCAGTGAAGGTGTTTAGTTATTCCACAGTAGGTGAGTGCACAAATTTATTCAAAATTCGATCAGATTTGTCTGAATTTTGACATTTGAATTAGAATCAAATGTCAATAAATTTGAATTTCAAATTTCAAATGAATTTCAAATTTTGGATCTAGTCGTTCGAATTATCCGGACATTCATATGCGTATGGGTTCGTATATGATGCATACTTGCAGATATGCATCTTTCCCACATCCATACACATTTGTGCAGATCCGTACGGGATGAAAATGGGTTGCATACGGGATAACTATGGGATGCATACGGACACGCATGGATGCATACGGGATGCGTATCAATGCATACGGGCACATACGAATGTTGTCAACATTTGTAAGTGCAAATTCGAATTGAAAATTCAAACAAATAGATTTGAATTTGCTTAATTCGAATCGAATTTGAGTAAATTTGAATTTTGAAGATTTGAATCAAATCAAATACCAAAAATTACATTTGTGCACACCCTATTTCACAGTCTAGGGGCTACCACAGAGAAGACACCTCCTGTGTCCTTGCACTTTTAGTTACTGGTATAGGTTGCACTATCAAGATGGCTTTCCCCAAAGATCTTAACTAATGTACACTCCTTTAGATAGTCTCTTCATATATGGCTGAAATGCATAGCTTATCCACACAGTAGGTGGCAGGAATGAGCTTCAACTACAAATGCTATTAAGCATCTGCAGTGCCAGCCTGACATTGTTAAGCAAGAGTTCTCATCAAAGATTAAACACACGAAGTGTGGAAAGCACAAAGCTAAGACTTTCTCCTATTTTCCACTATTGCTGGGCTGTTGACTGAGATCTGGTCAGACTTTTTGGCCTTTCCTCACTCGTTCCAGTGGGAGAGCCAGAAGCTGCTCCTACATGGAGCTTACACACTGCACAGAGCTGCTTCTATCCCAGGAGTGGCTCAGCACGTGCCAGAGCATGCCCTGGCCATATAGCTCTAGAGCCAGGTAGCATATGCCGGCATGGCAATGGCATGCCCATTGCTGCGTTGAGCCGATTGCCAAAATCGCACTTACCCAGCACTTGGGGAAATGCTGGGTAAGTTTCATATGCATTGAGTGTCACAAAGTTCAGTCACCCAATCAGGCCTAATAAAGGTGTGAAAAGGCCCTTTGTTAGGAAGAGGGCAAAAGACAAGAAGATCCAAAGGGGCTTGGTGCAGTGAGCTCCTTGCTCTCTGGGAATGTATCCGCATTCTTTTCTTCCCTTCCACGTATATATATATTAAACAATACATTTCTAGTAGCTGCTAACAATCAAAGGGATACATTTGTATCACGGTTTGAAGAGCAGCTAAAAAGTTTTAAAAGCAAAGCCGCTAGCCTAGCCTCTCTCTCTCCCCACCCTCACCCCCATTCAGGGGAAATCCAAGCCTTTGCCTTTTCTTGATTGGGGCTCTAGCACTGCCAGCATGGCAAAGAAAGGGGGAGAACTTCACGGGCCTTTCTGCACATGCCGCCGAAAACGGATCTAAAAGATCCGTTTTCTGGCAGAACGGTTCTAAAAAAGAATCTGTCTCAAATAGAGACAGATTCTTGGAGGCCCCACGCGTACGCACATGTGCGGGGTGGCGGCAGCAGGGCCGGATGGGAAAACGGATTGGGGTGGGTGCTGTGCGAATGCACCAGCACCCATCCCAAACCAGCCCTGCCAGCACATGCCCACCTGTCAGAGAGGCAGAGCACATGCTCTGCAAGTCTGACAGGTGGGCGAGTCTGACGGCCAGCTTCCTTGCCTTCCCCCTGGCCAGAGAACCAATGATCCGCCGTTCTCTGGCCAGGGTAAGGCGGCTCCTACTCCTACTCTCACCCCCACCCCACCGAGAGTCCCTCTGACTTACTTTGTCTCCAGCCCGATTCTGAGGCTGGCAGGGCCGACGCCAATTGCGCATGCGCGCGCCGTGGCCCTGATGGCCCCAGCAGCCCAGGGTTGCTGAGAATTGTAGTCCTGGGCTGCTGGGACCAAGTAAGTCGGAGGGACTCTTGGTGGGGTGGGGGTGAGAGTAGGAGTAGGAG
>MTQE01000401.1:23611696-23625966 GCA_014337955.1 Aspidoscelis marmoratus
TCGCCCACCTGTCAGAGTCGCAGAGCATGCCCTCTGCCTCTCTGACAGCTGGGCAGGCACCGGCAATCCGGCTTTTTCCCCTCCGGTGCAGAAGCGTTAGCTTCCAAACCGTTTTAAGGGGAAAAGCCAAGTGTAAGACCTGATTTTTTTCAGGTATTACATCTGGGTAGGATTTGGCTGCAAAACTGGTTTAAACAACCGGTTTTGCGTGCCGATGTGCAGACGTGGCATCCTCAAAGGGACCCTAATTGGGTTCCCTGTGTGGATGCCACGTCCAAATCCTTCCCCAAACAGGCTCTAAATGCGTTTTTAGAGCCTGTGCGGAAAGGCCCCACAGCTGTAAAATCCCACCTACATCTGGCAGGCATTGGCCAGAAGGATAGATCTCAACCCTGAATTGTCCAGGAGCATTCCCATTTGGGGGGGGGGAGGGAGCGAACTTAACTTCAAAAGGGAGCCAAGACAGTTTTTCTCAGAACTTTTTTCTGTGGATTTTTGCAGGATAGTCCACATAAAATCTGGGAATAAAAAATTAAATGGGAACATTGGATACTGAATTCAGATTCTATTTGAGATACAGATTATCCATGCATTATTTCAGATTATGCCAATAATGCAGATTAAGTAAGTGCTATCTGAATGAAGCTTCAGTATAGGCAAATTTCCTTGGCATTGAGACAGCCTGATGGGAAAAATGCTGGATGCTTGAGTTGCCCTGACCACATCAACAAGCTATACAGTCATCTAGGGCACCAAGGTTGAACAGTGCCAAATTAGTCAAAGCGCTTCCCCCCTTTTTCTATCAAATATTCAAGGTAAATAAAGATGCATTTTAATGAATGCATGCACAGATTCTTATTATTATCTAGAGAGTCATAGGGCCCATCCACATGCTGAAAATATTCTGAAATTATTCCGAGTCCACCTCGGGAGTGTTTCCATGCAAAGCCCTAATATGGGCTACATGCAAGACAATACGGGTTAAAAAAAACACCCAACTTAATAAGTGTACTACATCTGAAATAAGGGGCTGGCATGTATTGTCCTGAGGTCGTGAGGACACTCCTGGGTTATTTGGGGCAGAGCTTGGTAGCCGCAGTATTAGCAGGCATGGTTTCACCTCTGCTCCCTGTTTGTGTCGTAGACCCTGGAAATCTGTTGACTGTTAAGCCACATAATAGTAGTGAAATTAAAAGGCTTTTCCCTCCTTCAGCATTGGTGGCAGACAAGGAAGGGAATGGTCTGCTTTTAGTTATGCTTTTAACTAACTTTTGGTTATGCTTTTAACTGTGGAAAGGAATGATCTTTGTGTTCGTGGACGTGCAACTGAGGTGTTTGCCTGTCATCGCTGCAGCGGGCAGGACAGGTTATGGTGACGTCAACCGGCTTTCTATCAGGGGAGAGGGTGGGTGGGGAAAAAAAGATGCGGGTTCACACAAAAAGATACAAAAAGTCAATTGGTAGGGTCACCTACTTGAATCGATGGCAAGCAGACTAAATAATGAACTCTCCCAAATGTTAGAAACTGTGCCTCAGCATTTGCTTCATACACATCTAAGCAGAAGTGGCCCACTTTCTGAACACTGGGCCACTTTGGAATCTAGTGTGACTCAGCCTGAAGAAGTTCACACCAAACTCTAAATATCTCTCTATGGTGACCTGCTTTCCCAAACAAAAGTATGGGTTCTGAGCAAACTATTTTATTATTATTATTATATTATATTATTATTATTATTATTTTGCATGGTCAAAGTAATAGGGCCGCTATGAATGGAAACCTCCTTGTTTCTCTTCAGCAGCCTCTGAAATGATTGCAATATTGAATGTTGATCATTTCACAGCCTGTATTTTCCTGCTAAACTGTATTCCAGCCAGTGAAAGTCTGAGGAAAGCAGAGATGAACAGGACACTGTGGAGAAAATTGGTGATTTATTTGCATCAGTTTCCATTACAAAAATACCTACCCTGGGGCTAATCTTGATTGTGAGCGTTCTTGGGGAGTGAACGAAATAAAGCAGTGCAGGATCAACATGAGAAATTAAAGTGTCATCCATCATCTGCAAAGGACAGTGTTCAGCTGAAAGCTGGGTCTGTAGGAGCTGACAAATTTCATAGATCACAAGAGCTAGGGAGTGCGTTTAAAAAAACTTTAAAGAAGGACAGAGAATTCTTCAGTTGCTTTTTGAAAAAGATTTAGGGCAATTTCCCGCTTGCTGGTAGACTGGACCAGCAACTGTGTTAGGAGCCTCCCTTTGCATGCTGGTACAGTCTAAGTGAGGCCTGCTGCCTGCACATTCTGTCTGCACAGGACAAAGTACACTGGACCACTGTCGTACCAGCATACTAGGAAGTGATATACTGGACCACTGAGGCGTGTGGACAGCACATCTCTGTGGTCCAGTATGTCATGGGACCCATTATGCTGCGCAACAAGGCACACCACCACAGGGGTCTCCCAGGGTCTTACGAAATTTTGAAGCCCCCCACCACCCGGACTCCAAAGCTGGAGCTGGAACAGAGCAGGCCACCCCAATGTCTTCTGAGCAGCTAGGAAATTGAATGGACAAACACACCCAATCTCATTTGCCCCTGAGACTCTATTTCAGCATAACAGAAAAGCATGTTTTTGACACCACTATCCTAAACCATAAATCTGGATAAGAAGAACCAAGGCCAGCTGCAAATTCCAACGGAATAGTATTACAGGCTATCACTATCCAGCTTTACAAAAAGGGGCCTCAGATAACAGAAATAATATGCATATTCATTATAAAATATCCCTTTTATTTTTAAAGTTCGCCTCAAATATTTGGCTAAACTTCAAAACTTGTCTAACTGGCAACCCTTAAAGGTTGGAGTCCTAGGTGACAATGTGGTTCACCTCCACAATCGGGTCTTGCCTGCTTGAGATTATATGTAGGAGACGGTGGATGGTTTGTTACAATTCCATCGTGTCTTTCCAAATCCTTTGCTTCCAAAAGTTAGTGCCACTGGGCACATGATAATCAGAGGGTATGTCTTCTAAACCAGACCATCTAATCCCTTTTGAATTCTTCTTCCTTTTTGTCTACTTTCCTCTTGGGTCACTCAGATGACCTGTAACCACAGCTTCCAGTGTCTCCATGTTAGTTTAATAAAAAATCCTGTCAGGAGAAAGTTTGGAAATCAGTTTTTAAAATTATCTCTGTCCTTCCCCACACTTCAAAACAATGTATTATAAAGACAATAACTTAGTAGCAGGCAGATCAAAGTGTGAAAGAGCCACAGCAACTAAACAACTATCAATGAGCAAAGTCATCTTTCTGCAGGCAAGCCAGAATGCAAAGAGCGGGTGGCATTTGGAGCTCAGCTTGGTGTTGTGCACATTTTTGGTTTGCATCTTCACAGCATGGGAAGCCATCTTCCATTCTTTGTCAAGGCCCATTTCACTCCTACATAAAGCCTCATTGACAGGACATAGGAGGATCTTCAAAGATAATAAACTGCATAATAAAAAAAGAGCAAAGATTATTTGTGTGCACTAATGGCACGGCAACGGAGGCAGCCCAGGCTGACAGAATGAAAAGCAATCCAGCAAAAATGAAATGGCACTGGGGAAGAGAAACAGGTAGACTTAAATGGCTGTGGCAACTTCTCTATGATGTTGCCAGCAGTTCTCTGACCAAAAGCATTGCCATGTAGCACAGTAAGTAGAGCACTTCTAAGTAAAGAATGCTTCAAAAATTGGCCGCATGCTGTTTGCACACCTCCTGCTGCTCCCTGCCATGAAAACATCACAGCAGGGGTACCAAAGAACTTCTTTCTGGACAGGGATGTTTTTCAAACACAGGAAATGGCCCTAGAAGTCAGCCATTTCAAAGAGGTCAAGTTCTTTGGCCTGGAGAAAGTGCTGCAAAGGTAAGCGTGAACGAAGAGCCGCAGCGGCAGTGGGGGTGGTAAAGTGACAGAAAGATCCCCTCAGAGCTCTTTCTGTGCTCTGCCACTATAGGAAGCCATATGGTACAATCAGTGCACAAAACATGTGGGGAATGCCCAGCTCTTACATTTTCATGGCAGTTTTCAAATTCACTCTGAAAGCTGAGCTCATTGAACAGAATGAATAGACCGGGCACAAATGAGCAGTTATGAGCTAAAGCATGCTTGAATGTCAAAAGATCTGACTCAAGCTCTGAATTGCTGAGCATGCTAGGGCATTGCCCAGTTTGTTTTAACGGGCCAGCTGCCCCTGTGTATAGATGTAGGAGAGCATTAAGCAACAATTACCCTACAGTGGGGAAGCCTGTACTGAGGTGACCTGTTTGCCTATTCAGTTGATGAGAAATGTCAAAGCTCATTTTTCCTGAAATTCATCACCTTTAAACTGAATTTTAAACAACTTTGAAACAGAGTGGTCTTTTAAACAAAGCACTGCTGGATCTTTAAACAGAGAAATATTCCCAGTAAAGTATGGTTGACCAAAATCCTAGAGTAGAGAAGCTCCAGGCCAGCCTTTTAGGTATTCCTGAACTACCTCTCCCAGCATTCAACTCCCTACATTCCCTGTCAGCCCCTGTCCTGGGGGATGGCCTTCAACAATGCGATGCTAGCACAGAATAGAAATGTGCTGAACAGGTTTGGTTGGTCTGTAGTTTATAGCAAACTGGGATGTCCACATGGTTTGCATGCAAAGTGAACCATCCTATGTTGAAGAAAACCCCTGCTTGAATTGAACCAGAACTGCTAAGGGGTTATAAAAAATAGTTCAGAATAAACTAAAACCAAGAGGGTTTTTTTTTTTCCAATCCAAACCAAACCACTTAAGTTTTAGTTTGTGGCAGAAGGGCAAGAAGGGAAATTTGGACAAGTGATTTGGACTGGGGTGTGCACAAATGTAATTTTTGAGATTCAATTTGAATTGAATACTCAAAAACTAAACTTGATTCGAATTAAGCAAATTTGAATCTATTTGTTTGAATTTTTCATTCGAATTTGCACTTACATCCGTAGCCATCCATATGCATCCCGTAGTTATCCCGTATGCAACCTGTTTTCATCCCAAAGGGATCCATACAAATGCGTATCTGCAGGAAAGATGCAGATCTTCAAGTACTCATCGTGTACAAACCCATACACATGCGACTGTCTGAATAATTTGAATGAATATATCTGAAATTTGACATTCGGATCAGAACTTTAAACTCAAATTTACGGACATTCAATTCAAATTCAAATGTCAAAATTCAGTTGAATTTTGAATGCATTTGAATATTTGTGCACATCCCTAATTTGGACTGTTAGTTGAAGATGTGAGGAGGGATGTTGGCCATTGACTAATAGTTTCAGTCAAACTGTAATTGCTAATACAACTCTTGTGTACAACTTCCAAAGTGTAATTTTTAAAAATTCTCTCAGTATAAAGGGTATGCTTTTCCTCCTTGACTTCTTACATTATCTTCTTTTGTCTGGCAGTAGATAAACAGAGAATCAATGTCCCATATTTTCAAGAGACAGTGCCTAACTAGGGTACTAGGCCGACTGAGCCTCTAGACAATCACTTGGCAGGAACCTTCCTGAGCATACAAGATAACAGCAACCAAGCGTTTAAAACAAAACACAAAAAACAAACAGTAAGAACAGATAACCCAGTTAGGTTACAGTTACTGGAGCTAGTTCCCTGTGGCCCGAACAGGTGTAACTTAAAGATACAGAACGGCAGGATTTTCTCTCTCACTTGCTCTCTATTTCTCCTCTGAGTTTTTCTAATAATGGCCAAACTGAGAATGAGTGATGGATGTGCCCAATGGAATAGCCCCAAGGCCCAGTGCAATAACATGGCCCAAGTATGGAGTGATTCCAGTCAGCCTTAAGGAGAGCAGTCATCTGGGACTGGGGGGTTCTCTCCTCAGGAAACAGTGCTGAAAAGAAGAATGAGTAAAACTAAATCAAATTGTCATGCTTAACCTGTTTAATGAGTTGCCTAGGGAAGAAAATCCTTTAAACTTGGATGAAAACATATGATAGGGGCAGGGCGTCCAACAAGAAACTCAGCCAAAGGTGGGGAATCTTTGACTAGTGCAGTTGCTTCGCCATCTTTCTCTCTTCCACATTTGTCTTTTCAGCTCACTGATCCTGTTGAAGTCCGAGTTAGGTAGCTGAAGAGAAATCAGTGAGTCGAGTGATTCCTTGACATTGTAGAAGAACATTATCTGTAGCTTGAGAAGAGCTCCTGTTACCCTCACTTGCCCTGCTGCAACCCACCCACAATGCAGCTTGGCTAGGGTTACGCTAATGGATGTGAATCCGATGACACTTGTCCCTTTGCCACAAGCATTCTCCTCTGGTTACCGCCATTGCTGGCTGTGGTTGCTACGGTGAGTGACACTCGTGCTTTCTGGAGGGTAACCTAGACTTTTGTCAGTTATACAGAAAGAGCTGAAATGAAACCACACGGAACCAGAGTGGTAGTGCTAGCAGGGAACAGGGAGAATTGGAGGTGCAGCTGAAATTATGCTGGCCTGATCTTATGTCTCAGCATCAGTCAACAGAAAGCTTTTGTTACAAGTCTTAATTTAAAAATATAAATAAAAACGCGTAAGGCCTACAGGGCTGAGGCAAAAGCACATCCTGTGATAGAATGAGGAATGACGGCACAGATTATTTTGATGGTTCAAGAGCAGAAAGCTGAGGGCAAAATAAGAGAAGTTGCCCTATCTGGGGAATGGGGGTGGGGGACCACATTTTTATCCAATTTACCTTTACCATAAAACGTAAAAGTACAAAAATCTTAAATAAGCAGAACTTACAGATGACAGAAGTAGGGATGTGCACAAATATCTGTAACATTCTAAATTCAGTCAAATTCAGACATTCAAACTCAAACGGAATGTTACGATATTCATATGCAAACATTTGAATGAATACAAATGTTTCTGGACATCTAATGTTCATATGAATATGTACTAATAGATTCATATCGAATAGAATTTTACCACATTCAAATGCAATATATTTGTACGAATATGGATTTTCAAACATTTGATTCGTTTCAAATTGAATGCCAAAAAAATTTTGTATACCTCTCTAGACAGAAGTTAGATATACAGTATGGCAGTCTCCCAAAACAGGTAGAGGTAACCCTTATTTGTCTTTTATTTATTTGTTATTGTTTATTTGTTTATATCCCATCCCATATCCTAAGAGCTTTCCCTGTACAATCTTAAACCAATTTTGATGACACCAACATAACCAGAGATTGGCAGGCTTACTGTCAATAAAGTATCTGCTATAATCTTTACATGGGGTTCCAATATTGATTTAACTATTTATTATAATCTTTAATGTTTCTGTGTCCAATAACCCTCTTCTTATTCAGTGCAAAACATTCAAGGTTTGTTAGTCCTTCCAGAATCTACAGTTTCTATGTTAATAGTTCTATAATTATTATGAGCCAGACTTTTGAGTTACTAAATCTGCATGGTAAGATGTTGCATACTTTCCAGTGTTGCAATTTCACTAACCTGGTGGCCCTTAGCACATTCTGGGTCAAATGCTGTAATCTTCTTATTTGGGCTATCGGAAAAGAAACAGATCTAAGTCTGTTGTTTCAGCCAGCTTAAACAACATCTGAGATGGTTGATTCATGAGTGATTGGTAATAAATTATCCCAGCTTCCATCTAAGGTACGTGAAGAATTCAATAATAATTTTTAGGTCTCTAAAAAAGGATCCCCCTGATTTAGCAAGTAGAACCTAGGAACTGCTATATTCCCTGTGTTATTTTTAAATGTGCATGGAACTCTATATATATAAAGACAAAATGTGTTAAAAATAGAAGTGGTTTTAAAATGAGAGACAATTTATTGAGATGCATCAGTGGATGTTAAAATAAAATGTTATGTTATAAAGATGATTTTGCACAATTATGGTCATTGGTATCCTTTTAAGTTTGGTTACTGGCCCAAGAAAATTCACCAGCCTTAAAATGTAATGTGAACTGTCAGAAACGTTTGTTAAGTTAATGTTAAGTTAACATTATGTTAAGTTCTACTTATTTCTAAATGATGGAAATGAAGGTGAAATATGGTCATTTACCAAAGATGCTTGGTTTGCCTTGCAGTTGTTAGACTCTTTACCAGACAAAACTTGGTAACATTCCAAAAACTTGATCATTACTGGAAAATGCAGCCATGTTGCTCTCATTGTAAAAGAGACAGGCTTACCAACTACCCAATGATCAGGTGATAAAGGAGCTTGAAATTTGCAAGAACGCATACAAAATAAACTAGGCAATATATAAAGAACCCAAAACAGTTTGTATAAGAGACAGTGTGCTTTGCTATCATGTCACAGTATCCCACCAAGGACTTTCGAAGAGAAATCTGAAACTCTTGCAGTTTTGTAAAAACACTTAAGAATTTCCCCCTTCACCCTAACAGAACTGGCTCGCTTGATTGTTACTTGAAGTCTAAACACTGAGGGGTTACATGTTTCCCTCCTCAAGGAGAGATGCTTATGCACATGTGTATTTTAAGATATTTTGGGCTTTCCTTAACATCAAGTCTCCTCAAGCCACTAACATACTTGATTGATTATGCCTGAGAGAGTTACTCCAGATTCATCAGCCAGGGTATTTAATGTACCTGGATTGTGTCCCACGCACATCTATCAGTCAGCTAAGCAACTACCAGCCCAAAGTGTTTTATTGATGCAAAGAACAGACAAGGAGTCAAAGATGTGAGAAACAGAACTTGCTCAAGCCACACAGATCAGTTCAATGTGCTCTGCTGTTTTCACAGCAGACGTATCCTTGAAGAACCATTTCACCAATCACTTATGTTACTGTATTGGTCTTCAACCATATAAGGCATAGTCAGATATTGTAGGGATAATCCATATTGGGGGAAACAAGGATCAAGTACATGTTCTGGTCATTCTCACATTTGTATTATAACATGGACTTGCTCGTTCTCACTCCTCATTTTCCGTGCTTGGCATGAGGAAACTATCTTTCTCTCTCCACATGTCTGCAAGATGTTTTCAGGGCATATGAGTGAGGGAAATAAGCAGCAATATCAGATGTTCCAGATAAAAGGTAGGGTAGAGTCAGGTTTGTGTTCCAACAGAGTTATTGGCTGGGAGGGGTTACTTAGGGAGTATAAAATACTGAGTTGCCTTTGATTTTGTATGGTTTCTTACCAACCATCCACTATGTGTGTTCCTCAGTAAACTAGCCTGAGTTCTGTAGGATTCTGAGGGGGCCTCAGCTTGGTGGCCTGACAAAATAAGGAACCAAGACAGCCTAGGGCTGTAGCTGTGCCGTCAGGGGACACAATTTCCGTCTTCACCCAAGCTTCACCCAGATCCGAGGTCTCTGCTCTGTGAGAACTGGCAGAGTACCAGGGCTGAGCTCTGGATGCCTTCCATGAAGAGGTCATTGTGTCTCAGATTAAAAATGCAGCTTGTAAGACTAAAACATACATTTCAGGGGAAGAGAAGGCCAGGAAGGGTGCCTTTGAGCTTTACAGGTAGAGCCCCCATGGGAAGTATAAGTAATAGGGGAGTGCACAAATGCACAATGTTGTGAGCCGCCCAGAGACCCTCGGGTATGGGGCGGCATATAAATGTAAATATAAAAAAATAAAAAAATAATTTTTCAACATTCAATTTGTAAAGAATCTAATATTCAGAAATCCGAATCCGTACGAATAAAGAAAAACAAATGAATGGACATTGGAACCTATACACATATACTTGTATCTATTTGTTTGAATATTCAATACGTATCCAATGATACGAATCTCATACCCATCCGTACACGTCCCATATGCATCCTGTTTTCATCCTGTAGGTATGCATACAGATACGCATGAGATGTGTTTGTATCTGTACACATACGAATGTCTGAATTATTCGGATGAATAACTCAAAATATTCGTATTCGTATGAATACTAAAGTATGAATGTTTGGACATTCTATTCGTATACAAATGTCCTAATTTGAATTTATACGAATAACTAATATTTCAAATATTCATGTACACCGCTAATCAGTAACGCAAGGACCATAGGTCAAGGTTACATCCATGGTCAAAGATATGCAAATGGACACCCAACTGAGTTCCTAGTTGGATTAGCAGACTACCTCTAGATGATTCAGCACCAAAATTCTGAGTTAGGTTTTGGTTCTCTAGGCATTATCTGCTGTGAGTCTGTAGTTTCAGTTATCCAGGAGAGTAGTACTGAGTATACCAGTACACTATGGAGCAGATACACCTTGGAGGTAAGACCAGAGGGCCTGCAGAAGTGGCACCGACTCTACCATCCACTTTCAAGCAGTTAGGTAGCTAATGGTGTACAGGACTAGGCACCCTCATCAGCAATTGGTCATCACTGGCACTGGGAGAGGTAGCAGAAATTGAAATGCATGCATTCCAAAACATATCATTATAGGTGCATCCCAGAACCACTGAGATTTACAAGACTGAGACTTTTGTTGAGGAGGCAGGCATGAATATCATGGACTTGGAATGTTAGCCACTTATTACGCTGCACTATGACCTTGGCATCAGTTGCTGTCCCAATCCCTGGACCAACCCTGACACCCATCTCTTTCCCTACTTCTGCACCAGGTCCAGTTCTAGTTCTGCCACAAATTCTATCTCTGGCCCCAGCCCATGTAGGGCTAGTGCCCATACCAGCCCCTGTTCCAGTGCCATTGCCCATCCCAGGCTTATCACCTAGGGAGTGCTGCCTGACACCAGGACAATGGCAGCATCTAAAGTGTTATGGGTGCCCCATCCCTCCATCCAAATCCCCAAGCTATACAGTGACAACTCAGCTAAACTGTCAGTGTTTTGGTGTGCTTCAGGTTATACTTGGGTGCCTAAGTGTGTTAATTCCTTGACAATCACCTGAAGATTTCATTTACTGTTAATTCTGTTACAGGGGCCACCGCACAATAGGTCCAGGACATGTTGCATAGAGGGGATACCAAAAATGAAATGCTGATAACTTGACTACTTTCTCTATATCTTACAAACACAATATGACACTGCAAACAAGATGTCAGCTTTCCTGGTCCCTTCAAAATCATCAAAGAATCAGTCCAGTTGCTCTTAAATGGTAACTTTGAATATTCATCCTCTCTTTTATCACAGCCTTTTCCACCATAGTTGGCCTACCACACACACCCAACCTCCACCTTTCCCTATACTGTAATAACTGGGGAGCACAAACATTCTGAGATTTCAGATATCCTAGACTCCTACTGTTTTCACAAAGGAAAACAGTATTTATTCCACTGGATTGGTTACACTGAGTCTGAACATTTGTGGTTTAATGTTGAAGATGTCTCTGCTGCCTGACCTTCCTCAAAAACTTCCATGTTCTTTACCCTGACAGGCATAGCCTCTGGCTTCTTGCTGTCATAAGGTAGTGCATGAGGTAATGGTGTCACAATGGCCTTTATTTCTGCAGGACCCTATGTTTCCATGGGGGTGGGGGAATATAAAGCAGAAATGCGATCTGACAGATTTATGTCTGCAAGATGTTTTAAGGACACATGAATTGGGTTGGGGAGGGGTGTTGCTTTCTTTATGGCCTCTTTATGGGCTCTTATCAAACATTCATTAAGTCTGTTTCATAATATACTATCCTAAATCTAGAACTATGTTTCACATAACTCCAAGGGATCCTGGGCTTGGTGGCTTACATCCAATCACATTCCTTCAGGTTGTGTGACAGATTGGTGAGGCAATTGCAGGATAAGATCATTCAGATCCGAATGGAATTAGATGCCACAAGTAAAAAAAGCCTGGTAGAATTGTCCAGAGAACCATCTAGTCCTATTATTATGGCTCAGTTTCAATTATTGAGATATCAGGATATGAACAGCCTATCAGCAATTGTAGGTGAAAGGCCATGTGAGTGAGCCTTCTCTGTGGTAGCCCCCAAACAGTAGAATGATCTCTTCTCTGGATGGTATCTAGCCCCATCACTGCATGTGTTTGGAAGCTCTTTACTGCAGTTTTTAGATGAAAGGTAGCTTGACCTCCCCCTTTCAGACAATGCTGTTGTCACTTATAGTAAATCTATTTTAAATTATCTTTTATCATAACCCACCTTGAGGCCTTAGGATATAGAGTGGGACAGAAATTACAAATAAATAAATAGATTTCCCAGATACTTTGCAAAGCAATGGTACAAAACAAAGTTGCATGCATTTCTCTTTTACGTTGCCTAAGGAAAAAAACTGCTGACTACAATGTAGGATGCCCAGCTTGTGGTCTTCAATACACAGTCATCACATGTATAACATGGTTTTGTATAATACAGGTTTCCTTTTATGCAATGGGCAAAATGTGACCTTCCCATACAATATGATTGCTTTTGTTTCTACAGTATGCTTTGGCTTTTGCACGATTTGCGAAAAACCTTCACATGTTTAATGCATCCTCAGAAAATTCTGACAATGTGTTTTAACCAGATGAGTTATAAATAAAAAGCAACAAACCATGTTTTCAAGAGTAAACAGCTTAGCGGTGGTATTATTAGAGAACTGGCACAGGTTCCAATCTAGATAAGGGGCCTTTCTGCACTTAGCTGATTAGGCTGCCATGAACTAAGGCTTGTAAACTGCTGGTAAAGGTGGACCATTTGCACTTGTGATGAGGAAAGCTTCTCCAAAGCATCCATTACCGGCCAGAAGTTCTACCTCCTCGCTGCTGTGATTGGCTGCTGTTGCAGAGAAGCATGTTTGAACAGCGGCGTATTGTGGCTGATCACGTCAGTGCCCGTGATCAAACAGCCCTCTTGCAGCTCTATGACTGGACTCCACTCCCGGGGATCGGTGGTCCAGTCACAGCAGAGGTAAGCAATCGATCACGGCCACCACCACCCCCCACTGACTGCAGGGAACTGGAAGAAGAGTGAATAGTCATGCTGCTAGAAAACTTCAGGTAAACTTTTAGTTAATGTTGGTAAAGGTATGGTGCACAATTTAGTGCTCTGCACCTAATCAGCAATTAGTGAACTTCTGGGGAGAGCAGGCACACTTGCAGGCTACAACAGCCTACTCCATGATGCTCTTTACCAGACATTAACTAATTTTTGACTACCGGCCTAAGTGCAAATAGGCCTCAGGAATACATTATAAATTGGGTTCTGAAGCTGCCTTTTCTTGAAAGAAAGAAAGAAAAAACAGCCAGTTTAAGCATGTTTCAAAGGTGTGCTTAACATCATATGTAGCTGACCTCTAAGTTACAGTCCTAATCATTCTCACCAGTGAACAAGGTGGAGCCTACTTTTGGATAATTATGCATAGATGCTAACTGTAAAATAGCCATATGTGTGCACTATTTTGTGGACGTCATTCTTATGTTTCTCACTTATGTTAGCCTGTGTTTATTCATATCTAAGGGGGGGAAATATTTCTCAGTCTTGGCTAACACAAAGATTAAAGGCAGGAGACGTGTGGCTGATCCTGGCATGCATCCATTAAAAATAAAGGCAAAGGGAAGTTACTTCTTAAGGTTATGGGACCCAGGGTCCCCAGCAAGCTTAGGAAAGCCCAGCTCATGTAATATGAGCTTGAAACCCATCAGGCTGTAATCTCAACATATTCCTGAGATTCAGATTTAATAACAACATTGTTTTTAAAACAGAAAGCTTAAAAATTTTAAAATATACTGAAATAAGCCTATATTATGCCCAACCCCAATTACAACACAGGCTGGCCTCCACCAAATAAAATATCCTCTATAACTTTTGGGAAATCCTTCATGTATATCCTGCCTCACATAAACAGATAAAGCTGTCTTTTCCTGCTGGACTCCTTTAACTTCATTGGTTATATTATTACAAGCAGATGCCAGTCTGAACTGAGTCCCCCCCCCTTTCCCCTCTGTTGGCTCACAATAGCTGAATGTAGGTCTGTGTTAGCAGCAGTACTGTACAATTATGAAATCAGGCTGCAACATCTAGGCCTCTTCAGCCTTGAAACACGGTGTTTAAGAAGTGACTTGATTGAAGTACATTATATCATGGACAGTGTGGAAACCAGGATAGAGAAAATTTCTTTTCTGTATTGCACAACACTTGAACCAGGAGGCAGTCTATGAAGCTGATGGGTAGGAGAGTTAAGACTGATAAAGGGAAGTATTTTTTCACCTTGAAGGTCATTCAGTGTATAGAATTCACAATTAGAAGAGCTGGTGACAGCCATCGGCCTGGAAAGCTTTAAAAAAGATTAAATTCATGGAGGACAGAAGGTGAAGAAGAGTTGGCTTTTCTACC
>MTQE01000401.1:23655769-23669410 GCA_014337955.1 Aspidoscelis marmoratus
AGGAGGTCCCCTCCAACTCTATCATTCTATGATTCTATGATTCTATGACCACAGTTGTTTGCATCATGTTTTGATCAGAATGGGTGTTTTTCCACTGCGCTCCTTTAATCTAGATCTAAGAAGATCCGGATCTAAGGAATGGGTACTTCCCTTAATCTGGCTCTAGTAGATCTGGATTAAGGGAAGTACCCAATGTGCTTCCACAGGTGATCTAGCACCCACTAGCAATGGGTGCTAGCCTGCCTGCTGTGGAAACACTGGAGCACCCATGTGGCAAATCTGGATTGACCCACAAGGGGTCTGCCTGTCACCCCAGGTGTTTTGGGGGACAGGGGGTACAATTTCTGAAGTTGCCTTTGGAGATAAGCAAAGGCTCCGAAGTCCCTACAAAGGCAGCTCTGAAGTCCCTATGAGGGCAACCTCGGAGATTAGCACAGGCTCTGAAGAAAAATCCTTTGTGAGAGCAGTGCAGCTGTCAAAGACTGCAAAGGCTCTGAAGGGTCTGTATTTGGTTGCAGAGCAGCTGTCAGGCAAGTATAGAGGCTGTAAAGAGCAGGGAAGATTTCTAAAAACAGACCGGAGAGCCTGTCTGTTTTAAAAGGCTCTCACACCTGTTTTTTAAAATCTTCCCTGCTCTTTACAGCTCCTATACTCACCTGACAGTTGCCCAGCTGGGTGCCCTATACCCACTTGACAGCTGGACTCTCAGGTGGATATAGAGCACCCAGCTGAGCAACTGTCAGGTGGCTATAGGGGCTGTAAAGAGCAGAGAAGATTTTTTTGAAAACAAACATGAATTGCAGGGCAAGAGCAAGAGAAGCGATCAAGGAGCTAATTAATTATGCACCTCTTTCTGCTTGGATGAGTCAGCCTCCTGGCAAGGAGCTAATTAACAGGCAGCTCCAAGGGGTTGCAGGGGCTTGAAATTTCTCTCTTCCAGGGGGGCAATAAGGTTATCTCCCTGAGAAAGAGGGAAAACTCAGGCCTCTGCACCTCCTTACTCCCTTGCTTTTACTCCCCTTTCTAGGCAAGCAAGCGACTTGCCTGGGAAAGGGAGAAAAATCACGATCCCCACAGGATGGTGGTAGAGAATACCGTGGCATCCCAATGCAGGGATTTGCTGCAGTTTTCATGGGGCACCAGGACCAGAGCTGCCTCCTCCTCCTCCTTCTCACTTTCCTCTTTGCTGCACTGTCAACTGCGGACTCTTCGCCCAGCTCCATCCTCGGCACTTTTGGTGCTGCTAATTTCAAAGACACTTCAGAGCCTTTGCAGCCTTTGACAGTTGCATTGCTTTCGCAGGGGGGGGTTCTTCAGAACCTGCACTAATCACCGAAGTTGCCTTTGGAGGGACTCTGAAGTCTTGACTTTGGGGCACCCCCCCCATGCGTGCCTCCCTCCCCCCCCCCCGAGCCTCCTCTAGACCCCATTGCCAGATTGTAGTGGAAACAGGCTCCCTAAAATCCAGATTTTAAGGCTGAAGACCCCATTGTAGACTCCTTTAATGAGGTCTACATGAAATCTGGATTATAGGTCCTGAAGGACCCATATGATCTGGATTTCCCTAGCTGTGGTGGAAACAGATGTGTCCCTAATGGGGTCTGTGGTGGAAATGGGGTCATCTGGCTCTCAGCCAAATGGGTCCTTAATGGGTGCTTCAATGGGTACTTAGTGCCAGTGGAAAAACACCCAATAAGGAGCACTGCTTTGTTAAAGCCTCAGCAAAAGATTTCTCTCTTTTGCCAAGGGTTGGGACAGAAGCTCCCATGGTAGGAATGAGCAAAAAATGTTTGTCACCTTTGCAATTTGTACAAAACTTTGCATCAAATATTGGCTGTGAAGCAAAGCTTTTATGCTTTTGTCTGAAGCTTTGGAGCGGATTCAGAATGGATTTGGAGGCATGACCAGTAGTAAAAGGGATTTGAAGCAAATGTGAAGCCTAGCACATTTGAAGTGGCTCCTTTTACATGAATGTGAAGTTCCATCCCATTCACTTTGATGCAAAGTGAACAGGAAAAAAAATTGTGCACATCCCTACCCTAGGGTCTAGTGGTTAAGGAGCCAGACTCTTATCTGGGAATACCGGGTTTGATTCTGCCCTCCCCCATGAAGCCAGCTATCTTCTGAGCTCTCACAGCCCCACCCACCTCACAGGGTTTTTTGTTGTGGGGAGAACAGGAAGCTTTGTTAGCCACTTTGAGTCCCCTTAAATGGCTGAGAAAAGCAGGGTAGAAAAGCCAAATCTTCTTCTAAGGCTGTTTCTACACATCACTAATTTA
Organism: Aspidoscelis marmoratus; assembly: GCA_014337955.1. Classification (NCBI taxonomy): domain Eukaryota; kingdom Metazoa; phylum Chordata; class Lepidosauria; order Squamata; family Teiidae; genus Aspidoscelis; species Aspidoscelis marmoratus. The sequence goes on from MTQE01000401.1 coordinate 23,658,049, forward strand.
TTCTGCAATGTATTGATTCACTGATATAAAGGACAACCGTAATTATCACACATTCTCTAGACATTAGACATTCTCTAGACTCCACATTTCAGCATTTGCCGCAGCAGCAGAGTGACATCAACAACTATAAGATTTTTTCTACCTGGCCTAACCATCCCTTGGTGCCATACAGGTGACCAATAGTATCATATGAAGTATTTCTGGGTAGTGACAGCTCATGCTGAACTTTCGTTGTACCTTTTGCAACAATAATGTAAAAAGAGCTGCAGTTATGGACTAATGGGATATTGTGCTAGGATAGTTAATTTTGCCCAATACCAATAACTTACTAAATCGGCTCTATATTCTAGCCCCATGATCACATTTGGCAAATCAGGTACAATTTAAAAATAATTATGGGGGGGGGGGTTGGCCCTGAGTGGATGCGGCTTTAATTGCAAGAAAATGCCATACTCAACAGAAAAATCAAAATCCCACTAAGAGAAATTTTAAATTGTAGTATGGCTACATTCATAATTTTGCATTGATATGTTGCATTTCCCACGAATGCATATTTTATGTATGATCCAATTTATACAGCACCCCTTCTTATTGAAAAAGGATGTTTTGATCTTAATAAATACTGAAGCAAGAGATATAAAGAACATTAATGCAGCAGAAGTGATGGGACAACACTTTCTGTTTTGTTACTTGCCACCACCAGATCAGGCAACTGAAAGCATGATTTACCAATTGGTTCCACTTTAAATCAGAGTTTGCAAGATACCTAAGAAGAGTGTTGGTTCGTTTCCTAAATATTGATAGTTGATAGATGGATTGAAAGAGCGTATCAGAATTTGTACACCCAGTGTGAGGGGGAAAGAAATGCAGTGGGAAAAATATTACTATGTTCTTACTCTGCACTGGTGCCTTTTTGCCTCTAAGTGACATCTTGTCACAGATAGATCTGATTGGATACATAATAATGTCACTTTCCGAGAAAGAAGATTATTTTTAGAAAATGTGTTGAAGTTGGAGCTAATCAGAATGTCAACACACGCTCAAAATATGTGTGAGTGTGTACTTGCCTGTGCGTGCACATACTTCAGGAAATCTCTGAGCCTCTCAATTGCTCTTTCATGTAAAAATATGTTTATTTTTGCACTTTAAACAGGATATTTTGCAGGGGAACACAGTCATGGTCAAGGGAGACACATGCCACAGCCTGACACTACTCTGATGGATGAAGCATTTTATTGAGTTCTGATGATCTTGATGCTTACCATCCATCAGTTTCTCTCTTCTAACCTACTGGACAACAGAGGTGCCCTGGGGAAAAGGATTCCTTCCCATACAGTCCTCTCTAATCTATTCTTCTTTGTCCCACATGGTCTGGGAGTTACTGTAGGTTGACTGGACTTCCACTTTCATTGAGAATGATCATTGGCCAGATCTGTATTGGTAGAAGCTGTCCTTTAGAATCTGTGCCTGTAAGGGTCACCTGGGAACACCTGACACTGCAGGCTAAATTGCGAAGTCTAAAAATATCCCAGAAAAAGCGGTTCTTTTCCTCCCGCTTTACTGCACTACATCTAATAATATTCTTTTAATAAATAATGGCTTCCTTTTTAAAGCCGTGTCGATCGGGCCAGTCTTCAGCCCTGCTAAAGAGCACACCACTTTCCCATTGCCTCAGCAAGTAAACCCCCTAGTGGAGAAGCATCTGTAACAGCCTCCCACGGCTTGCTTTCTCCTGCTAGCTTTCACTAGTTTTAAAGAGACAGAGTTCCTTTCCTTAGGAATCCGCGTATAAGAATAAATAGCACTTCAGGTACTTGGCTTCTTAAAATAACGTTCTTGTCTTTATTGGTTACAATTGTGGAACTAGTTGGTCAGTAAAATAAATAAATAAATAAAATAGTCAGTAGGTACTCCAAAGATAATTAATCTTTCAGAAACACGCTCAGCATCAGACAACCATTCTACCCTAGACTGTCAATAGGTCTGTCCCTGGCTCTTCCTAGCCTAAGACCCTAAGGAACAATGTGGAACTATCTTGGCAATTCTTCCCTGAGGATGCAAAGCAGTTGGACCCAGACCTCCTACCCAGAAAAATACTAAGCATAGAACAAATTATTTTATACTCATTGCAGCCTGGCATGGCTTCACCTGATTGGCTGCCCCGTGGGCAACTCTCCCCCCTTTTGATATGCTAATTAGGGAACTCTAACTGATCTGCTTACTATGGTTCCACAGTATAGACAGTATAGTATTTATATACAATAAATACTTTAAATACATTCGCAAACATGTTATTTTAAAATACAATAAATAGACACGAGGCATCACAAAAGTTAAGAAGACTGCGCAGATCCATCCATAGTCATAAGAACTGAGCTAAGTCTGGTGGCATTTTTAAATGCATGGAGTCATATACAAATATAATGTATTTTAGTACCCTGGTCTTTGGATGAGGGAACAACTTCCCCTCCCAATGCAGATACTGTCACCAATTTATCTAACTTATTTTGTTTTTATACTGGTTTTATTGTGACCTTTGGGTATATGGTGGGATAGATAGACATTCTTTGGGGCCAGAGTTGTGTCTGTCTGCCTGTCTGTCTGTCCAGCCCAAATTATCTCAGCTTATTTCACCACAGGAAAGTGACACTTATCTGAAAGATGGATTGTCATGATTTTCTATCTGTAGTGGCCTTGAAAAATTAACATATTGTATTACAGTACTGAAATAATCCCACTGTTATAAACTGTCCCACTATAAGTTATACAAAACAATATATACAGTTTTATTATCAAACATTATATATTGTTTACATACATTCTGTTCTATATGCAGTTTAAAAAAAAAACCCAGCTCAAGAGTGTGTTAGAGGCGGTAGCTGCCACATGCTGGCACCTTTAATCTACTGTAAAGTCCAGAAAATAAACTTCCAAAATGCATTCCCTGACGTTTAATGTGGCTTAGAGGTGGAATGCACTAGCATTTGCATGCTCCTGCCTTTAAGCTGCTTTTGAGATGCTTTATAAATTGTGTCTGGTTGTAGCCATGGATAGAGCGTGCATGGATATTAAGTGAAATTCTCTATTAGACAGGTATTGTGAATCATTCAAAAGAGCTATATCATGTACTAGATTTTGCTTGTTTCTGTAAAAACATAGGATGTTATTGTCAGTTAAGATTTACTTTCAAGGAGACAGGCAAGACAGGCAAAAAGTTTAATCACAAAGTAGCCATTTCCCTGCCATTTCTTTGTTAGGCCACATAGGATTCATGACTTAAGGTGCTGTTTAAAAAACAGTTTTTTCTCACTGGTAATATATATTTTCTTTACTATGTTCATGGGCCATTTTTTTTTTCTATAACTAGCCATACAGGCTGCCTTGCTCTGTATATCCATGTTTTAAATAATGCAGAATGTCTTGTAATTTTCTAATGTTAATGCTACTCCTGTGCTCCTATATTTTAACCTTTGTCTTACAGTTATGCCAATATGAATCAGCATCCAGCTTCAGCCCTATAGCACTATCCCTACTAACTTCAGCACTAGGAAGCTGACATTTAGCAGTCAACATCTAAGACAGGCTGTCATAGTTTCCTTCTGAACAATCCATTGAAGTGCTGGAAAACCTCTCACTCCACCTTTGCCTCACACATCATTATTCTTTCTTCCTTTTCTACATTCTGTTCTGGAATGAGACATATTTTCCCACCTCTGATTCATTTATCACTTGAGAGTGACAATGAAGGAGACCTTATCAGGCTATAATCCTTGAAATGGACCACTGCCAAGTCCCTCAGCTCCCTAAAGGCATAATTATACTTCCAAATTCTCCTCTTTTACCAAAGTCTATATCCCCTTTAATCCTGCCAGTGAAGTTGGCCCAACACCTGGAGGTGTTGCGAGGTGGCTGGATAGCTAACAGGCCCGTCAGGTCCCTCTGACTGCAGTGTTTGTCTTGGCTGCTATTTGATGTGTTGACCCATCAGCCATCTGTGCCAGGAAGGGAAGAAAAACTGACAGGATGTCACTGTGAAGTTAACACTGAAACTGCCTCTGTCAGCCTCAGGATTGATGAATCTCATGTTGAGTGAGAAGAGAGGAGAGGGCGAGTGGATAAAATAAAGGGTGCAGCAGAGGATCTGGTACTGGGAAACTCCCGGTCACAATCTTCACAGCCTTAGGAAGCCTCAAGGGGATGGAGATGTTTGCTAGGAACACAAAGGAATAATGGGATGAAGCTACAAAGTGAAATTCAGGCTAGAGGGGATTTCTGCTCTCAAAACAACCTGCTGTAGCATATTATATAATTAAAAGGCTAATATAATGAGGGTGTTGGAAAGTACCTTATTTAGGATACTAGTCTAAAGGGTACTCCTTGACAGAGACTCGGGACAATGTTGGTAGGAGCAGTTGGTTACTTTGGACTGTTCCAGAAGGACCTTTGGGGGTGTGCATGAATACAGTTTTTGACATTCGATTAGATTCAGGTTGAATATTCGAATGTCTGAATTCATCCGAATAGAGAAAAAACAAATGTATTAAAATTTGAACTGATTTGAATACATTCGTATCTATTCGTATGAATATTTGATACGTTCATATGTGTCCATAAGCATCCTGCTTTCATCTCGCATGTATCCGTACAGGTGTGTATGGATACGAATAAGATGCGAATGGATAAGTATGTAACACATACATAAGTATGTAACACATACATATCTGTACACATACGAATGTCAGAATTATTCATATGAATGATTTGAAATATTTGTATTTGTTTGAATATTAAAAACAAACTTTGGGACATTAGATTCAAATCTGAATGTTCAAATTTGGCAAAATTCTATTGAATAACGAATATTTTGAATATTCTTGCACAGCCCTACTGCACATCACTGCGCGCTAAAAGCAGAGCTAATGATATGTCACCACATGTCACCGGGGCTAATGATATGTCACCACTGTTGCAACGATCCTCAGTGCAACAGAGGGTGTGCAGACCCTGGAGCGAACTGCTGAAAATGTCACACTTCTGCAACTATTTCCAGCATTTTGAGTCACAGGCCTGGACAGAAATTTTGACACTAGGGAACATTAATTCCCCATCTTCGACATTTGCCCAGGCCAGGATGTGTGGCCCATGCAGATGGCCTTCCACACTGTTACTGGGTTGAAGTGATCATTATGACCCAGCAGTGGTCACTTCTGCTTGTACAGACATTGCCATTGGGCTTTAGGCTGCAGTCACGTACAATGCCCGGTTTTTTTTAATCCCTCAATCCAATTGATGTGGTATTCAGAATATCCTAGCACTGAGATAGGTTCTGCTCCTTAGCTCAGCTCTATTTTTAGGTTGTGATCAAGCAAGAGAACTATTGGGGGCAGTACCCATGTTTTCCTGGGTAGGCAGAGGGAGAGCTTCCTTGTCCATGTCCTGCCAGTGGCTGACCTTGTGGGCATTCTAGAAGGTCAGTGGCATTGTCTCTCACTTCCTCCTTGCCCCATGGCACCATCTGCCTTACTCCACCAATCTTTTTATTTTCAGAGGAGATTTTCGCAAGACTAGTGGAGGGGAAACGTGCTGGTATGGATGCCACGGATTGGAGCCATCAGATATGCCCTTTTACTGCAAAATTCAGTGAGAAGAGCAAGAAAGGGCTGTGAATCCCCTGACCCCCATCCAAGAAGCAGAAAATCTGGTAAAAGGGCACATCCTAGACTCCCTATTCAGGTGTACCCTCCCTTAAACCACATGAGCATGCAGAAGGGAGGCTCCTATTATGCTTGCTGGTATGTTATACTAGTCAGTGCAGAACCGTACTTTGTTTGCTTTCTGAAGCACCGGATGTGTTATTCATAGTTCATAATGGAAAAATAAACAGCCTTACTTTAAAAATACCTTTGGCAGAGGTGAATGAAATTGACAGGAAGATCAAGTAAAAGAAAAGAGTAATGTTATCTTTGCACACACCAGAGTAGGGTTTATTCAGCATATCACCAAAGGTATTACATGTGTTCCGTGCAGTGGAAATCTGGCACAGTGTTCTGCTTCCAACAGCAGCCACTATGGTGCTAAACCCTTCCGTAAACGCAAAGCAAATCATGGAAATGATATCTGTTTCCTGTTTATATTCTCAGTCTATATTTGGTGCTCAGAGACACTTGCTTCTAAATGTCAAAGTTCTGTTTATCTCTTATGTCTCTTTGGCATAACCTTTAGCCAAAAAGGAATAAATGGTTGAGAGATTTCTTAGGCTGCATCCACATGCAGTTAAAAAAAAAGCAGCTCAAAAGCAGTTTAGAAATGGTAGAATCCACATGCTACTTTCTCTAATCCCACTGGCAGATGCTGTTAAGGTTTTAATGGTGTTAAATGATGTTTGATTTTAGAGGTCGCTACCCGCCCAGAGACCTCCTGGTATAGGGCGAGATAAATGCATACATACATACATACATACATACATACATACATACATACATACATACATACATACATACATACATACATACATACATACATACATACATACATACATACATACATACATACATACATACATACATACATACATACATACACACACCACATTAAAAGACAGAAATTGCACTTCCAAAGTTCATTCATGATCTGGGCTTCAATATGGATTAGCAGAGGAATGGGAATGTTAGCATTCCCTTGCTATACCTCTAAGGCTGTGGTTACACCTTACTGTTTCAGTCTGTCTCCAGGAAGGCAGCTGTATCCAGGCTGTTTTCAGCCTGGAGTGGCCTGGCCACACATGCCTTCTGCTGTCGCTGCCTTCTCCCACTAAGCCTTCTTGAAAAGGTAATCTTCAGCTAGTGAGGGAGTGGGGGAAACACTCAGCTTGATTAGGAGGTAACGTTTCACATGCTGAGGGTTAACAGGGTTGGAAGGACAGTGGTGGTGGGACAGAGGGAGTCCCAGCGAGGTGGAGAGGGACACGGGGGGGGGGTCAGAGTGGTAGCGGGGCAAAGGGAGTTTCAGCAAGGGGGAGGGTATCCATGGTGCATTTATACTACAGGGAAACCATACTGGTGATGCAACAAGTCATACCCCTTGGGAGCTGTAAGTTGGCATGAGTTTTGGAGGCGGTACATGGGCTGGTCCTGAGCAGACTGTCCCAATGTGAATGGCCTTGTTCCATGCCAGGGTGGGACAGATTGCTTATTCTGGTACAGGTGGCTCTCCTTGTACCGGAATAGCACAGGAAAGTGCAGAAATGACCTAGAAAAGCTGTAACTAGTTCTGCAGTGTTGCTTCTTAGGGCCTTTCACTCCCTTTCTTTTTATAAATTATGGTCTTATCATGCTATCACTTGTAATTCTTTTCCTATGAATAACTGCATGCTTCCAGATTATATATTAACTCAGCCAGCCTTCTCAAGTACTTTCTATTGCTGAATAGAAAGGTTACAGTCACGAACTGAGTGGCCACGAATCCTTTGTTATCTGGATGTGAGGTGCTGCATAGAGCATTCTTTGCATCTTTCCACCATGAGAAGAAGTTCTGATGTCTCCAAAAAGAAGACTGCAGATGCTTGAAAGACTCTACTGCATACGTAACATAGTTTAGTTTCCTCTTCAGCGCCTTTCAGCCTACTAGTAAGCACTGTTTTCTTTGAACAGATATTATATTATAGGAATGTGCACAGTTTTTTTTTTTTGTATTGAGTCGAATATAAGAAAATTTGTATTTGTTTGAATAGGTCCCCTTTGAATGTAGTAGGATTCAAATTCAATACAAATGTTCAGTGCCATACGAATGCATACGAGTCCCAAACATATCCCATACAAATCCCATATGAAGCGTCATCCAAATGTATCAAAACATTCTATTCAAATTTGAATGTCAATCTTCAAATGTGCCAACATTCTATTTGAATTTGAATGTCCGAATTTAGCCAAATTCATATGAATTTCAAATGTAATGAATATCTCTATTCCATTATAATCTATTTTGCATCTTTCCTTCTCTCCTTCGGAATGCAGGTTTGAATGCCAAGCTGAGAATTATACCATAACTATAGATACTAATGAGGGATGTGTAAAGAAAAACAAAACCCAATATCAGCTCAATTAATATTGTAGCAGATCATGACAAATCATAACAATACTATCTTGTGTTAAATACTGACCCTATTAAAATAAAAACATTACTACTAGACCCATCTCTTTGTGCTCCCCCAGCCAGCATGAAGGTTACTGGATTGCTTCTATTACCTATGATGATGGGACAGGGAGAAAAATGATCTTTCAGCCGCCCTGGACTTCACACCAGGTTGGGCTGCCCAACTAAATATACAGCTCAGGACAGTAAAGTTTCCAAAATCACCATAGCGAATGATGTGTTGGTACCTGCAGACAGTCTGTTGTCAGATTTATTATTACTGGACTCTTTAACTATTAGGAGTGTGTTAGATCTGCTTGCTAGATCATAGATTATCTGAATCAGTGCTTTCAGTGATCCAGATCATGCTGTTCCATGATCTAGATCAGAGGGTGGAGCGCTATCAACAGACCAACGCAACCTAAACCAGAACACAGAGGCATGCAGAAGACTCTCCTCTGTTTTCTGGACTACTAGGGGACCCATTTTGTTATTTATTTCATTTCATTTTTGCAAGACATTTGTATTATTTTTAGAAGTACATAAAACATACATCAGGTTCCCACATGGGCACACTTACATTAAATAACCATTTGTTCTATAACAGTGATGGTGAACCTTTTGAGCTCGGTGTGTCAAAATTCGCAAGAAAACCTAGCTTAACTCGGGTGCTGTGTCACATCTAGAAATATCCATAATTTTATGATATTTGTAGCTCTAGTAAAAAAGTTATATTTTTGATATATGTATTTTATTAAAAGCAAAAACAAATAATTCTTTACATTTGCTAAATCTTCAGTTGAAAGTTGGTATTTTGTACACTTCAAGAACAAGCAAGCACTACACACCCAGGTGCCAAGGTGACCATGTGTGTCACCCAAAAGGGCTTGGCGTGTCACCTGTGACACGCGTGTCATAGGTTGGCCATCACCGTTCTATAAGGAGTTGACTTCTCTTCTTCTAGGGATGTGCATGAATATTCATAACATTTGAATTTCATACAAATTCAGAAATTCAAATTCGAATAAATGTTGGCACATTTGAAGATTGACATTTGAATTCAAATCAAATGTTTCAATAATTTGTATGAATGTTCATTACATTTGTGAACCTGGGGAGGTGGGAAAGCAGCTGGTCCAGTCACATCTGCAACAGCTCTAGAATGGATTCAAAGTGAATTCAGGGCAGATTTGACATGTTCAGAGCAGATACATATCAGAAATGTAGAAGATTCATATGTGAATCGTAGCAGGGATTCGAATCGAATTTGTATCAAACATTCATATTTAATTCAAATCCTACCACATGCGAAGGGGATCTATTTGAACGAATATCAATTTTCTTGCATTCGATTTGATACAAATTGAACACAAAAAAAGTTTGTACACTTCTCTATCTCCTTCTTCTTATATCTTGCCCCTCTTGTTTTCTCTATTCCCTTCTTCTTCTTGCATGTCTCCTTTATTCTACTAGTCTTCAAACCCAGCAATTATGAGTTCAATTTCTAGTTCTTGTACAAAGTCAACAAAGAGTTTTCCGTTAAAAACTTATCCACAGTTTTATTTTTCAATAAATTTGTCCAAGATACCCTTTGGGTATCAAAAAAGGTCTGTCATTTTTGGTCTTCAGCATCTGTTAAGGTATGTATGTATGTATGTATGTATGTATGTATGTATGTATGTATGTATGTATGTATGTATGTATGTATGTATGTATGTATGTATGTATGTATGTATGTATGTATGTATGTATGTACGTACGTACGTGTGTGTGTGTATGTGTGTATGTGTGTATGTGTGTATGTATATGTGTGTGTTGCTTGCTTGCTTGAATAATTTCTATCCTGCTGTTCACCAAAAGGTCCCAAGGCAGGTCACAACAACAATAATAAGACATTAGAAATATTTTTAAATAATCTTTAAAATATAATTCTTCATGCCTCCCTCTCACCCTCCTTGGCAAGACTAGTTTCCTCTCCGTGGAGGGGGAGAGGCCTACTTTGCTTCCTTTCCTCTCTGTGGTGGGAGGGATGGTAGATGCCTCCAGTCATAAATTTAAAACCTAGATTTACCTTTAGTGCAAAATAAAGGAGCTCCACAGGGAGAATGCAACATCCTCATGTTCTCCCAATACTTTGAAGCAGCAGAAAGGGCTCTTCCGGCCATGTGGTCAGCCCTCCATCTTTGAGAGGCCTGCTGCTTCCTGAGTGAGGGTGAACTCTCATGAGATCTCATGAGATCTTGCCCAAATACCCAGGAAAATGTGGAAGGAAGTGAAACTTTGCAGCCAGTGCTGACGTAAGTAGGATTTTTTTTCTTTTACTTTGCAGCATTGGGCTTTGCTTCACAGGGACTGTGGAGCATTGTAAAATCTGTGTGGCACTTTGACAGTTGCTCCGCAGTTCCTGTGAAGTATTCCTCCTGTCTGGACACAGCCAGTGACTCTGCCAGTGAGAATGACCTCAGAGTACTTTCTATTGGTTTGCCAATGGCTATGGAAGCTCAAGGACTGACAGGAGCTGGAGGGAAACGGATGCCCTATCCCAGTGATGGTGAACCTTTTGAGCTCGGTGTGTCAAAATTCGCAAGAAAACCTAGCTTAACTCGGGTGCTGTGTCACATCTAGAAATATCCATAATTTTATGATATTTGTAGCTCTAGTAAAAAAGTTATATTTTTGATATATGTATTTTATTAAAAGCAAAAACAAATAATTCTTTACATTTGCTAAATCTTCAGTTGAAAGTTGGTATTTTGTACACTTCAAGAACAAGCAAGCACTACACGCCCAGGTGCCAAGGTGACCATGTGTGTCACCCAAAAGGGCTTGGCGTGTCACCTGTGACACGCGTGTCATAAGTTGGCCATCACCGCCCTAACCCCTAATCACCCAGTGATTGGCCTCCACACATGCAGAACCATCATCTTCATCCCTTCTGTGAAGTATGTTTAGCTTCACTCACCTCCTCCATTGACCTCTCTGGCAATGGTGTCACTGTCAGGAGTTTGGCTCTTGCTAGTATTGCTTCCAGCATAGTTTGAATTACTAAAATCCCCGAGTTGAAGGAGTGTTCAGGTGGGTAGATGACGATTCCTATTTGAAGCACTGGAGGATGCTGATAGCAATAGTACTGAGCTAGATGAATCTGGCACCAAAAAAGGTAAGTTTAAACGGTCTCACTAATGCTATTTCCTAAGAAAAAAATGCCAAAACAGTTTGTTAAAAAAAAAAA
>MTQE01000401.1:23678210-23696186 GCA_014337955.1 Aspidoscelis marmoratus
GGGTAGTTCAAGCCCCAAAGGGGTCCCGACCCCCAGGTTGAGAACCACTGCTATAGGCCCTTCTCATGCCATGAATTACTTTGCCTATATTTGGTCCCAGTCTAAGGCCACATCTCATTTTACTTACCTCTCCAGGGTAGGGATGTGCATGAATATTTGTAACATTCGATATCTGTACTAATTTGTATGAGTTCAGACGTTTGTACACAAATCAAATGTTATGACATTCGGACATTGACGTTTGTATTTCGGAACATTAGTTTGAATGCTTTGGGACATTTGTGAAATGGGGAGGTGGGAAAGAGGCTGCACCAGTCACATCTGCAATGGATCCAGAGTGCATTCGACATGGTTTGAGAGCTGATTCAAAGTGGATTCAGGGCGGATTTGATATTTTCAGAGAAGATATGTTATGGGATATGTATTGAATATGTGTGCTTTTGTATTGGATATTTGTACAATATTTGGTACGAATAAATTTCTTACCACATTCGAAGGGAATCTATTCAAACTAATATGAATTTTTTTACATTTGATTTGATACAAATTGAATGGGGAAAAAACCCACCACCATTCATGCAAATCCCTTCTCCTAAGTGCCTCCACAGATCAGAAGAGACACCTGCTGATGCCTCAACACTATTTTCAGCAGCAGGGGGCACTTCACAGCAGCCATCCCTTTTCCAGGCTGATCTCTGGTGGAAGCTTTTCTTTTGCAGGACAGGAGGCACCATTCCGTAGCGCTTTTCTCCACAATGTAGATGAGGTGCCTTTTTTTATGATGCCTCCACCCAGAAGTGGAGAGGCAGCCTAAGTTGGCCTTGTGGTTAGAGTGTCAAACTCTTATCAACTTCATACTCCTCCACGAATCCAGCTGGGTGACCTTGGGCTAGTCACAGCTCTCTTCTGAGCTCTCACAGGGTGCCTGTTGTGGGGAGAGGAACAGAAGGTTTGTCAGCGGCTTTGAGTCCCCTTAAGCGTGAGAAAAGTGGGGTATAAAAGCCAACTCTGCTTTACTTTTTTCCACAGTAAAATCTGATAGGCAATGTATCCTTTAGGATAGCATTCTACCTAAGTGGCATTATCTCTGATAGCCTGGCACTACCCATGTAATGAAACCAGAAGAGTGAGAGAAAGTGAAATCAGCAGCTGGGAAGCAATGGCACTGAATGACATAAAGTGGATATTTTGTAAAATATTTAAGGAGAATAAGAAAAGTTCTTGTTATTGTTTGGTAGAATTGAGCATTGGTAGCACTCTTCTCAGCAGGGACAGAAGCTGGAATCAAACCTGCAGCCCTCTGTTTTCCAGGCAGTTGGTCTACGACTGTGCTACAGCTACACCAAGTGTAAACGTATTTCATCAAAATGGCTATAGTTTCTAGAGAGTATTTCACATAAGCCGGATGACAGCAGCGGCCTGCCTGGACAGCTCTAAAGCTGCCTACAGACAACACCTTAATATACCAATAGATAGCAGTGATGCAAGAGATTGCTCCCTGCCATTCTTGCTCTCTACCCTTACAGCACAGGCCCCAGCACACTCTTTCCACATTTTGGTCACATGCAATCCAACTAATTCAGATGTCATCAAACTCCCAGATGAATACATAAGTGCCTCCATGCATGCATGGCCGGCCATTTCAGCCTCTACCCATGCATGCTGGGTGGAGCTCCGATTGCTGCTCTGTCTCGCTTGAATAGGTTTTCCAGCAATAGTTTTTAGCATTTTTAGGGATGAAAAAGCAGGACTATGGTAGGATTGCCTACAACACATAAGACCCCACCATATCCGTGCTGTAATGGCACCATTCTTGTCCTATCTAGATACGCCCTAAGAAAGAATTAGATAAATTCATGGCAGCAACCAGCCTGGATAGCTTTAAGAAAGGATTAGATAAATTCATGGAGGATAGGTATATCTGTGGCTACTAGAATAGATGCCTAGATACTGTCTGCAGTTTGGAGAGACAGGCAGGATGATTCTCAAGGCCATTTGCAGAGTTTCAAGAGCAGGTGAAAGTGTTTCCTTTGTCTTCTGCTTGAGATGTCCAGAAGCAATTGGTGGGCCACTCTGTGATATAGGATGCTCAACTAAATGGACTGTGGCTTGATCCAGAAAGGCTCTTATTAGAGGTGTGCATGAATATTCAAAGATATTCAAAAATCAATCAAATTCATCCAAATGTCAGTGTTTAAATTTGAATTGAGTGCCCATAAATTCAAATTTCAAAATTCAAATGAATTTTGAATTTTGGATCTATTTGCTCAAATTATCCAGACATTTGCATGCGTACAGGTTTGTACATGATGCGTACTTGCAGATCCGCATCCTTTCCGCATCTGTACGCATTTGCATGGATCCATACAGGATGAAAACGGGTTGCATATGGAATAACTACAGGATGCAAATGGACATGTATGAATGTGTATGGATGCGTAACGATGCGTATGGGTACATACGAATGTTGTCAACATTTGTAAGTGCAAATTCGAATAAAAAATTTGAACAAATAGCTTCAAATTTGCTTAATTCGAATCAAATTTGGTTTAATTCATATTTTAAAGATTCAAATTGAATTTTCAGGTATTCTATTTGAATTGAATCGAATCCTGAAAATTGCATTCGTGCACAACCCTACTTCTTATGTGCTTTTATTCTTAGTTACCACTGTTACAGTAGGTCAGTGATGGCCAACCTATGACACGCGTGTCACAGGTGACATGCCAAGCCCTTTTGGGTGACACACATGGTCACCTGGCATCTGGGCATGTAGTGCTTGTTTGTTCTTGAAGTGTACGAAATACCAACTTTCAACTGAAGATTTAGCAAATGAAATTCAGCAACAAAAGTCACTAATGTAAAGAATTATTTGTTTTGGCTTTTAATAAAATACATATATCAAAAATATAACTTTTTACTAGAGCTACAAATATCACAAAATTATGGATATTTCTAGATGTGACACAGCACCCAACTTAAGCTAGGTTTGCTTACAAATTTTGACACACCGAGCTCAAAAGGTTCGCCATCACTGCAATAGGTTAAACTGTAGATTTCAATATTTCCCTTGCCACAGAAAGACTGAAAGCAGCTTGCTTTGTTAGGATGTAATAACAACTCTAGAAACAGGTTGCCTTACTTGTTGGAAAACGGGGTTATTAAGTGTTTATTCTGTTTTTGTTTTTGTTTGATTCCTTGTTCTAATCATAAGATGTAGAAACAGAATTTTTAAGAAGGTAGAAACAAAAGCATAAAATTAAGATTTGGTATCTAGCAAGAATGCCAGAATCTATTTTTACAGCTAAAAAAACCTGTAATTTATAAATTGTCCAAGGAAGGAAGCTTCGAAATATCCAAATTAAAATAGTGTATTTTGAGGCAATCTAGGCTAAGCTTAATGGGGGGAAATCCTGATAAAACATGGATAAATATGGCAGTGACAGAATAAGAAAAAAAGCATTCATTAGGGAAGCACTGGTGTTGGAAAAAGTGAGAACATCTTCTTCAAGTTGATTATTCTTGAGCAGATCAAGCAAAGAAAATAATGGAGCCCTGGAATTTCCTCTTTGGTTTCATTTAAATATAATACTCTATTTGTTCAATATAACTATTATTATAGACTAAGTAAAAGTAGACCTATACAGATCAAATGATTTACATAATTACGGGCTGCCTATTATTAATCTCTAGGTTTAAAATATTTGTATATTTCTTTGTATCTAAAAATCTTGAAGCCATTTACATAAAAACAGCTAAACCAGGGTTTCCCAAACTTGAGCGATTTGGGAGCATCCAGTCAACAACATGAAGAACTGGCAGCTCATGTACCACTGCTTCCTTGCTTTGGAAAATACTTTTTTTTCCTTATAAAATTTCAGTGAAGTAAGAGAAAAAGGAAAGGGTGATGCAAGAACTTTTCTAGATGGCTGCTTGGAAGGGTGAGATTGTAGGCTTCCCAAAGAGTTTTTTTGGGGAAATCTCCATTGCAAAGTAGCTTGCTGACTGGCAGCGAAGTTGCGTGGCTGTCACAGCCCACCTAAATTTTTCCAGCGCTATTTTGGGAAATCCTGTGTTTGGCTGTGTTCACCTGTATCTGCTAGTGTTCTGGGATGTTGCAGTTTCTGTAGTTGTGTTCAGATAGAGTTTAAAACCTGGGACTATCCCGGTACTATACTGGGATTCCTTACATATCCATGGCAATTAGGGATGTGAATTTGGAGATTGTACGAATTTGAGCATTCAAGGCAAATCAAATGAATCCAGACTTCGCTGAAGCTTCGTAGAAGCTTTGATGGAGGCTGGATCTGCCCACCCTTGGCCTCCCATCCCTCCAAGCTGTGCCTCCTTACCCCCAAATGCAGCCATGGACACATCTTTCACATCTTACGCTGTCACTTGTACACTCCTCCAAAGCCCACTGGACTACCCCCAGCCTCCCATCCCCCCCCTCAGCCATACACCCCTTATCCCCAATGCAGCCACAGCCATGTCTTCCACATCCTCCACCACCATTTGTGTGTGATGGAGAACCTCTGGCCACCTCAGTGTCACCCCACATCCTGCGCACAGAGGAAGTCAACATGTAACAGGTAAGAGTGGCATGCTTCAGCTTCAGCCCTTTGGAGAGAAAAATGGAAGCTGAATGCAATGTATAAATAATAATGCAAATACATTTTAGAGGAAACTAGATGAGTCTGTTCTGGTAGATGACATTCTCACCCCAGGCCTGTGAGCTACAGTTACCAGAAACATTTAGACAAGAGCAAATAAAGGTAAAGTAGAGAGCCACAGGCAGAAAATAGTGAGTCACATGAATGCAGCCAGATAATAAAACAGGAATGTTTCTTAAATCAGCAAGCTATTGAAGGCAATTCCTGCAAACCAGCAGGAGATCCAAGTACTGTGATGATGCAAGCATGAACCTCTAAAAACAAACTCCAGAAGTTAATGTAATAGATACCAGCCTGATAACACTGCTATAGGATTTCTTTCTAAAAAGGGTAGTGTAATACTGCAACCTGAATGCAAGGGCACGGAAAGAAGCCAACTTACCAAACCCTCCAGCCCCCTGGATGAATCCAGAACGTAAATTCTGACAGCAGGAGCATCTTTCTAAACTCCAGGAATCTGTCAGAATTGGGGACTGTCCGCTCTCCTTCTCAAGAGTGGGCTTTGGCGAGCCTCAGACCAACTCTTAGCATTGAACAGCAATCGCCTACTGAGATAAGCAGAGAACCTATATTAAAATTTTACAAAACTGGTTTTTACTCTCCCAAACCTAGTTTCAAGGAAGACCAATATCAGGAGCAACAAAGGACCCACATGACTGCATGTCAGCCCTACAGGGCTGTACTGCAGCATTAAAGCTAGAAGGTCTGCTTGGTCTTGTGCCTTCACAGCTCAGTCAGTGCAACAGTATGGACCCATTTGCCAGCCATGTTTACAGTAACTGTTCCCAGAGTGCTCACTTCTGGGGAGATTTCCCACTTCCCTTTCCTGTGGATGGGAAAGAAGCCCAATCACATAACATTGACTAGCACTCGCACTTACAAGTGCTAGTCACTAACAGCCCATGCCCCGCGTGACCGGTCACTCACCTGTGATCAATCCCAGGGCCGGTCCTCTTCAAGGTGCCACCATCTTGAATGTGGTGCCCTCCGCAACTGTGTGTGCGTCAGTGTCATTGCTGTGACAATGGTGATGCTCTGCGCAGTCACGTCAGGAGGTTAGTGGGGCTGCCAGCGCACTTGCATGGCAGCTCTGTTGACTTCCCCATCCAGCAGAGGTGTGGATGGGCACCGCTGGACACAACAGGTAGGTTTCTGGGGAAGGTTAGTAAGCTTGTGGAGCACCAAAGACTGGAACTGAGCAACAGAGGAAGTCAGAAACTCATAAGAATCAAACCCTGCAATAGAAATACTTGAATATCACTCACTCCACTGTTACCAGAGACCTCTAGAGTAAATAACTGTCAAGAGAAAGAAATGTTTGTTTTATGCTGCTGTTCTTGAAATTCTTGCGCAACACAATTGCAGAGCTGAGTAAAAGTACATGGATCTTCTGTGTTGATGTATAAGTAAGCCTATGACAGTTTTGAATATGAGGATCCTTATAGACAATTAAACATAAATTAGATGCAACAAAAGCTGCATTTGCACACAGGAAAAAAATTACTCAAAGAAGCTTAGAGGTGATAGCATCTGTGTGCTAGTGCCTTAATCCACATTAAAGCTCACAAAAAGGACTTTTAAAATGCATTCTCTGAATTTTAATGGATTTACAGGTGGGATGAACACTAGGCTCTGCATGCTACCACCTCTGAGCACCCTTTGAGCTGTTTTTTTAATATGTACGGATACAGCCTAAGGCTGAACTGGACTAAAGCCAGTTGGATGACAAGCATATGCTGGACTGTTGAAAGCTGGGAAGCTTTTAGTGGTTCCAGCTGGGAAGTGTTGGTTGGCCCATGCTGATCTCTGTCTCCGCCTTCCTCCTGATAACAAGTCTGCACATAAGAATGGCCAAGGCCAAGGGTGCATACCTTGAACAAGAAAAGATCTGAAGGACCCTTTCCCTACAGACTCTTACCTGGGGCAATTTTCACTTCCCTTCTTGTCCGCTGGATGGGAAAGGAGCGCAATGAACCAACATTAACGAGAGCTCGCACTTGGAGCACTAGTAAACATTAGCCGTTGCCCCTAACCCACGATCGAATGCTTACCTTGATTCAATTGTGGAGCTGGTCCTCTTTAGGGCACCACCATTTTGGCTGTGACGTCCTGCACGACTGTGTGTGCGCCAGCACCATCGCCATGACGACGCTGATGTTCTGCGCAGTCGCAGTCACATCAGGAGGGCACCAGGGCTGCCAGTGTGCTTGCGCAGCAGCTCTGTTGACCTCATCCAGCAGAAGTATGAATGCTCCCCAGCTAGATGCAACAGGTAAGTAACTGGGGAAGGCTGGGGAGGATGTGGAGCACGATTTCACGCACCACTGGTAGTGCATGATTAGGGAACGTCTGGGAAGTTGGAGGCTGTAGCAGTTGGAGGCCACAACATGTGCGGATGCCTTTCCCCAGATGTTCCATAATCAGGCACTACCAACCCAAGTGTGAAAAGGCCTCTGGAAGCCACAGGGTGGAGACACTACCAGAAGAAGAGGGGTGTGCAAACTGATTTGAAAAGATGCAACCTAAGGTCTCAGGGTAGGTTACTAAAAATTTCCAGCAGAATAGAGTAGAATGTAAAACCAAATAACAACTGCAAGTATGAAAGACAGTACAGGGGTGATATCTGAGGCTATAGTGTCAGCAGTTCACATGACACACCATATGGCGAGCATGGAAGCTGTTCCAAACTGTGGTGAAGCTTTCTCTTGTCAAAGCTCTTTAAAGGAAACAGAAAATGATTCCTTAAAAAGGAGCTTTTTTTTTTTACATGCTCTGCAGTGTCCCCTTATTCTGGAACAGATTCTAGAGTAAAGGACAGCAGTCCACATACTAATGTGGGATAGGCCAAGCCCCACGACCCATCACATTTCATCTGCATTGGATGAAGCATGGACTGGGCTAGGATGCCAAAAATTGTATATTTGTAGTCCTTGTAGTCCAGTATAGTATGGGGGTCCCTTTTCAGGGGTACTGCAGGAAGCACTGATGGAAGTGGGTCCACTGCAAAACCAGCCAGGGCAGAAACTTCAAAGATCTGGAACTAGACTTCCTTAGCCCAGTTAAAACTTACTCCAGTTCACTTCATTCCAGTTTACCTGTCAATAATTTGCAGTGTTCATCTTGAGAAGGGCTTGCCTCTATTGCCACAATGCCCAAGGGAGAAATTTGTTAGAAGGGGGCGAAGGATACCTGGGAAGGACTGTGGCCCTTTCTGCACTTACCTGCTCATAGTTAGGAGTGGTGAGTCCAGAATCAGAAGGCTCGCTGATCCTGATCTTGGGAAGGAGTGGGCAGGATCAGTGCTATCTGCACCAATGGCACTGATTCAGATCAGCCCATGTTGTGGCCTCAAAGCTCACATGAGCTTCTTGGCCATTTCCCCATACCTAAAAGGGCTAGGAAGAAGAATTGGTGGTATCTTGGTGTTTGCATTTCTGCAGTATGCCACATGGTAGTCCCAAACAGAGGAGGCTCCTGTGTTTTGAATCAGGATCACAGGTTTACCACTGATCCAGGCTAAAGGTCTACCTAATCTGGATCACGCTCTGTGTAATGCAGCAGAGTGGACCAGTGGGGTGGGTATTCAATTTGTATCAAATCAAGAAGAAGAAGAAGAAGAAGAAGAAGAAGAGTCGGCTTTTCTCACCCATTTAAGGAGACTCAAAGCAGCTGACAAAGGTTTTCTATTCTTCTCCCCACAATCACCCTGTGAGGTAGGTGGGGCTGTGAGAGCTCAGAAGAGAACTGTGACTAGCCCAAGGTTACCCAGCTGGCTTCATGGGGGAGGGTGTAATCAAACCCGGTATTCCCAGATAAGAGTCCATCTCCCTAACCACTAGACCAAACTGGCTCACAAGAAAATTTGTATTTGTTTGAATAAATCCCTTCAAATGTGGTAAGAATCAAATTCGATATGAATGTTTCATACGAATTCAATACGAATCCCATACAAATCAGTAACAAAGCTTCATACAAATGTATCAAATCATTCCATTCAAATTTGAATGTCAATCTTCAAATGTGCCAAAATTCAATTTGAATTGGAATGTCCGAATTCAGCCGAATTTGTATGAATTTTGAATGTTATTCATGCACATCTCTACTAGAAAGGGCTTGAGAAGTAAACTCAAGTACATGTGTTTTTCTGGATTGCTCTTCCTGGTTTGTTGCGGGGGTCCAGAATTTGTTCCATCACAACTCTGAGCAGATCCTTCATTGTGTTTCTCACTTCAGTTAGTGACTCTTGCAGGACACCCTGTTAGGACAAATCACATTGACTATGCTGGGCACACCTCCCCAAGGGCAGCTGGGAAAACAACAGAGGAAAAACTACTGTATTTATTTTACAAACAAAAGCAAAGCAGTCCCTTTCTTATTATTGCAAGGTTAATGCTTCCCAGACATCCGCCCAGGGGTGGGGTGGAAGCAGGCAGTGGCAAGTCTTAGCAGTCTTGTTATTTCTGTTGTGCCACTTCCCAGTATCAGTTTGGCAGTCAGAACAGCATCTTAGATGAAGGTCATCTCAGCACTGCATTATCCTATTCCAGTTGGTAGTCTCGCTTCCAGGAGTATACATTTCAAGAAGAATAAACACTGCACCTTTGGGATTTTACTCTCTAGAAAAGTATCCGTTCTTATTCCGTTCTTTCTAAAAAGCACCCCATGTACCAAAAGAGCAGGTAGTTAGGTACTGCCGTTGCATGTGTCTGATTGCTGTCTGCCTCCCATTTTCACATAACAGATACAGGTTAAAAATAAAAAGCAGTGTAAATGAGAAATTTATCAGGCTAGCTAGACTAAGAAATAGGCCATCGCTCCAATCACATTCCTTTTGTATGGGGGAGGGGGTGTCTTCATCATCTTAGTCTGGCTGTGGCCTGGCCAAAGAGCCTCCCTGTCTCCTTCACTGTTGGCCAGGCCACATTAATGATCAGATGCTGTCTTCATGCATTGGCCTTTGTGGACAAGTACAAGTGGCTCCTTTAGTTATTTTGGCCTATATCAAAAACATGGAATGGATGAAGGCAGAACATAGGTGCCTCGACGCAACACACAGTGGATAAATGTCACACTGAGGGCATGAGAAAGACATCTGGGGCCTGTAGTGGAAATATGGTAGCCCACCCTGGATTAGGGTATAGGAAGGGCTAAAATGTGAATTAATTAATTAATTAATTAAATGGTTAGATGATTGGCATAAAACCTTCAAATGCTACCATCAAATGCTTCCTATGTGCTCAGACGCTATTCCCAATTACATGTAGTTACCAAAGGAAACTGAAATGTTCTATTTCTATATCAACCACACATGGAGTTGATGGGTAGGTCAGTGGGAGAACATGACAAGCCAATGATTGAACGAACACACACACACACACACACACACACACACCACTGTGCTGTCAACCATCTATGTTCAGCCCCTCTAGTTCAACAGTGCTGCAGATGCAGACATTTTTTGTTGTTGATTTGGAGTGTGCGTGAACAAAATTCACACTTTTTTTCACATTGAAGCAAACACCCATTTATTCACCATTGAACTATTTAATTTTTTAAAAGATGTTCACATTCACAGGAAAAGATTTGATTATTATTTTTTCATGTTCACAAGTGGGAGACTGGATCCATTTGATCAAATTTTTGCTTGGTTCAAAAACTTTAAACAATTTTTTGTTTCTATATGTATATATGCAAACACATGCTATTCAATTGAATTTTCAAGTGCGAATCAAAGTTTGCACCTCTTTGTTTTTGATGCAAAACATAATTCTAGCCTGACTGTGTGCTGATTTCCAGTTTTGCTCTATTTCACCTTTAGCCATGGAGGTCACCATCTTTATAACGTCCCAGTATTTGTGTGTTTAGTGTTTTCTTTCTTCTGCTTCACTGGTTACCACTGATGGCACAATCCAATAATGCATGTCCTTCTACACAGAATAAATGTATGGGCAAGTCCTTAGTGAAGGATGGCTGCTTAGAACTGGTGCCACATTAGTGACAGGCAGATTCTGTATAGCTAGTCCTGTACCCAGACAACCTCTGGTGTCATCAACCTTCTGATCCCTGATGTTGCCTCATGAGGCAATTACTCTTTGAAAGTTCATGCATACTTTTTTAAAAAATATATACCCACAAAGACATGAGGGATGGCGTCATTTCCTGTACAGCTGTCATAATAATACCACAGCAGAGGACGGGGAAATGAGGAACGGAGCTGCACGCAGCATTTGCTTTGCCACCCCTTTGAGTGACTGATGTAAAGGAATGGTGAGATCCTGGAAGTTGACAGAGAGCTGAGACGGTTAATAATTTCCCTACCTCTGGAGAGCAAGGCCTCAAGCAAGATTCTGAAAGTTATTTGATTCCAGTTTAACCTTGGTAGATCAGGCAGTAATTGCTGCTTGAAAAAGAAACTCTTTTCATTTCGCTTTTAGAGAAATTCCAAAACAGAGATCTATCGTGGCTCCTGCAGAGACCTTTAGAAGAGGTCCTACTTTGGCCAATTGGCATTTAGACAGCATAGAAAAGGTCCTAGAATCCATTCATCCACGGCCCCTTGAGGATATTCCTCATCAAGAAAGATGGAATTCTTAGTAGCTGATGATAACAGTGCTGCTCTTAACAGCAGTCAAATGGGGAGAAAATTGCAAGATGCAGAAGCAACCACTCTGACTAATATCATTGCTGGATATTGTCTCTGCCATGCGCATGACAGCACAATGCCAATTGCACCTTGAAGGCACAAAATGCTTAATCCCAGCAGAATGCAAACTCACAGCCTTATCTTGCACAATGTCTGGCTTTAAAGGCTGAAAGCCAAACTAAAGAAAAGCAGCAAACAGCATTCCTGTATCAGAGTACTATTTCTTACACACACACACACTTCTGAATAATTTGGGAGGTGCATTCATTCAGAATAAACAAAAGAACAATCTACCTAACACAAGTTTCAGAAGCATAATGCAACCTATCAAAATGGTGGGAATTATAGCTGCTGAAAAAGATTTTTTTTCTCTAAACTCTTGGACCACAGTTCTCAGTTCTGGGCACCCCAGTTTAAAAAAGACATTGACAAACTAGAGCGAGTCCAAAGGAGGGCTACCAAAATGGTTAGTGGTCTGGAAACCATGCCCTACAAGGAACAGTTGAAGGATCTAGGAATGTTTAGCCTACTACAGAAGAGAAGGCTGAGAGGAGACACAATAGCAGTTTTCAAGTATCTGAAGGGCTGTCATAGTGCAGAGGGATCGACCCTATTCTCACTTGCACAAGATGGGAGGACTAGAAACAACAGTATGAAACTTCAAGGGAGTCAATACAGATTAGATCATAGAATCATAGAATCATAGAATCATAGAATGGTAGAGTTGGAGGGGACCTCCTGGGTCATCGAGTCCAACCCCCTGCTCAAGGCAGATATTATGAAAAACTTCCTGACAGTGAGGGTGATCAGTCAATGGAATAGGTTGCCAGGGGAGGTAGTGAGTCCTTTCCAAGCAGAATCTGGACCTACATCTGTCTGGGATGGTTTAGGAAATCCTGCATTGAGCAGGAGTTTGGACTCGACGACCCTAGAGGTCCCTCTCAAATCTATGATTCTCTGATTCACAGTGCGCATTTCTGAGACAAGCAAGCACACATTCGGAATCCCGTTTCCGCATACGCGTTGCTGTTTAGGACACTTCCGGTGAGGTGTGTCTGCACAGCAACACGGATTCGGCACACTTTTGGGAGACCGTGTTCGCATTGTCGGACGTATTAGGCACACTTCTGGCGTGGTGCGTCCTAATTATCTATTAGATGCGGATCTACCCCGTAAATCCAGATCTACCGGGCATCCGGATTTAGTAAAACTGGGTCTACTAGCACCCGGTTTTACTAAATCCGGATGAGGTAGATCCGGATTTATTAAGGCCTGTGCGGAAGCACCCTAAAAGTGTCCATTGTTCTTGAAGACTCTATGTCAAAGTCACAATAAGCTACCAATTCACCATAGTTGATAAGAGTTTCCCGCACAGTGTTTTCACAGTACCTTTTATTGTGAAAGTGGAAATAGGAATGAATGCCATCAGGCACATGGTCACAAGAGACCAGGCTTGCTGCCAGTGCCTCTGCATCCCTAGCACATCCCAAGTGGGTCATGACTCCCAGGAAACAACCTGTTTGCATGACGCCAGTGGCTGGCTCCCTACCTGGCATGAAGCAATCCCTGTGCTAAAGCAGACACATGGTAAATGGCTGGTCTGGTCTAGAGAGTGCCCAGAGCCCAGCACAATGGTGATTGGCACACTGGGCACCATTCCAAAAGACCTTGGATGGCATTTAGAACAGCTCAACACCAACAAGATTACCATCTGTCAGTTGCAAAAGGCCACCCTGCTGGGTTCTTCACACATTATCCACCGATACATAACATCATCTTAGGAATCTGGGAAGATCCCAATGCCTTATGAAATATCAAAGCCGACATGTTTGGTGTTGTGTTATATTATGTTTCTGTCAATAATAATAATCTCATCAGCAGGAAGCCTTAGAAATTTCCAGTTGGGTTGGGTTGGGATGCATAAGTTTCAGGGCTAGGAAGAGGAAACTCATTTTGGTGATCCACTTTGCTTTCATGTTCCAGATTACATCCAGTAGGTCCACCAGTAGGCCTTGATATCAGGGTCTACTGGTGATCCAGATCAGGCACCTGTGATCTGGATTATACTCCATCTAATGCAGCTGGAGCATATCAGAAGTGGGCAGGGTCTCACCGATCTGCACTGACATGTGGACCAAAGAGACTCTGAAAATGATTGACTGTGAGGGCTCCTAATACAGTTCTAAGATAAATGCAGAAAGGTCTTATGTTTTTAAGCCCAGTTAGTAGGGCTGAACACCAAATTGTAGACCAGCTGAGGAGAAAACTTGTCTCCAACATATTTAATAGGACATTGGGCCTGTCTGCACTTTCTTGCCAGTGTCCACTCACTAGGCAAAAACCTTCTCCAAACTACCATCTCTACTGCCACAGCTTGGCTAGGAGAGGCTAGCAGCCTCCCAGACAGTAGCATCTGCACCCTTTTCCAAGTATGACTTTGTAGTCATGTGCTACATCCAGATCACCATGGCAGCATCCAGCATGCACCAGAGGTTACCATGGGTGTTGCCATGGTGGTCCTGGCCAGCGACTGTAACAATGGGTGTTTTTCCACTGTCCCTAGTAGTACCCATTAAGTACCCATTAATGGGTACAAAAATGCCATATGAATAAAAATTTGAAATTCATAAAAATATGAATGGCAAGCCTTCCTGTTGTGTCCCTGGTGTCATGTCTTGATGCCAGGACACCCCATCTACCCATTACCATGACTGGCTGAAGGGACATCATATTCCAGTGTGCAAGAGTAGGGCAAGCCATTCTGTTTCTGGGCACTTTTTAGCTTGTCCACAGCAAGTCAATGAGGACAACATGGGATGCTTCTAGTAGCTGAAGTGGATCAAGGAGCAAACAGCACATTCCTGTGATCCACCTGGGATGTTCCCTAAGATAAGTGCAAAAAAGCCCCTAGAGTTTCTGCTGCTCTGTTGCTTATACCTATGTCTCCCCTAAAGAAACGAATTTCCTTGCCTTAGGGTTGTGGAATCTCAGGTCTTCCAAATGGGGCTGGAGTCCAATTCATGTCTTTCTACACGGAATAAGTGTTTATATTTGTAGGAGATGATGGGTGCTGGAGTCCAATTCTTGCTCAAAGATTTTCCATTTTTAGGCCCTTCCAAGTTAGATTACCGCAATAGGGCTGTCATCACAGGGTCCCTGAAAAACCCTTGTGTGCATTAGCTGCACAAATCCCTTGGTAAACATTGTGTAAATGTACACATGTTGGGAAGAAAGACTTTTTTGTTGTGGCACCAGTTGCTCAAACATCCCACCAAAGGAGATCTTCCTGGTCCCATCACTGGGTCCCCTCCTGCTTGCAGT
Organism: Aspidoscelis marmoratus; assembly: GCA_014337955.1. Lineage (NCBI taxonomy): Eukaryota > Metazoa > Chordata > Lepidosauria > Squamata > Teiidae > Aspidoscelis > Aspidoscelis marmoratus. The sequence continues at coordinate 23,692,848 of MTQE01000401.1, forward strand.
TAATATCTGATCCTTTCAAGAGGCAGTGACATGTTTGCTGACCTTTTAATTGTTTTTCTTAATTAAATCATACAATTAAAATACAGCAGAGCAATTCCAGAAATGACTGCTGCACTCTTTAACTGGGCTTTGATCATTGTTGTTGTTTTTAATTGCAATCCTGGATGCATCTTTTAAGTTGTGTGTAATAGTGCTTGAAAATTGAATATTTGTATAGAAAGACAGAAATGTTGGCTATCATCTAGGCCGGTGATGGCCAACCTATGACACGTGTGTCACAAGTGACACACCAAGCCCTTTGGGGTGGCACACATGGTCACCCTGGCACCTGGGCGTGTAGTGCTTTCTTGTTCTTTAAGTGTGCGAAATACCAACTTTCAATTGAAGATTAGCAAACAAAATTCAGCAACAAAAGTCACTAATGTAAAGAATTATTTGTTTTTGCTTATAATAAAATATTACTAGAGCTACAAAATCCACAAAATTATGGATATTTCTAGATGTGACATAGCACCCGAGTTAAGCTATGTTTTCTTGCGAATTTTGACACACCGAGCTCAAAAGGTTCCCCATCACTGATCTAGGCTGAAGACAAAATGCCTTATATTTTGAAGGGGTGGGGAATAAACCCTAAATCGGTGTGTTAATAGCGAACTCATTTCTCTTCTGGTTAAATGAGTTTTGCAGATTCTTATAAAGACCTGTATAAATTGCAAATAGAGATAATAGCAGGATGAGCATGCCCACCACAGGAAACAAAGCTTCCATCTTTCCAGAACCAGTTATGGGGGGGGGGGGTTCTTATTGGAGGGGCTAAAAAACATTTAGCCCTTTGTTTGTTGGTGTCATTTGCATGCCAAAACAATGCTTAGTGGGAGGTAACACTGCTTCCAGTGGCTGTCTAACTTCAAACAGTAAAAACACCCCCCATCACCCAAAGAAAAACCCTGGAAATGCACCAGCTGATGAAAAAGATCCCTGGCCTTATTCCCAGTCCCTTCATTTCTACTCTCCCTTGAAATTTCTTTCTTCTTTTCCGTAAACATATTGCACAATTTTAAAAAATGTATAAAAGCTCTGCAGAAGAGATCATGTTGTTGTTTTTAATGATTTTTTTTTACCTTGCCTCAAACACAGAACAGAGAAGCCAGTGTGTGTCTGCATGTAGGTGTAAATAGCTTCCTCTGTTTGTGTTTGGCATTGCCTATGTTTTTATAATGCTGCTGGCTATATGGGTGCTTTTTACTTTCATAGTTGAACTCGAACCCACCTGCAAAAAAGAGGAAAAACCCTAAAATGAAACTGATAGTGATAGAGAGAATCTACTAAACCTCTAAAATTTTAAATGAGGGCTTTGCTCAGGGTCTTTCCACACTGGACCTTATTCTGGAAAATATCCTATAATCTGATAATGTTGGGGGAAGAGGATTAGGAGAGATTGGTTAGTTTTCTAACATGCAGCATCCTACACACACACAGTCTTGTTGTGGGTGGTCCCAGTGGTGCTTTCTGATGCCCACAACTGGTGAAGAGGATAAAAAGAAAACAACAACCCCTAAGTATGACATAAAATGGGAAAGCTATAAGGGAATGTTAGGCTGCATGCACATGGCCTGCCACAAGGGTGGGAGGCTTCTTGGGTCCCATCACCTGGGTGAATGGACAGTGTCCAAATGCACAAGCCCTTTCTCACACTTGCTTCGCTATCAGAAAGTTCTCCCCAGTGGGCCAAAAATTACCAACTCCCACCGTACTTCCAGTCTGTCAGAGGATCCCCAGGAATGGAGATGGCAGCTGGAAAGTTAGCAATTCCCCTCTGTGCTACCACATGCAGGGAGGGACACTAGAACAAATTGTGCCCCCTGCCCCACCTTGATAGTCCTTTTCCTGTCTTGCATCTCCATGGCCAGTGTAGTTCTGCCTCTTCCGTAATGCAACTGGAAACCTCTCCTGGTTTCTTTTTATTTTGATCATGACACTTTTCCAAAGGCAGGATCCTTCCCAGGACTGCCCTGTTTGACAACAGTCCTCTTCCACCTCTCCACCCTCTGAAGGTGCCAAGTCCATACCTGCTCTCTCCCCTACCAGGCCAGTTGGTCTCTGAGAGGTTTCCCTAACCTCTGGATTCCCATTCATTTTCATTGGTTACATATACCTTTATTACAGGCAAGCTATGGTATATATTTTCAAGGACCTAATCCTCACTCGAGCGGCTGTGGCTCAGCGGTAGAGCAAACTGTCTGGACAGCAGAGAGTTATTGATTCAATCCCCAGCCAAACCATTTCTGTTTCTATATCCCTACCAAGAAAACTGCAGAGAGCTGCTCATTCAGTCAACCCGGAGTAGGCCATGGCCTCATGTAATGCAAGACTCTGACAGTAACAACCTTTAAACAGCAATGGCTTGTGGTTCCTATCTGAAACAAGTGTTCATCATTTTGCAGAGTCAGAAGGCCAGCAGACAGCAATCACTGCACCACTCTCTGATGCAGTGATTAGTTTCCGTGAGTTCTACAGGAATTTATATTGCACTATTCCTATATTCCTGGTCTTCTGAGCAGCTTCTGCAGTCTGCAGAATGATATGTACCTGATGTTGCTTGCTGTTCAGTAGGAACCAGGAGCATCTGTTACTTCAAAGGCAGTTGCCGTAAGAAGCCCCTTTGTTCACCTTTATGAATGAATGACAAAATAAAATAAACAAGTGTGTATATAAAAGAGTTGCACAGAGTTGCACAGGGCTGTGAACTCAGTCCTTCCCAATCCAAACTCATGTTTCTCTATTTACTATATTTTTATAGTTTTCTCCAATGTCCATAAAACCCTGAAGTATTGAGACCTCTGAGAATAATAAGGGAAAGCAAAATAATATTTCAAAGAAGTCTTTTCATGACAAAATCTCCCACTTACAGGAATGTTCATCTCAAACAGCCTCCAGTCTAATGCCTTTTCCGTTTGACATTTCCTAGTACCAAAGCTACCATTACATGGGCATATGGCTCAAACAGGCACACAAAATAAAGCAAGAATCTTGGAATTAGAGACGGGGAAAGCTATTTTGAACTGCAGTAAACTCTTGCATCAAACCCTTGTGGCATGGGTTCTTCTTTGGTTAAAGTTAGAGGTAGAATCAGAGAAAGGGAAAGGTCCTGTCTAATGGAGGGGAGGCCCTCCTGGTTGTCCCACTGCCTTCAGCAGCTAGGCGGGTGGGCACCCGGAAGAGGGCCTTCTCGGTAGTGGCCCCCAGGCTATGGAATAGTCTGCCCCTTGAGGTGCGTCAGGCCCCTTTGTTCAGGAAGTGGGTGAAGATGCACCTCTTCGCTCAGGCCTTTGGCTAAAT
>MTQE01000401.1:23697190-23716952 GCA_014337955.1 Aspidoscelis marmoratus
CCAAGGATTGAAAACGTTTTGAATCCAAGATAAGGTTGCTGTGAAGACACAGCCAATGATTACTTAAGCTGCCTCCAGATGATAAGAATCAATGCAGGATCTAAACAATATTCTACAAATACCTCTAGCTATCCCATGCCGGACATGAGGAACCAACCTCGTTTGCTTTTATGTTTGCTAAGCACTTTTTGCAAAGAGGCCAACTGAGGCTAGAGGAAAACAGCCAAGCACCTGCTCACTTCTTTTGTTTTTTGTGTTTCCAGTAATCCTGATTAGCCTCATTGCAAAAGCTGCTTGATAGATATCAAGGTAAGCAGAGCTATTATGGGAAACCTGGGGCCTATTTGCACTACAACCTGTAGTGCATGATTAGGGAACTTCTGGGGAAGAGCGCCTGCCCCTTGAGGAGGCTGTTACAGCCTCCAGGAGCTCCCTGCCTTCCCAGGAGTTCCCTAATCGTGCACTAGATGAAGTGCTTGAAATTGTGCTCCACACCTTTACTAACCTTACCCAGGGACTTAGTAGAAGCATCAAGTGGCAAGCATCTGTACCTCTTCTGGTGCTCTGGGGTTGTCTGAGGTGCCGCGCAAGCATGCTGGCACCTGGGACAACCATAGACATGACTGTGCGTGCACAGAGTGTCAGCACTGTCATGGCGATGCACAGTCATGGAGGGTACCCCAACCAAAATGGCGGCACCCTGAAGAGGACCAGCCCCAGGATCGGCCACAGGTGAGTGATCGATCATGCGGGGCATGGACTGTAATTACTTAGCACTCACAAGTACAAGCACTAGTTAACGTTGGGTAATTACACTCCTTTCCCATCCAGTGGATGGGAAGGGAAGTGCAAAATCAAAACTGAACAGGGGGGTTCTGCCAAAGAAATGAGAGCAACCCAATAGGGTAAAATAAATGAAGACAATATCTACCCCAAACACCTATGTGGATAAGAAATACAAAACTGTAGGGCAGAAAAGCAAATATGATTTCTAAAAGGGTAGCAACACCCCACTAGGTTTTAATGAAAAATATTAAAAATAATAATAGAAAGTACCTCAATAATGTAATGAAATATAAAAAATATAAAAGAGGCCAAATGCGTTTCGACAAAAGTCTTCCTCAGTGGCCAATAATCAATAAAATTGTTAAAATAAACACAGCTCACAGATTTTAAGCATGTTAAAAAGGTACTAGATTTCATTCCCTCAGACTGACACATAGTGCAAACTGTGTTGTGCAAGTAATTGCCACCAATGGAAAATGAGGATTAAGAAAAACATGGAGGCTCAGTTTACTAGTGTAAGTCACCGGTGCTACAAAGGGGAGATCCAGTTTGTCAGTGGTGCTATAGGGTGGTGGAGGTGATGGTCCAGCCTACCAATAAACATCAATGGTGTATCAGAGACCAAATTACATTGCTGAAAGTAATCAAGGTTTCATTAAGCAAATGAAGTCTCACTTTATTAAGTGTGTGAATGCAAAGCAATGTTATGTAAAACCATGTTATACAGGGGTGACTGTACCATCTGGTAGACTAGACTAGAAAATTCTTCTATAGTGTTTCCAAGACAACTACATGATTTTGTCCATGTGGCCACTAAGAGTTAAGCTCTGCTAGCAAACAACTTTGACTTTAACTGTGGAACATGTAGTACTGGAAAAGCCAAGCTTCTGGGGCAGCAACTTCATAATTTATATGCATTTGCAGATGTTCAACTATGCATAAGTATATTAATTGTTTCAACTGGGCAAACCCTATTACTACACACTCTCACATACCACTTTATTTATTTATTTACTTACTTACTTATTTGAATTTTTATCCCACCCTATACCCAAAGGTCTTAGGGCGGGTTACAACATTATATGTTATATCACAGAGGATGAAGCATATAAGCAAGGCTCTATTGGCTGTATCAACATTGGAAAGTAAGGCAAAGAAAATTGTACAGAATAAGGAGACGGTCAAACCCTCAAGTTCAGTAAACCTGAGAAATTTTTCTTCCTTTTTTTTTTTTAAGGAACCAGTTTGTCTCATTAGTGAATTGGGACAGCAAAGAACAGACACAGTAGCTGGATAGAGGCAGATTAAACTGAAGGACAATGTACGATAGTGCAAAGGTTCGGTAGGATGGTCTATTTTTGGAATATCAGCACCTCGGTATTAAGTTAAAAGGACTGAATCCTGGAAAGGAGTCTAAATACATTGCCTGATTCATCACAGCCCACTTTCCTATGCAATACACGGTGTCCTGTTGGCATTAACTCTTAATTCACCACAATGCTTTAAAACTAGTGCAGAATTAATCTGGAAATTGAAACTCTTGAGGGGTCCCCTTGGCAGTTATAAATTTAAGATCACTTAATCCTTTCCAAGGGTGATTCGACTTAAATCATGGTAAGAATTTAAGTACTGCTTGAGCTAACTGACTCTTCTTCAAAGGACTTCCAAACCAGCACTGTTCTCAATGTCCAGTGTCCTCAATGTCTAGATTCACAATTTTCTTACATTTATATCCCATGTTTCTTCTACTGTAGAAACTGTAGGAGGGCGTTTGGGCTTCCCAGAAGGTCTTGCATCCAAATACTGAGTGATTTCAGTCTTACTTTATTCTGGCAGTGCTTTCATGCATCTTTGGATTTTGCCTTGCACACCTACAGAGTGAATCCTGTTCATAACTGGACCAAGTGCCAGCAGGACTGTCATGTGCTTTTGTGCCCTTGCTTCTGTAGAACGACCCTGTCCCTCCAAGTTTAGATTGTGGAAGTGAAATACAACATGCTGCTGTGCTTGGAGAGATTTTGCTCATTCAGACACAAAACAATCAAAATTCTACTGCCTTGGGCAGATTATTGATGACTTTGGTTTGATGCTGACAGGCAGACAGACAAGACTGTGCAGCCAATGCCTGAAGCTATTTTCCCATTGTGATTTAATGCACTGGGGGGCACTGCTGAGGGGAAAGAAAAAAGAAAGCTTGGATCAGACAGATGAAATGTGTCCAATTCAGATTCAGCTGTTTTTCTAGGATGCTTTTGGCAATCAACTTTTCCCTTCACCTGGCTTGGTATGGCCTTATTCTGCAGGCTGACCATCTCTTGCCTTTGTCTTCAAAATGTTTGAGGACTTTTGAATACATTTGGAATGGAAGATGAGGTCAAATCCAGACTGGCCATTCATGAGGCGAATTTGCACTTGGCCTCTTAGTTTGCAATTAGTTAACATCTGGGCAGGTGCATCTGCACTTGCAGGAGACGCTTACAGCCTACACATGCCCCTTGCCTGCCCAGATGTTAACTAATTGCAAACTAGCTGTGGTGTGGACCAAAAGCAAACCAACCCTTACCAAACCTGACCCAAAACTTCCCTTTATCTCAGATAACCCCTGACATGACTGCGCAGTTGTGCGAGCACCACAACCAAAATGGTGGTGCCCTGCAGAGGATTGGATGCATGACCAGACAAAGGCATTTGTCTGGGCATGGGGGGGGGGGCTAAGCTATGGTGTACTAGCATCCCCTAGTGCAAATGCTACTTCATGTTAGTCTGTTCTGCACCTTTCCCATTCAGTGGATGGGAAGACAAGTGCAGAAACGCACATGTATTTAGCTTTCAGAGGAGGTTTGGGCATTTTTGGATACTTTGTTGAGGTTACATATGCCTAGGTTTGCCCAAAATGTACCCCTATTTTGCTTTGTGCTTGAACATTGAAATCCAGGCTGTGTACTCAACATCCATGAGTTCAGTCTTGCTCTGAGAACTTCAGTCTGTTCAAAGCTGGTCTACAGTCAAAAGCCACACTTATTCCTCTGAAGAAAGTCACCTTGCGCTCTTTCAGGCACAAGTACAGTGTGGGTCATCTCTGTAGAATCACCCATGACCTCTTCCATTAATTCAAAGTTGGATGAGCCACAATATGTGAGTTCATGTTGACAGTTAAGGATATAAATAGGAGGCAACAGTTTGGAGTAAACTTTTATAGAAATATCTATGTGAATGTTTAAAATATTTTTGTATTTTTTAAATTAATTTTGGATATGTACACCACATTGACACTGGAGATGTGTCAAACCAGTTCAAGTTTGACCCAGTTTGAAATCAGAGCAGGTGGATTGACCCAGTATGACTCAAAGAAACCACCACCACAACTCTGTTTGAAATGGACTGGTTTAAACCAAATCAAACCAGGGGTGTTTGTTCAAATAAGTTGAACCACCTGATTCAATTTGAACCAGTTTGAGATTCCTGCAATTGCCCTTGGCTTTTCAAAGTTAAAAGCAACAACTAACACTTCCTAACTTGTCTGAGCTTCTAATTCGGATTGAGTCAGACCCATTCAACCTGGTTTGAATTCAAACTGAACACCATGCGATTTGATTTGACTTGAACCAAAATACATTTGGGTGTAAGGACGTATATAAGCCTAAACTGGAGATATTATTTTCTGTTCTTCTTGCCCAAAGTAGCTCCTCCCCATACTCTGACTTCTGGCCTCCAATGCTCTGCATCTATGTTCAGTGTTTCTTGCTTGTTACTAGTCAAATATAAAAAGGAAGTAAATCCATTTTAAACTCCAGCTTTTATGTTCTTCTCCATATTCCTAGAGCATTCAGTTTGTGAAGGGCACCCACCCCACCATACATTCTCAGAAATCCAGTATGTTCACAGAGACAAAAGGTTTGAGGACTTGCAGTCTGTGGAGACTCTTTAAACAACTAGAGGTGGATCCATGAAGAATAGGCATCTAGTTGTAGCCCATCTTGGGAGGCTTCTTAGGAGAAGAGCAGAGGACACAGGAGCCTCTTAACAGAACTCTGTATGGCCAGTGACCCTGTTGAATCCAGACAGCCTTACCTCAGGTTCAGGGGTTTCTCACTGGCTCCTGGACACCACTTCCAGGTTATCACCCTCCACTGCAAGAGAATTTCAGCAAAATTTGCCTAAGATCCATTCTTTGACAACTATCTTTTTAACTAATAGATGTTATATGTAAATACGTATCAGTATACATGCAACCATCCCCAAGGTAGCCTTCATGCACACAGTTTTTATTCCTTGCTAGGCAAAGAGCACTGTTTTGTCTTTTAATGATCAACTACTTTTGCCTGTTAACCTGTGGAAATTATAGCCAAAATTACTGACTGAAGGCAGGAAGGACTTCTGAAAAAAGCATTCCACCAGGGAATATTCTTAAAGCTAGCCAGTAAGAAAAATAAATACAAAGATTAATTGTCACGGTTGTACATGAAAAGAAAAACTTGTTGAAAATGGTTATTATAACAGCTGTGATGAATTCCAGTCCTTGAGCAATAAGCATTGAACAAAGTTGCAGACAAGCAACATCCAACCTATTTTAGTGTATGTGTGTGGAATCTTAAACATGAAGTGGGGATTTCATACTGTGAATCATGCAATAATTTTATACTCTTTTCAATACTTTTTTTGTTTTTAGGTTCACTGGATGCAAATGAAGCAACTAGATGCGTGAACGGCACTTAGAAGATGGAGGAAAAAGAAGTTAAGATACCATTCATCTTATTTCATTATGCTACAAGATCTCTGAAAAACGCACCCTGGTTCTGCCGCTGCTGCCGCCTGCACACACAGCCTTAAACATGCACACATCTCCCAGAACTGCAGCACCTTCCTTCCTTTCCCTTTCTAAAGGTCAGAACTTTTAAAGAGCCAGAATTGCACAGAATTGCAACATTGTTATCAGGTGTGAAGTGGGTGGATTGTTACAGTGAAACCACTGCTGTACAGGGTGGATTTTTACAGTGAAATCACTATCTTTAGAAGCAAGCTCTGGATCCCAAAGTGATAAATGTTTCTGGTAGGTTTTGCAGGCAGGGGAGAGAATTTGTGAATACCCATGGCTATTTTTCTTTTGGACTTGTTGGGGGCTGTCTTCTTGATTGTGGCCGTGCAGTGCGCAGTCCCTCTTCATTCCCGCCGGCACCCTATCAACCAGAGAGGGGGTGGGGAGAAAAAGATGCGGGCAAAAAACTCACGCTTCCATGGGGATAGTAGGTGCATTTTAAACGCACATTTTGCTGAGCGGACTCTTAATTCGGAATTGAACGGCATTTTTAAAGTCTGCTGCAACAGAGGGACAATAGAGAAACAAAAAAGTTCCATGTAGACCGGGACCTAATGTCATGAAACAAGCTTATTATAATAAACAATGTTATAACAAAAGTTTAACATTCTTAAGTATCTTTTCAAAGGTCAAACAAAAGCTATATTTCAAGTATTGTTAAAATTGATGGCAGAGGCATTGATGAATTAAAAACAGTACAGGAACTGGATTTAGACTCTGACATACATTTTTTAACAATGATCTGGAATAGAGAACTTTCATTAAAAGCCCTATATTTATGATGTCATACTCCAGTTTCATTATCTAGAATGTTACTGAATCTCTCTTCAACTTCTTAACATGACTGTGATGACATTATTATAAACGCGTGTAGTGGCTATGCGAATATTTACATAATGTTTGGCCATTAATACAAGAAGAAATATTACAGATGTTTCAGGAAAATAATGTTCTATCTCCTGTATCATGTCTTCACAGATCCACTTCTAATAAAGAATTGATTCATTATTTAGTAACTGCTGCAAAAAGTAACAGAATATGGGTGGAAAGATAAAAGTAAAAATTCTATTTGTTAATGGTACAATTACATTTGGGAACTACTATTTCCCATCAAATATTCATTATGTAAGATCAAACATCAAAACTGTCATTTTCCAAAATATGGAAAACCATTATTAATGTTATTCCCAATTTGGACCAAGCATTTATTCCTCCAGTAGCAATGCAGTCTCTTCAGCAATATTAGAATAATGAATGTTTAAGCACATTAATATGATAAATAGATACATAATTGTTTTTAACGGTGAAAGCTATATGTAGAAAACATCTATTTAACTAGTTTATTAATTATAAATCTTGTTAGCTGTTTTCCAAGATATATTGACTTTTATGCTCTTGGATAAAATTTATTTACTGGATTGTTATTTTGTAAAAAGTTATTGTCATGTCTATGAAATTGCAATTATTTCATTTAATAAATTAACCAAAGAAGATTATTTGAATGTTGCCTTCATAAATCTTTCAAATGCAGACAAGACTACTTCAACATAAGTCATGTTCTGGAGTAGTTCAAAGGTTATTTAGAGATCTACAATATTTTGGTTGCCTTAATAAAATGGAAGAACGGGGAAATAATGGTTCCAAGGAGGTGTGATGTTGACTACTAGCTTGACTGACTTTTGAAAAGGTTTGGACCAATTCATGGAAGTCAGAGTTATCAATAACTATAGTACCCCTGGTGACAGTAGGAGGTAGTATGCCTCTGAAGGCCAGCTGTTGAGAGACTATAAGCAGAGCAAGGTCATGTTCTTCTAATGTGCCTCCACAGCCCACAAATACATAGCCCACACATATGCTTCTAACATGCTTCCCCTGCACCCTCCCACATACACTAGGGTGATAGGGTGATCGATACATAAATGATGGATGGATGGATGGATGGACGGACGGACGGACGGACCTTTCCACACTTGAGACCAATTCACACTTGGCCCTGTAGTTTGTGATAGGTTAACATCTGGGTAGGTGCATCTTCTCTGGCAGGCATTTACAACTTAGAAATGCCTCCTGCCTGCCTGCCCAGATGTTAACCTATCGGCAACTAATGATGGCGCACAAATTCAGGATTCACACACATACAAAACTTAACTTAGAGCTTACTTGTCTTGTCCAGCATGCGATCACTTGTGCCATTTCTGGTGGAGTCATCGCACAATGGCACCTTAGATGACCCCAAACACGAGTATGCATGTCACTGTGATATTGGGACCAGCACACACACAATTGCACCTGGCTCCACAACCAAGATAGCAACACCATGTCAGCGATCGGACTTGCACCTGGACACAGGTTACTCTGAGTGTATGGGAGTTAGTCTAACATGTACTAGCATTCCCCAGTGTGAACGCTAGTCCACATCAGTCACTAATGCACTTTCCCCATACTCTGGATGTGAAAGCAGTGTGAAAGCAGCCTTGGTCAGTATACTGAACCAAGGGGTTTCCTAGAATGCTTAATCTGCATTGGATCAGCACTATTCAAGACAAGAACTGTTCCAAATGGTCCATATCCTGGGGCCTTTCTAAACTTGGCCTTATTCTGGAATATATCCTAGAAAAGGGGCCTGCTGCCTGCATGCTTGTTCAGACAACAGGAGGCCCCAGGCGAGGCCTGCCGTAGTCTGCATTAGCATGTAGACAACAGATCCTTGTTCTGAGATATATCCCAGAATGAAGCCAAGTGCAGAAAGGACCCTAGTCTACCCGTGGATTGGATTGAACTGGTTTACAACTGCCCCATACTATCTATTCCAGTCATCAGTGCTTCCAGGACCTTTGGTGTGGAAAAAGGACTTAAGCCTAAGTGCCTCCTCCAAAGATTATTTTTGGAACCCTGCCATGGGATAAGGTAGACTGCCTTTGAAGACTGTTTTGTTTAGTCCCTCCCTTGTGTAGTGGATGTGACAGAAGAACAATAGGCGCCTGAGCCAATCACTGAACGTGTGGGTGGTGCCTGAGATGGAGATACAGCTAGGTATCTCCTAGCTGCAATGCTGCTGGCGTTGGACCAGGACAGACAGCATCCACAGCCTCCCAATACAGACAGTACCTCACATATTATTCCAGAAGAAAGTGAACTGGGATAATTGGACTGCTCCAGGCAAGGTGAGTGTAGAAATAGCCAGAGAGATATGCTACCTACACATGACATGCTTCCTTTGCTTTTTATTCAGATGCTGACCTGATAGCTTTCTGGGTGCACTGACATTCACTAAGGGAGGTAATGGGTTTGCTGTCTATGCATGGCAAAACAGAAATATATTGAATTACTTTTATTTGGTGACTGAAGAAAAGTCATCTGTGAGTAAAACACATTTTTGTTGCGGCCCCAGCTGCTGCTGTTTCCTTACACTATCTGAAGATATAAAGACCATTATTGTCAATGCCACCTTTACCATTCAGCTCAAAACACTTTTATATACTGCTTTTGTTTTAATATATATTTAATTTTAAATGTTGTTACCTGCCCTGAGACCTTTGGGTATAGGGTAGGATAGAAATATAAATAATAAACTAAATAATAAACTAATAGAAGTATATCTGGTTGAAGTCAGTGGTATGCAACAATAACTATTCTGTTTTTCTGAGCCATGAGAGCAGCCCTAACCATAAAGTGGTCATACCAGTACAGTAGGTAAACAAATAATTATGTCGAAGACTCATCCTTTATTTTATTTTTGTGTGTGAAATATGTTGATCGGAATAATCCACTTCTCCTTGAGGAATCATCAATCAATCTGTAGGAGAATTGTATTCGGTTCCTTGCCAGCAAACTATAAGTTGTAACCACCCCCATTTTGAAAGCACAAATTTACAAATTAGTTGCATAGCCACAGTACATTCAGGACTTTGTGCAAACACTGCTCAGGAACTATGTGCAAAACCACCAAAATGCTGCCTCTTCTGAAATGATATTATTTGACCGTATATATATAAAAAAGTAGGCTTTAGATATGTCAGGAATACCATTTTTAAAAATCTACCCGAAGAAAAGCAGATTTGTCCTGCATTCCCGTGTTCATGTAATGCCTCCTGATCATGCAAAGTCTTCACCTTCCATTACCTTCAAACAGCCATCCCCAAGGGCTCAGGTTTCCTGCTTTTTATGCACTTCTGTACTGTACAGCATTTGACACTTGTGCGTGACTGAGCTCATTACTATTCCTTCCAACCTGTCCTTCTCAGTTGGTAATACCTGAATGGACACCTGCTGGGGCACCTTTGAATTCCTATGTGATGGGGAAGGTAAACTGGAATGTCTGATTGGCCTTCTGAATATACTTCTTACTTTGTATTCTTCTCTTATCCTCCCTCCTGCCCGTTTCCAAGCCGTCGCATTTTTAATCTCTTCTTCTGTGGAATCTTTTCATGTCAATGAAGCTTTTCATTCTTCTCCAGAACTTCATTCACACTCACACACAGGCACACACTAGTTATCTCTTCTAGAGACATGGCGAACATACTAATGAAGACATAAAGAAGGTGTGACATAGAAATGGACAAAGTGTCAACGCTGCAAGATTTTTGTGGGGCTGTCTGATCTCTCTATACATACAAGCACAGTTTTTTAAACTTTACTGAGATCTCTCCTCCGGGGACTGCACCAGAACAAAAGTGAAGAAGATAATAAGAAGTAGTGTCAGTAAGCCAACAGATGGCACTCTTTCATGTTGATAAGCAATCTGATCAATCTTGCCATCTTGCCATGTGCCAAAGAAAAACCATGCTCTTATCTTGGTTCACTTCCCTGACACTTCATGATTTGTGGATGCTGAAAAGGCTGTGTCAGAGTTACTTCTCTATAACTTCAGTGGGATTTTCTTTCCAAGACCCCCCTCCATGCACAAATCTGTGAGGAGTAAACCTTTTCTGATGATGATATCAGGAACAAGCTACACTGGTATATATCTATAAGCCAATACACAAGAATATCTCATGCTGGAATCTCACTGCTACTTCAGCATACCAAAATGTTCTCAGGGAATTAAGAGCTCCTCACACAAGCCAGTAATCTGGACCAAGAAGCAGTGTACAGGCTTCCCTTCCACACAATGGTGTGGTTTAAGGACGCCCTGTTCCCTGCAAATACACTTTGTCCACACCATAGAGGTGCACCAACAAAATCTCTCCTCCCCTCTGGGAGCTCCAAAGGGAAGGATATTTCATTCCTGGCTTTTGCTGGCACAGGGGCTGGCACAAAAGACGCCATCGAAATGTGGATAGCCTTGTTCCATGCCATGAACAATCGGTCCCAGCTTGAAATGGAGTGCTTATCCCAGAGCTGAGTGCTCCACTCTGGTCCAGTCTATTGGAGGTACATACGAATAGCCTAAGTTCCAGTGGGATTTGCTTCTGAGTAAAAATATACAGGATTGGCTGATTAACTGAACCCTTGTGCACTCTTAGGCATTAATTGTCCCATTGAGATTAGGAGACTTTACTAAGTGAACATGAAGAGTATCAGCCAGGATCCAGGTGACAGCTGACTCTGCCTCTAGAAGGGCCAGAGTGTTTGCTCTGGCTGTTGAAGTTGCCTTTATTCCCTGGCTTTGCCATTTGGGCCTGGAACTATTCTTGAAGACACAGGAAGTGGTTCCAACAGTCAGCCATTTTCTGTGTCCCTCGAAACAGGGGCTGTGCTTTGGTTGCCAATGGAAATGCTAAAAGTAGGTCCACATAGAGACAGTAGTGGGGTGGGAAAAGGGAAGGAGTCTAAAAACTGCAGTCTTAAAAACCGTTGAAGGCGCTCTGTAATCTTGGAGATAGGAGTGGAACCATCACAATGTGATCCCTCCAGCTCTACACAAATAGTGAGCTTATAAAGGCCAGCAGAGCCAGCCAGGTAGTGCTGGTAACTTACTTGGTGTCTCTATATCAGCAGTAGCGACAGGGCCGAAGGTCAAGCCCCCAGATCCTTATTCTGGACTTACTCCTTTTCAATAGTAGGAGTTTCTAACAAGGAGCAGATAACCTTCATATCTTGCCACCATATCTTAGTGGAGAAAAATAAGACTTTCTCTTTCAACCAGCTGTTCAAGGAATATTGATTATCCCCTCTCCTGAAAATAGCTCTACAGTCTAGACCTTCAAGAACATGCGGCTGAAATTAATTTTTCACCTCTGTTCTTTCCAATGAGAAACAGCAATGTGCAATAAATATTTTAACAAAGATGAGACTATTACAAGAAGACTCTCAAATGACTCTCTCTGTAACTGAGAGAACAAGAATGAAGGATAATACCTGGAAATCTAGTAAGGAACTCTAGCAGGAGAGAAACCAAGTAGAATAGGCCTCTCAACCCAGATCAGAATCTCCTCATGACTTCTACCTCAAAGACTCAAGATTGTTCATTTTTGGTTTTTAGACTGCAGTTTGAGCTCCTTAACCCTTGTCAATTTAATCTTTCAAAAACAGCAGCAATTTTTAGATGATTCACCAGGACCAGGTCACAGGAACAATAAATCTTTTGGTCCTTTTAAATTACAGTCTTTCAATGAATTGTCCAAGAGTGGACCTTTATTTATTGATGTATAACTTCAAAAGAGCTAAAAGCACATTACTAAATAATGACAATAACCCACACACCTCCTTAAAAATAAGAATCAGCAACACACACCAAGCAAAATAATGACAAAATTGCTCAGATTAGCCATATTCCAGTTGAAAAAGAAGGCCCCTGCAGCCCACTTCTGCCAGGTCCACTAAAGTCTTGGAGACAGGAATACAGTAACAATTGAAGAACCAATTGTTTCTTCCAGCCCTCCAATAGTAGCAGCAAGGACTGGGGAGTCAAGTGATTACCTTCACAATCCCCAATGCCCTGCTGGCACATATCCTAAATAGTAGGTATGTGGAGCAAGTTTGGCAACTTTTAGAGGGCTGGGGAAAGAGAAGCCACCACATGTAGTTCTGGAAGCTGCAAGAGCAGGAAAGGGGGCAGAATGCCCTCTCCAGCCCTCCTGCAGCTTTGGCATGGACTGGGGAGGCAAGTGCCTGCTTCAACAGCCCCCACTTAGTAGCCTGATGTGCATCTGTTCCCGTGCAAAAATTAGATATGCATCTTCCAAAACTACACTCAATTTTTTATTGTGAAATAGGGTACATTTTCTCCTATGTCACTGGATGTCTTAGCCAGATGTGGCTTGCATATCAAGACTGTCAGGTGGAGGTGGCCTGGCAGCAATAGGACTAAAAGACTTTGATCCATCCTGGTAACTGCTATGGTCAGGTGGAACCAAGGCTTTCCATTTCATTTCTTTTCTGCTTCTATCACCTCATGGTCCTGATCTGTGACCTGCACTACTTGAAGGAAGCACATATATAAAACAACTGCCACAACACAATTCCAGACACATCTACTCAGACGTAAGCCCTGTGACATTCAAAGAGGTCTGTGCCCACATCAGGACCAGTCAGCATTCTGGTTGCAGTGGCAGGAAATGGCACACCTATCTGCCATTACCTAACTGTGGCAAAGTGAGAGCATGCAAAGTAGAGATGTGCATGAATTTTTTTTTGACATTCTATTCAAACTGAATACTAAAAAATCTTATTCGATTTGAATATTTTAAATTTAACAAGATTCGATTCGAATTTACCAAATGCGAATCTATTCGTTTGAATTTTTTATTCGAATCTGCACATATGAATGTCAACATTTGTATCTTCCCCACATCCATACACGTCCATATGCATCCTGTAGTTATCCCATATGCAACCCCTTCACCTAGCTCCCTCTCTATACCCCACACATCAGCTCCCACTGATTAGTACGTATAATCACTTTGGGCTTACCAAGTCATATTTCAGTCAGCTCCAGAGCAGAATGTGTCTTGATCCAGCTTAAGATCAGATCTGGTGTGGAATAAAGTGCACCATGTAGAAGTAGCCTAAAATCTTTAAGAAAGAGAAGATCTTTCACTTCTGGTATTCATAGAAGCATGTTGAGTGGTTTACAGGAGAAGTCTCTGGTCTTAAAAGTGCTGATTTTTATTTTTCTGAAATAGACTAGCTTCACAGCTGTTTATTTCAAACTATGGCTAAAATGTGTAACTAATTTTCCAGCTTAGTAATTAAAAACATTTGGATTGACTACAAAGTGATTATGATTAATGAGGGATCAAGCAGTGGGCAAAGAGTGAATACTCCACTGTATTCCATTTTATAGCCATATGACACAGCATAGAAAGGCATTCTGGGAAACAAAGTCCAGGGCAATGATAGGGGAAAGGCAAGTAAGCTATCTACTTTGTTTGCTTTGAGTCTTGGAGGAATCTCAAAACAGACGTTCCTGCTATACTTCCCTCTCTTATTGCAAATCTGACACCAAATTCCAAGGCAGAGGGTCCAGCTGAGGAGCATCATAGAAAGTACTATAATCTACCCAACAGAGAGATAGGTAGTTGGTGGTGGTGTTGACAGCAAACCAGTTACTGCACAGGCTAGTGTTACAAAAGCATTTCCTCATAAATTTGCATTTATGCTGTCACTTCCAAGCCTGCTTGTTAAGGGTTACTTAGCAGGCATGTGCACTTGCAGTAACTTCAAACACCTCTAATAGTTCAGTTGTGTTATACTATGGCCCTATTTGCACTTGGCCATACAGGACTGGGGTTTGTTGTCCACATGGGGACCAAACATATCCCTAAGAGGAAGATGAGCAATCAAAAGTTTATTATGTTTCTAGTTCCCCCTCGGAGCTTCTGAGAAGGCCATGAAGGGCAGCCAGGATTAAGATGAGCTCAGGCAACTGCTCACCTTGTTCCCATGGCCAAATTTACAAAGAAGAAGAAAGAGAAGAAAGAGAAAAAGAAAGAGAAGGAGAAGGAGAAGAAGAGTTGGCTTTTCTACCCCACTTTCCTCACCCATTTAAGGGGACTCAAAGCGGCTGACAAAGCTTTTCTATTCTCCCTGCAACAGACACCCTGTGAGGTAGGTGGGGCTGTGAGAGCCCAGAAGAGAGCTGTGACTAGCCCAAGGTCACCCAGCTGGCTTCATGGGGGAGGGCGGAATCGAACCCAGTATTCCCAAATAAGAGTCTGGCTCCCTCACCACTAGACCAGGCTGGCTCACATAGATAACCTTGTAGTTGTGGCCACAGGCCAGGAAAGTCTGGAAGGCCAATGCTTAGCGTTCCTGCTCTATTAAATTCAACGGGCCTCTTAAAGACACATGCATTGTCCCAGAGTCCCCAGTCATTTAACTAATAGACAATAATTTTAATTTTGTGTAGCTGACAGCTAAGAATATGTTTATAGCTTTCAGGTTACAATGATTTTGGTGCATTTTTGCAGTAATAAGTTAACAGCCCTACTATGTACTATGGGTTGTCTTTTCTGAGTTGTTCTGATGAACATGCCTTTACAAATGCACCCAGCTTATGAACCCAAAGTGAAAAGGACTCCAGTATCGCTATTCAGAAATTTTACAAATCTGTTCATTACCTGCATAACTTGGGGGAAGGATAAACATTTGAAATGGGAGTGAATAAATTACCTAAAAGTATTAAGACCACATCATGCAACAGCTGGACTATTTTTCATTTGGTATGAGGGGCTTATTTTCTAATGACCAGATAGAAAGCCCAACTTCACAGTGAATGGTCGGTGGTCCCGATTCTAAAATGGGTCCCAGTTCCTCCGAAATATATAAGCATACTAAAGGATGATTCAACACTCGTCATTATATCAGACCAGAAAGCATCTTAGGGGGCCTTCCTTCCATACACTGCTAGTGCAGAATAGCCCTAAGATTTTAAGTTCTGTTGTGATATTCCAGATGGTTGGCAGACAAACTCAGAACTATTGCTAAAAGTTACTCCATCTCCTACTTCTCTGTGCAGCAGAAGACACCTTGCTCTAAAGATGTGTTTATGAATTATTCATCAACGTGAAAGACACAAAGGGAAGGGAGAGAGAGGCAAAGAAAAGCAGAGGAACTATTCCTCTTTCTTCGCTTTTAGCCTTAGGCCAAAATCTGTCACCTGTATTCCAGTGAAGAACTTTTGCCTGGACAGTCATTGTTTCTGAAGTGATAAAATAGGAAGCCCTCACTGTCCTTGCCGATGTCAACTTGCTCACTTTTGAGACATTTCATTCGGAGGTATTCCCTTCACAAGATTAATGCTGGTCATCTCTTCCTCACCACAGAGGAAAAGGCAGCGCACGCTGGTGTTTCAAAACAGAAGGCAAGCATCTCTTTTGTTCGCTAGTCAGGAAGCCAGATTCTGCAGCATGCAGAATCTCTATACATAAGAAAAAGGGAGAGTGTTAAGCATCATTTTATATAGTGTGGCTGTAGGTATCTGGCAAAACCCCAGCTCCAAAGAATTTTCACTCTCTGTCAAAGATACCACAGTATCTTCCCTATATAAGCACAGTAGGGAAGGCCTCCTTGATCATGAAAGGTGGGGGTTTTCTCTTCAATTTAACTAACAGGTATGGCAAGTTGTAACTCATATACTAGCTGGCCTAACTTGAGCCTGTCCTGTTGTGAAGGGCCTGGAAAAGAATCCTGGTACTTCGTAGGGAGCCGAGAGAGAAAACTTCAGAGGCATGAGGAAAACTAAGTCCCAGAGCTAACCCTAGACCTTGGATCCTTCTATCCCACCCACAGTGTGGCTGCCCCATCCAGCAAAGGGTTAAACCTGTTTTGCCTGAGCTACTGAAACCAGGCGGTGCTGGGTGGGATGGAAAGTGTGTGTGTGTGGGGGGGGTAGATAACACTCTCTCTTCTCCCCTGCTGTCAGATATATGCTCCAGTTTTCTTTGTTGCAGGATATTTGTTGAAGGATCCCTCTGGGTGGGTTCCGCAAAATTTCCAAGAAAGGTCCGGACCTTCTCTCTCCACCTCCAGTGATTTCATTCATTCTCACCCGGTCTTCCTTCTGTCTGCTTTCTTACCTCTCTTTCTCCTTCTCTCATTTCACCCCCCCCTCCAGTCTTCTGCCTCTCGCCCCCACCATTACTATGCTCCCTCCCCTCCTCCTCCCTCCCCTCCTTTTTTCCTTTTCCTTTTCCTTCTCCTTCTCTCCCCTCCCCACTCCCGGGACGCGAGACCCTCCCTTGCAATCTACAGAATTAACTCAGCTAGCCAGAGAATGAGAGACAAAGGAACCGCTCGCCTTATTTATTTATTATTCTCAATTTCTCCCGGCGCCTATTTGGACTGTCTCCTCCTCCTCCTTCTGGGGTCGGGTTGGCTTGTTTCGCCTAGACGGAGGAATCCCTCTTTCTCCAGTCTCTCCCTCCCTCCCCCCCCCGAAAACTGGACCCACAGAGTTGAAAGGTACCGAAATAGATCCGAAAAGAGGGCCGCGCTCAATCCACATTGGGAACAGGGGAAGAGGGAAGCCAGAAGGGAACTGGGTACCTACGACGCGCGTGTGATGGAGCGAGCCAGGCAGGTTTCCATTCCTTTCCTTTCCCTGCCTCCCCCACCCCGAGAGGGGAGCAGGAGGAAAGTCACACGCGCCCTCCGCTGGCTCCGACCCCGCCACCCCGCGATGACACCGAGAGCCCGGGAATCCCGCGACTCGCTCGCTCGGGGGCCCCAGCACGGCCGGCCGGCATCGCCGAGCCAATCAGAAGGGGGCGGGGCGACACAGGTGGAAAAAGAGGTGGCGGCGGGGAGGGGAATAGGAGCGGCTCCAGCCCCTGGTTCGCAGCCCGAGGGGGTGGGGCCGGGGGCGGGGCTATGCAAATTAAGCAAGGGAAGCCAATTGACTGAACGGGGCTCGGACGCTCAATGAGAAGGGAATTTTGCATGTGTGTGTGCGCGCGTATACGTGTGGGCGAGGGTGGGTTTTCAACACCCCCCCCCATTTTTATTAGTATTATTTCTTTTTGCAAAACGGGCAGGAGGACGCGTCCGATTATTCCTTCTTTCTTTCCTTCCTTCCCCCCCATCCCTCGCTTCTCACGATCCGGCCTCCTGCGAGAACTTTAGGGGCTAAGCGCGGGTCCGTCCTCCGCCCGGCGGCCAGGAGAGCCCTGGAAAAGTCCAGCCCGCCGCTCCGTCCGGCAGCGTAAAGGGAAGAAGAGTCGCACCCGCCGGCCTGGCTGCGCTGCGCTGCGCGCCGACGACGACCCGCGTGTCCCTATGGATTGGCGGAGAGACCTCCTGGGGTCCTGATTTCCCAGCCCGGGGTTGCCGCGATCTGCACACGCCGCTGAGTTGAGTTAGGCTGAAAGGTGGTTGGGGGGGAGGGATGGAGGGGGGGCGCCGCTACCCGGACAGCTGGTGAGAAACGCTCGCTGGGGGCCGATAGGCAGGACTCTCCGTTGTTTCCTTCACTGCCTCCTTCTTTTTTTGCCGTGGTGGAATTGGGAGCGACCGCTTCTTGGATACCCTACAGGCGACCGGTGTGTGGTGGGACCCCGTCTGAAGAACTGGTGGTTTGGGCTCCGGCTGTCTGCTCTTCATCGGTTCAAGAAAGGAGGAAAGACGGAAGGTACGTGTGCGTCTACACGCGGCTCGGGACCGGAGCGTGGGCTGGCTGGCTGGCTTCCACACGCCTTTCTAACTGGGCCTCCGGATTGATGGGGAGAGACGCTTGGGCTCTGTCACACAAAAAAAGCGCAGCTGATCTCCATTTGGGCGGGTCTCCGTGTTAGCGAAGGTATTCGCCTAGTCGAAGGGGCGAACAGGTCGCTTTCATCCCGCGCAACGGAACCGTACGAGGCTTCCACTTTTTGTGAATCGCCGTGGTGGCATCGCTCCCGCTCCCTCCTTGTCATTTCACTACGCGTGCCTAGAAGGGGTTGAGTGTGTGGGGTGGGGTGGGGTGGGGTGGGACTAAGGGGGGAAAAAAAGAGAATATTGATCAAGCCGAGGCAGCAAAGTTTCGTCTCCGCGCGCGTTCGCTCCGGTTCTGTCTGTCCAGAACGCGACGGTGGCCACTTTCGTCCCCCTTTCTCATCACGGTCCTCGGAAAGTCCCACAGCAATCCGGGACCGTGGGGCGGGAAACCAGAAATCCTGCCCGCTTTAGCTCGGGTGAAATGAGCTGCAGCCAAAGAGATGCCTCGGCCGGGGTTGAAATCGCTCGCCCTCTTACTCTGCAAAAAGTGATCCTGTGCTATTGCTCGGGCAAAGGCTTTAGGAAGGCGGGATCCTCATTCCGCGGCGCTGCTGGGGGTCCCCAGCCAGGAGTTGCCGAGCCGGAGTCGTGGGGGGGAAGCAGTTTTTTAAAGAGTCGGAGTCGAGGACCACAAAAGTGTTGCAGAAACGCGTTGAAGGGAAAATCCTGGTGAGGCGTGCCTTCTCCGGACTGGATGAACATCGGTGAACTTTGGTGCCCCGCAAAAGTGTGCGTTTTGCGTAGGCGCAAAAGCCGATTTTCAGTCATTAGCCGGAGGAGGTTTTTGGAGAGGAACCGGCTATTTCAGTCAATGCAAGTTAAATATGTTTTAAGGCAAATTGCAAAGGTGCAGAGGCGATCGATGAGTACGAAATTGGTCTTCAACCTAAAAGTTGCGTGCTGTGTCACTTCCAAGCCCGGACCGGAGTTGCCACGGCCTCCCTGTGCGGTGTTTGTTCTCCTGGCCCGGTTGGCATTTGCTTCTAGACCGAGAAGCGAGGAGGAGGAAGGAGGAAACTTAAGTTTCCAAGAGCGTGGCGCGCACTCCGCGTTCACCTTCCGACGGAGCGAGACGAGGGTCCCACTCGTTCTCAGGGACGCGCGTCGGATCGGGTTGCACAAGCGAGCTTTACTCCCTCTAATTGCAAATGCCGCTAATACGGGACAGAGCGGCGCCGAGCCAGGAGCAGAATGAATGCCCGAGCGAGCCAGGATCGCAGGTCTCACACACACACAGCCCGCCCCGTTAAGTTGTTTGCAGACCGATCAGAGTTGTGCCTCTCCTGTGTGAACGGGAACGACGTGCTATTACTTAGCGCGCCCCACGGGCCCAAACAGCCCGGAGAGGTTCGTAGGGCACCAACTTGGGGCCGAGACTGTTCTCGGTGGCTCGAAAGGCTGAGCAGGCGGGGCTCTTCGAGAGCCACTTTGGTCTACTAGTCGGTTAGGGAGCCGGACTCTGATCTGGGAATCCTGGGTTTGATTCTGCCCTCCTCTACTGGGCGACCTTGGGCTAGTCAC
>MTQE01000401.1:23725085-23745653 GCA_014337955.1 Aspidoscelis marmoratus
CTTCCTTCCTTCCTTCCTTCCTTCCTTCCTTCCTTCCTTCTCTCTCTTAAATAATTAAATTCAGATTTTGCCAAACCAGAAAGTGAAAAAATGTACTGTGCAAGTATTTCTTTCCTTGATTCACTGCATTTCTGAGCTGAGAAGGAGGGTGTACTCTTTGTAGACGCTTCAGCCACATCCTCCACTTGGCTTCTCTCTGTATGGGGAATGGGCTTTCGTGTGAGGGAGGGGGCAGTCCCTAGTGGGTGGGCTGCTGGCTCTGGCAGCCATAGGGTAAGGCTATAAGGACTGTTTTCATTCCTGGGAGGAGACAACTTGATTACTGCCCCTCAATCAAACCCTGTTTACTTTACCAAATGAGAGCAGTATGTGAGCGTCTTAATTGCGGCCCGGCTCCTATGGCCAAGTATTCAATTCTCTGCAGGTTTCTCCAGCTACATGGCAAAAGTATGATACTGTGGCTGTAGAGACAGTGACATTGGATAGGGTTCTGTTGATGAAGTGATCTAGGTGTGCATAATAGCATTGTTAGAACTTGGGTTGGTCTTATTGGTAGAAGGGAATACGTATTAACAGTTGTTTGTGTGTTGCTTGTAGTTCTCTGTGTAGGTAGATAGAAAAGTTCTTCTTAAAACTTCCACACTGAGTCAGCCTTTGGACCTTGTATTTCTATCAAGGAGTGAAGTAGTCAAATGGACAAAGGAGGGTTTTCACTGTCAAATACTGTATGTACCACTACTGTTCCGTGGGGTATACTGGAATTGTTTCAGTCAATAACCATTCTTGGCTGAAATGCAAGGAGTGATTCAGTGTTGGAGGCTCAAGCAAATATGTATAGAGGAAACAGTGCTAAAGTGGATTTAAAAAGTGTCCAGGAGATGCTTCAGTACGTGAAGTGTGCCAATGATTTCACTGCTGGGCCAAGTTGTAAGGTCAGGTAAATCTGTAGAATAGAGCTGGAGAAAGAGAAAATTCATAGTTCTCCCTTCAGTAGCCATGCAGATTGGACCTCTTCATTCATGGGTCAAAGATGGCTCGTACAGCAGTTCAGGGGTGTCAAACTCAAATACACAGTGGGCCAAAATTAAAAACTTGGACATTTGTTATTTTCTTGCAGGCCAGATATAATTACACTGTGGGTCTGATTTGGCCCAGGAGCCTGAGTTTGACATCTATGCAGTAGTTGTTCTGCCCTGATGCATATTTGCAGGAATAAATGCAATATATGATGTTTGACTTCTGGTTAATGCAGTGACATCTTTAGAACTTTCGTGAACTGAACCATGGAAGTTCCTAAAATTTGTGTTTGTTTAGGCCCTGTTTGCCGATGAATAAAATGCTAGTGGAGACTACTCGTTTTAACATACTTCTTTGCCGGTAACTAACTGAAGAAATGACGTACAGATTCTCGTGGTCTTCACTGAGGTCCACAGTATGTTATCAAAGATGCAGAAAATATTTCAGGATGAATCAGGCACTGGGCAAATTGACACTATGCCTCAATCAATTAAGAGGCATAGCACTTGTATGCTCTAAGCATCTGCACTTGCAGCTGCTTAGAGCATATTCAGCTTACCCAAACTCTTGAAATTTATTGTAAATGCAGATGACTGCCTGGGCAGAAGCTGTCTTCAAACACCAGCGTGGTGGTGTCGCTGAGGAAAACAGGTGACATGCTCCGTCAGCATGTGTGCATTGCCTGGCACGTGACTCTTGCATGTCTTACAAACAGGAAGACATAGGGATGGTGCGCACCCGGAGCTTTACTGGCTCCAATGCTAGTATAAGTGTTAATCTATACTAGTGTATAACCTATCCAGCCTGCAGGGAGCTCTGGGAGACGTGGAACCATTCCTGGTAGAGAAACAGCTCCATGAGGTGCAGATGCAATGTCTCAGAGCTTCCCCTGCCTTGTGGAAAGGCCAGCAGTGTGGAAAGGCCCACAGTTTTTGCTAAGATGCCCCTATGTAGCTTATATAAAATTGGAAATCAGCTCTGCAGATTTTACAGGGTCAGCTGTGTGAATAGTCAGAACTGGATATCCCCCCCCCTCCCCCGGATTGTGGAGCTCAGAGCAATAGCCTTCTTCTTCTTCCCTATGGCAAAAGTGCCTGTTTTCTTACCCGCCCTTAATTTCAGTTCAGGAGTCATCTTTTGAGGATTGTACTCTGAAAAAACGGGTCAGCCTTCTGAAAGAGAGTTTGTTACAAACAGTAATGCCTAAAGTTTTCTTCTCCCTTTGATTTTGAAACTGGGCAGAGTAGTAGAATGGCTTGCAATATAATTAATCATAGTTAATTTCCTCTCTTGCAGCTTGCTCAGGGTAGTAACGCTTTTCTCTTTGTCCCCTTCTGTCAGATTGCCTAGGAGTTTCTGCCTGAATTTTGGATCTGCATCTCTTCTCAACATGCCCCTGGTTGGCATTTTGCTCTGGGCTACCCTGCTGATAGTAGGCTGGTGGCCGTCTTACTCCAAGGATTACCTGTTTGCTACTCCAAGGGTGCAGCTTACTTTCAAAGGTAAGGCCTAATCTATAAGGGAGGAGTACTTACATGGTGTAGTTGGAGATTCTGAAAACTAATGGTTTATTAAATAGTCTGTGTCTTTAGAAGGGCCCCAAGGCCAGGATCTAGAAGTTCTGCTTTTATTTATAGGTCATCAGCGTGGCCACTCTTGTCTTTCCAAAGAAGCTGCTTTCAGCGGCTCAGTCTCTTGGGATCCTAGCCATGATTATGAACTAACACTTTTCTGGAATGGGTTTTGCGGAGCTCTTGGGCTAGCAGCCGACATCAATCAAGCATGCCTTCCATTGTACTTCAGTTTTCTCCATCTGGAGATAACTGGCCTTACAGCTTGTGGAGTTTCCTCCGTTTTTTTAAAAGAGTCAGGCACTGTGGCTGGTGGTACAGACAGCAGATTGACAGCTCAGTGAACTCAAGCTGCTGTGTGGTGCTGAGGAGTTGGCAGCAAGTCACGTTGATGAACTCCCTAGGAAGGTCTCTAGTGCTGCAAATGGATGTTCTTCTCATTGGTGCTGCGGAAGGGACCAGCGTTGGAATCCACTGCCTGTAAATCTTCAGGGCTAGCTGGTGTCTTAATGTGAAATTCATGCATTCTCTCTTATTTTGGCAACATGAAGCTACCTTATATTGAGTGGCTGAAGAAAGGGGTCAAGCATCGCTGGTAAACAAAAGGAGTGGGACACAATCTGCCCAAATTAGGTAGTGACTATGGTGTATACTCTGGGATCTTTTAAGATTTTTCAATGAATGTGCCTGGCTATATGTGTTAATTTTAAAAGGGTGTTTTAGACCTGGCTTTGAACATGTACTGTACTTCAGGGTGTGTGGAGGCTACAAAAACCTTTCAAGACTAAGTCTTTCTAAACTCGGCTGTGTTGTTTTTTTGATGTGTGTATGTTCTGGGAACCAACATCTTTCTTTGGTGAGGACTGAAATACAGTAGAAGATGATGCAGACAGAGACAGAAACTATGTGACTATTTTTATACTTTTCAATAAGTAAGCTTCTGTGATACTCACATGCTGATACCTCATGGGAACTATCTGTGGTAGAAAGAGGTTGTACAGTGATGAGGAGCATGGAGACTTATTTTTAGACTCAGACTGAATGTCCCCATGGTAAGGATACTGCGAAGCGAATGGGAGTCCCCATGTAAAGCCCTAATTCTGGCTACAAGGGACAAAGTCCTACAAATCGCAGTAAAAAAAATCCACTTGATAACTGTTCTCGCCCTGAATTATGGGGCAAGAACGGGTTATCCTGGGAGCATGGGGACACTCGCGGGTTACAATCACAGCATTAGTGGGTGGGGCTCCGCTGTCCCTGCCGCTAATGTTGCAATCGCAACTGTCCCCCCCCCTTACCTGAGCGCTTAATCGCCCAGGTAAGAGCTTGATTTACCCCAAACAATAGCCTGACAGCTGCCCTGTAGTCAGCTGGGCAGCTGTCAAGGCTGTCATGCACACGAGCAGAGCTCTGCTAAAATGATTAAAACAGATGCGGCTTTCGTGTCTGTTTTAATCATCTTACCGGAGATCTGCCCTGCTCCTGACAGCCCCTATACCCTCCTGACAGTTGCTCAGCTGACTGCAGGGCAGCTGTCAGGCAATCGTTTGGGGTAATTCAAGTCCTTACCTGGGCAATTAAGCACTCAGGCAAGGGGGGAATGGAGAAAACCGCAACATCCTGATGCACGGATTTGCCGTGGTTTTCATGGGGGACGGGCATGGTCACTTTGAACCCGCCCTGTTTTCCATTGCCATGAGGACTCCTTAATGTGAATCTTAAGTCTGGAAAAGGAAGCAGTCTTGATACCTGTGGCTTGTCCTTGCAAGCAGTCTGCATTCTATACAATATGATAGACATCCTAGTCCTGTGGTGATTCTTGAGGAATGATTTCAGTTTATCCTGGCATATTGAACTTGTGTTACCACACTTCACCCTCCTCAAGAAGTCAGCAGACATGACCAAACCAGTTAGCATTTGGCAACACAAGGGACAGTATTGGAGGCATGGCCAACAGGTTGTTATGACATCTAGATATGAAGCACTTTGGGCACCTACAAGTTATACATTAATCTTAAGTGGTGATGTTATTATCCAAAGCAAACACTTTTTGAAGAATTTTGTATGTTAAATTGCAAACGTGAAGGCCTCGCCCTTCCCTTAGTCTTCTGAGTAACCAAATGTAAAGGAAAACTATTCTCCTCTGCCTCTTTTAGTTCTGAGGGGGATGTTGCTTGTCCCTCCTCTCTCAGAGATCTGGGGGACAGGAACATGCAGGAGAGCCTTTTCTTTGGCGACCCTCAGACTGGAATAGCCTCTCCCTTGAGGTTTGCCAGATGGCTACATGATACAGTTTCCATGCTCTGGTAACCTCCAGATTGGACTACTGTAATGTGCTCTACATGAGGCTGCCCTTGAAGACAGTTTGGAAGCGTCAGCTAGCGCTGACTGTTTGGAAACTGCTAGACTGCTTACTGGAACAGCTGGCTGAACACACATCACGCCGGTCTTAAAAGAGTTTCATTGGCTGCCATTTGACTGGGATGGTTAGGGAATCCTGCATTGAGCAGGGGGTTGGACTCGACGACCCTCGAGATCCTTTCCAACTCTTTGATTCTATGATTTTCCTAAGAGGTTTAATTTTGTCAATGTACTTGTTGATCTCACGCGGAAGGGCATATTTTCAGCATGTTCTGACTTCATCTTAAACCACTTTGTATTGGCTATATAATTGACTATACATCTAAAGTCAGCTATCTATGACTAATGTCAGTGAAGACAGGTAGATGGATTTCAAGGATAAAATTGAATGAGGGTGGGAGAGATTACTGTCTGAATCTTTAATATTGATTCTCCTTGCAGAAAACAACAGACATGTGCCAGGCACCATGTGTCTAGTTGCCTTTGTAAAGCTTCTACAAGGAAACACCACCTTTCTTTTAAAAAGCTGAAGTTTCTCCAGAAGATCTGGAGACCTCCTTAATAACTATAAGTGCCATTTGTATTCACAAAATTCTGTGTATGTCAGGCTGTGTGTTTAGTTACAGTTAAGATGTAGGCAAGGTATAGCTTAGGGGTAATACTAGCAGTCTGGAAGGCAAAGGACTTCAAGTCTGATCACTTGCTGGCAGTGGTAAACCACTTCTTTATCTCTGCCAAGAAGACTGCATAGTGATGCCAATGCAGTCAGCCGGGAGTCGGTCACAACTCGGTGGTACCCAACAACAGCAAAAGAGTTCTGGTTGATTCTCACTTTGATCAGCTGATGAAACGTTTATATTCCCAAAATACTGTCTTAATTGATCTTTGGTTGCGGCTTGCTGTCGTGCATAAAGATGATTTATTATTTTTTAAAAAGTTTAATTTTTCTATGTTTAGATATATACTGCATTGCGCATCTTTAGATAAAATCATTTTTAGATAAAACATTCCTGCCAGATATTATGGGCAACATATACACACAGAGGGTGTTACATGGAGAATTTTCATTTACTTTTTTTATTCACTTGATTTTTCTGTTCCATTGCCTCCAATAATTTATCTGTCAGCATAAAACAATAGAACATATTGTTTTTAGCAAGGGAAGCAGAAGTTAAAGGCAATGTGTGGTTAGGAATCCTGTAAATGAAATGTGATAAGACCATGAAGGTTTGCAACTTTTAGAGGAAATATCAAGTCACCCAACTGACCTTTACTTTACTAAGATATTAGGGGGAAAGTTTATTAAGAGTTTGTTCATTCTTGTTTCCTTGCTACTTCCACTTAATAGGAATTAACCTCCAGCTTGGCTTGAAGACCAGCTGGGAAACCAGAGCTGTAAACTGAGCTGTCTTTAATCAGCATTTTTCTGAGTCAATAGCTGTATGTGTCTCTTTCTAGTGAGGTGGTGAGTAAAGCAAAAGGGAGGTGGGAACGAGGACAGTGCAGAAAGTGAGAAATTTGAGGAGGAAGAGTTAATCAATGTGGGCTGTTAACATTGCCCAGGCCACCAACTCTGCCAATAAAAAAGCATTCAAGGCTTAGAGAAAGGTGAGAGATTTAATATGCCTCACACCTCCTCCCACTTGGCCCAGATTCCTCCTGGCAGATTAACCAGCCATTTATTCCGTATATGAGCAAGAAGCAAAAAGGTTGCGGACGGCGAGCAAAGAGGTACAAGACGTGAAGAGTTGCAGTTGAAAAATTTTGTTGTTGTGGTAGCTTGTGGATGGGTTTATGGATGCATCAGCAGTATCCAGGAGCAAGCTTGCATTTGGTATGATAGCAGTGCTAACAGCTGCAGTGAAGGGCAGTGTGCTGCTGCTGATACAATAATTCTAAGAACATGGCTGTGAAATATCTCTACTTTTGAGCTACATAATCATAGGGCTTGTTTCCACTTACCCCTGTGAGGGGCTTCTTCAAGGAACTAGGAGACTGTGTTTCCACTTGTAGTGGTACAAGGAGGAGCTGGCTTTTCTACCTCACTTTTCTCACCCATTTAAGGGGACTCAAAGTGGCTGACAAAGTTTTCTCTTCTTCTCCCCACCACAGAACACCCTGTGAGGTGGGTGAGGCTGTGATACAGGGGAGAGCTGTGACCAGCCCAAGGTCACCCAGCTGGCTTCGTAGAGGAGGGCGGAATTCAACCCAGTATTCCTAGATAGGAGTCCAGCTCTCTAACCAATACACCAAACGAGGGACCCTGCACCAGAGCACCTTCCCCCAGCCAAGGGTGCCAGTACTGTCAAAGACTGCTTCATACAGAGAGTGCAATTTTGCACTTTCTGGAGGAACACCTAGATTGCATTGTGGCATCTGGTGTTTTTGTGTTCCAAAATGGAGCATGGAGGTTGCCCTTTGACATGGCAAAAGAGGGCCACCCTCAGGGCCATTCTGCATTTGCATGGAGACACAACATCAGAAGAGGAAATATGAGTCTAGACAGGAGGTAGGTGCTTGCCAGGGACCTTCAACAGATTACTGCTCTGCTTGAATGCTTATTTACTGCAGCGCCATCTTAGCTTCAAGCAAAATTGTGTGTACTGCAGTAGAATACAGAAGAGATGCCTTCATTCATATCCCTTTGTACTTTGCCCCTAGGGGTGTGGCCTGATCAGATGGCAATGTAAACAGAGCTTTCTATTTGTTACTTTATCTCATGCGTGTGATCTTGTGGCCTCTGGTCAAGCTTCACTAGAGTTGTGTGCAGTGCAGATTCACTTAAGAATGAGCAGATACTTTGGACAGTCAAAAAGAGCAAATATCTCCACACGTCTAGAATTTGTTAGCCCTGGGCATTTTGAGGTGAATTTTAGGGTTTTTGTCATCAAATGTATGGATGCACTGGATTTATGTAAAAGCTATATTATGCTGGAATATATGTTTCTATAGTTCAGGGACTTCATAATCTTAATGCATCCAGAAATACCTATGGCTGGATCAAGGAATTTTCTTTCTCTCCCCCCCCCCTCCCAATATATTTTATTAAATTGAAACAGTATAGCAAGCCATGAAAATAGATAACAGTAAACTTACAAATAATAACTTTGACCATTCATGTTGAGTACAAGAGTAATGAAGACAAGCTAAGTACAATTTCCCGGTGTGACCAGGTAGGTTAGATAAAGAAATTATCTGGAAAGTCTGTTAAGAAAGATCCGAAGGAAGAAAATTGATGTTGCGGGTGCAGATTTGTACAGAATATGATATTCTGTTTAGTGATTAGTTGTATAGTTTGCTGTACTTTCCCCCAAAATTCTACAACAATTGGGTGTTCCCACCACATATATTCAGAAAAGCTGATCTTTCCACAGCCTCTCCAAGAAAGAGAAGAGGCAGTTTTGGTAATCTGGTGGGATATGGGATATTTCAAGCCCCAGACAAGCTATGATTTTGGTAATTGTCTGACAAATGAAACTGAGGGTCTTTGTTCAAATTATATTGAAATTGCTTTTGTGGGGCATATTTCAGAGGACAGAAATAACTATATTGGTCTACAAGTGTTCTGTGATCTTCGTTTTCAATTTACTTAGAGTAGTAATTGAATAGAAATTGAAATAGAATGGAAATTGAACCGCCATTTAATTAGGTGGCTCTTAAAGCTAGAGCCCCAGCTGACCATCTTGTTCACTGATATTTCAGGTTTTATTAAGTTCGCGATACAGATGGTTTTATAGGCACTTTGCAACGTTCCCTGGATATCCAGAGAGGAGAGGAGGGTCTTTCTTAGGTTACATCCAGACAGGATTACTTCAGAAAAGTATTTGATTTGCCAGACATGATCTTGGCGCTCTGGAATATGGATCCAGTATCCTGGATTTGATAGTGTGTCACAGTGTAGTATGCTAAAACATGGAATACTGACCACATCTGGGCAAGGTGAAATACTCCTGAAAGTTCTTTGTTCCAGATTATCCAGAAATAGTGGAATGGGTATGTGACATCTGGAAGCAGCCTGACTTAGACAGAACTTGTAATCCTGGTTTTATGGGAAAATATCTATATTTGAGTACCATTCCACGCTTAAGTTTACAAGTGATGATTTCTACTTAGTTCCACATAAATAGCTGTTTTTCTCATTATCCCTTATACCAGAGGCTTTATTTTGGATATTTATGGGAAATTTTTCAGACTGGGAGAGCAAAGATAAGCTGTAACGCATGGTAATTCTTCATTTAGTGCTCTGTGTTCAAGCCTCTTCAGTCTGCTTCCCATCCTTCATGCTAAGAATGGGAACATGTCCCCATGAGGGAAGTGCGTAGCTAGGAAAGGTGAGAGCTGCATCCTGAATCCTCCACTTGTAGCAATTCCTTGTTTCCCAAGGAAGGGTGAGGTGGGGGAAATCTATTTATATCAGCTGAACTTTGCTGGTGCTCATCTTTTACTTCTCGGAGAGAAAAAAAATCTATTCATAACTAACTTCTCAGTCATGTTGTTTCCACCTAGTCCTTCTGGCTACGTGTAAACATCCTTTTGCTTTGCTTATTTGGCAGGTCAGGGCTGGTTGGGCGTCCAAATATCTTAAAAGACCTGCCAACTCCAGTTCTTTGATGGTGTGCTTGCAAGATGTGTAATTGAATCTAATCTATCTTTCTTTCTTTTTGGCTTAAAAACAGAGAGTAGGCAATATTCTGATTGAAATGCAGTTGATTCAAGCTTACGCTGGAAAATCCAGAACATTAACAGGGGAATTGCCCCTGTGGTACTTTCCAGATTATATTGGATCTCCACTCTCATTGTATGAAATGAACATGATGAGAGTTCAGTGTTGAGGTAGTCCTAGTCCAACAACTTTGGGAAGGTGCTGCATTGGCTGCACTCATTTCCTTCTGCATTTTAATGCCGTAGTAAGTATGAGTGCTAATTGTCTTTTGCATACACAACAAAAATAGGAATCTTCCTCGTTTCCTTTTCCACTGTGTAGAAATTCTAGCATGCCTGGCAAAATTATCAAGAGATGGACTTCTAATTTCTCCTTATCAATATACAGGATCAGCTCGCATGATCTACTTGGGAAGATCAGGGAGTGATTTACTATTAGCATCTGATGTCTAAGACCCATGGCAAACCTGAGGCCTAGTCACATTACGGCCTCTAGTGCATAATTAGTGAACTGCTGGGAAGAGCATATACATGTCATGAGGGATGCTACAGCCTCCAAATGTGCCCTCCCTCCCCAGAAGTTCATTAATCATTGATTAGGTGTGAACCAGGGACTTACCTGAAGCGTCCAGCGGCTCAACCATTCACATTTGCCAACGCTCTGGGGTCATCAGCATAGTCTTGTCAAGGCAATGGCGCTGATGTGTACGCCATCGCAGAGGGTGCTGCAGCCAAAATGGCGGCGCCCAGCAGAGGACCGGGCCCTGGAACAAATAAGGTGATTATCCGATCCTGGGGGAAGGGAATGGCCAAGGTTGACTAGCACTCAAGTGTGAGCACTAGTCAGTGTTGGTTAATCACACTCCTTTTCCAACCAGTGGACGGGAAGGGAAGTGCAAAAATGTCCCTGGCTTCTTACTACAACACAGCAAAAACCCAGTAGTCCCAGAACATGGAGGTGCACCATTTGTATACCTTCTGTGTCCTGGGACAAGGCTCTGTTCCTTTCCAGTTACCTTAATCTGGATCAGGCTCCATCTAATGCAGATACATCCAGACCAGCAGAGGAGGACCTCCTTGGTCTGCATTAATGATCATAGAATCATAGAATCATAGAATGATAGAGTTGGAGGGGACCTCCTGGGTCATCAAGTCCAACCCCCTGCTCAAGGCAGGATCTCCTAAACCATCTCAGACAGATGGCTGTCCAGTCTCTGCTTGAAGACCTCCATCGAAGGGGAACCAACCACCTCCCGTGGCAGCCTGTTCCACTGGTTGATCACTCTTACTGTTAGAAATTTTTTCCTAACATCTAAACTAAATCTTTTCCCCTGCAGTTTCACCCCATTGTTTCTAGTCCTTCCTTGAGAGAGTGAGAACAGGGCTGATCCCTCTGCCTTGTGACAACCCTTGAGGTATTTGTAGACAGCTATCATGTCTCCTCTCAGTCTTCTTTTTGGTAGACTAAACATTCCTAGTTCCTTAAGCCGTTCCTCATAGGACATGGTTTGCAGACCGTTCACCATCTTGGTAGCTCTCCTTTGAACCTGCTCCAGCTTGTCAGCGTCTTTTTTAAACTGGGGTGACCAGAACTGGACACAGTACTCCAGATGAGGTCTGACCAAGGTAGAGTAGAGGGGGATAATAACTTCACGTGATCTGGACTCTATGCTTCTCCTAATACACCCCAGGATTGCGTTTGCCTTTTTTGCAGCTGCCTCACACTGTTGACTCATGTTCAGTTGAATGTGCAGATATGAGGCCTAAAATGTGTCCCACACAGAAAAGGCCCATAAGTGGTGTGAGAGAATGGATCCACTGTTTTCTGATAATTGTGCTGACTGTGTGGCTGAATTCACACCTGAATTTTAATCCAGGTTCAGCCTACCTTCAGAGTGGAAGAACACATCAAACAGCAAAGTGAACAGCTATTTCCTTTCCACATTATTTAACCCAAAGTGGATTTTCCAAGTTTGATACTGCTGAAAGAAATCAGCATCTCACTTTGCTCATGTGTTCTCTCACTCTGAAAGTGGCCTGAAGCTGGATTAAAACTTAGGTGTGAACAGTAAGTGATAAGGGCTGGGGAGACCTGTAGCTTAGACTTACCTATCTTAATTTAATTTTTTTTGTGTATGTATGTGTGTGTGTGTAATTTCATAATAGAACTATAGAAAATACAGTGTGCAAATGTCAATATTAATAAAATAGGGGGAAAGAAAAAGAGATTAAATCTGAAAAGACCACCTGCAAGCAGTTGACATCCAAATATCTTTTCACTCATGACTGAAACCTTCAGTCATTTTGTTTCCCATCCTCTCAAACCACTCCTGTATTGATTGATTGGTTTGGTTCTGTAATCGCAGACTCCCCTACACTTACATTAAAAGCCCAACACATCAGGGTAACTAAGAGTGGAGAGAAGGTTAAAACAGTTGGTTTTCTTTTGTATTAGTGGTTTTCTTGGCCACCAGGGCTCATGTGACTTTCCTGAATTCTGCCATGAATATTTTGTGTTGCCATCCATTATTAAATGCCTTACTGTAAAACAGGGCTTGCATAGCTTATATTTTCTGTGCTGCCTTTTTAAACTTGAGAGTTTATCTGCTTACAAATGATTTAACAGCATGCGTTTCTTATGTTTTAAATATACTTGGAGATACACCTTTAATATTGTTGAATTTTAAGGGGAGAGGATCTTACAACATGTTCTGTAAACATATCTGAGATCTTTTTTTTTCAGATAGGAAAGAGGGGGAAAGGATCTTTAACTCAGTGGAGGACCTTGAATATATATTTATAAAAGATATATATATTCTCTAAGATTGCATGTAAAGTGTCAAGGGACCATACCTTGCTGAAAAGAAGGCCCAGCAGAAGACCTTGGGGGAGTGAGTTGGTATGATAGCTTTAAATAAACAAGGCAACTCTCTGTTGTTGAATACTCATGCTTTTGCCTTTTCTCAAGGTGGCCATGATTGAATTTAGTATTCTGACAAGTAGATCTCCAAGGCTCCTCTAACAGTATAGAAATAAATGCAGCCCATTGATATGGATTGATTATGGCTGTCACTAATTCTTGTTGCCACATCAGAACCAGGAAGGTGGCTGCTAGTGAGAAGAGGGTCCTGGAAAATCAATAACGAAGCTGTAGCGGTAAACACGGAAAAAGATCGATGGCAACTGTGGTGGGAATGGGCTATTAACATTAAATGGGGATTTGTTAGCTTCACTATGCAAATTCCTTTCTGCCCCAGCACTCATTCATGTATCAGCTGAAGTGGTAATTGCATCAAAACGTGACTGTAGTAGAATTCTGCCATAGAAGGGATGGAGCAGCAGCCCTGGGGACTTGGAACAGGAGACAAACCTTTCACCTCAAGGTCAGAAGGGCAGAGGTGTCATTGCCAACAGGGAGGCTTGGAGCCTCAGTAGAACAAGTTGGTGGTCTTAAATTAACCTGGCTCCTGATGTGTCTTGGTCTTCCTCTGCTTTTTTTTTTTTTTTTTTTTTTTTTTGAGGAGGTCTCAGGAAGGAATAAACGAATTATAGTATCTTTCAGATGGTGAGATGAGAACCACTTGCTTCCCACTTGACTGTTCTGCACCTACGCTGTGCTTACACTGTCCTGTGAAATTGTAATGTCAAATGTATTGATGCTGGGACCAAAGTCAGTTTTCATCCCAATGTAGGGATTTATTATGAGAAAGATCGTATAAAAAAAACCCTATTCGTTTTGAGGGGTGAAAAAATATAGCAAATGAAGAAGGTGAATAAATACAGTAAATGAGATTCTGTTCAGTTGTGTTTTTGCCATTCCTCCACACTCAGCCAGCTAGCTAACCCCAGTCCCCCTCTTTTACTCTGCCACCCTATTACTACTTGCCCATCTCCCTCCACCTTCTCTTCCATACAACCCCTTCTCCATCATGTAGCCTTCCTATTGTGGTTTGTGGAGAAAATGGAGTTAAATATGGAGGTCTTCAGTGGCTAGCCGGATGCACATCACGCCGGTCTTAAAAGAATTGCACTGGCTGCCAATTCGCTACCGAGCCCAATTCAAGGTTTTGACTCTGACTTATAAGGCCCTAAATGACTTGGGCCCCAAATATCTAAAGGAACGCCTTCTCCCATATCAACCTGCCTGTGCCTTAAGATCAAGTGGTGAGGCCCTCCTGGTTGTCCCACCACCTTCAGTAGTGAGGTTGGTGGGCACCCGGGAGAGAGCCTTTTCTGTGATGGCACCCAGACTATGGAATAGCCTCCCCCTCGAGGTGCGTCATGCCCCTTCCTTATATATATTTAGGAGGGCGGTGAAGACGCACCTCTTTGCCCTGGCCTTTGGGTGAGCTGCTTATGTCCCCCCACCCTCGCCCAGTACAGACACTGTCATTTTAAACATATTGTATATTGTTTTACACGTGTGTGAATTTTAATGTCTTTTAATGTATATTCTATTTTAATATGTTGTTACCCGCCCAGAGACCTTCGGGTATGGGGAGGGATAGAAATGTAAATAAATAAATAAATAAATAAATATTCATCTCCTTGTGTTTGTGCATATGTTTGAAGAATTAGAGAGGTTTGGGCTCTGAGATTATAGCACTTGTACAAATAAGGCTTGGATCAGAGTGAAAGATGCTAGGAGACAGAACTAAAACTTTCAACAATAAAAGGAACTGTGGGTCTGCAGATGGACTGTAAGTATGTCTGCTGAGAACCATTCAAAGCCTATAACTGGAAATCAATTTGTCACTGTCAGTGAAATTCTGTGGAGGGGACATGGTGGATCCATCCAAAAGGATGACCATATTTCCGCCATATAATTGCCATGATTTTAATGGTATATCACTGGTACCTATTTAATTATTGTAGCTTGCTCTGCATCCTTAAAGTTTAGGGGGGTAGAAATGGAAATAATAAATATCATTTGAGCTAAACTGGTGAGTTTCTTTTTTAAAAAAAATGCATAGATACTGTGGTAGACAGGGAAAAGTGGAGCCTCCTGCAAAAATTAATCTCTTATAAATCAAGTGAGAGTACAGGGATACCATTATCTCTGCTCATATATCATATATAAAAAAGGTTCTTAGATCTGTTGCTTGTAATTGACCTTCCTTACTAAGGAATTCTCTGAATGGATTTCTTAAGATTAACTATCTTTTCTATACATGTTTGTTGTTCATGGGAACTAGCTGGCTGTAGATGAGAAGAATCAGAATTTTAGCTCTACAAAGTCAGAGCATTTGACTTTTGTACAAAATGTTCATTTTCCATCAGAACTCATATGTCACTCTGCATTATAGCATGTAAATTTAGTAAAACATGCTCTGTGTACTTGTGGAATGCTTCACCTCTTAAGTGCTTCTTGATGGGTCTGCATTTGACAAAGTGTTCCTAAATGCAGTGACTGGTAAGACAATATTCTTTTTCAAGATGAGGGATCACTTCCATGGCTACAGATATAAAAATATCTTACTTATCTCTTGATTGAACTTTGGCTGTATGACAAATACTGTTCCTCTTCGTCATCTTTTTAAAAAGTTATTTCTTTCTCAAAGCAACAAACTTTCTCAAACAATATGTTTTGACACTCTTGTTGGAAAAAAGAGAACTTTTACAATAAGTGGTTTAATACTTTTCAGTATAAAAGAGAGACCTAGGCTGAATTTGCACTTAGGCCTCTGGTATGCAATTAGGGCAGCTCTGGTACAGCTGTACCAGAGCTGTCCTAATTGCATACATGAGCCAGTTTGGTCTAGTGGTTAGGGACCTGGGAATACTGGGTTCGATTCCGCCCTCGCCCATGAAGCCAGCTGGGTGACCTTGCGCTAGTCACAACTCTCTTCTGAGCTCTCACAGCCGCACCTACCTCACAGGGTATCTGTTGTGGGGAGAAGAATAGAAAACTTTGTCAGCCACTTTGAGTCCCCTTAAGTGGGTGAGAAAAGCGGGATAGAAAAGCCAACTCTTCTTGTTGTTGTTCTACCAGAGGCCTAACTGTGAATTCAGCCCTAGTCCCGGTCTACAGTATCAGATGTGAGTATAGCAAATCTATTTCAATAAATAAGCTTCAATACCCATCTCCTCCTGGCTTTCAAGTTTGATACCCTGCAATTCTCTTTTAATAAAATGTTGGATATTGTGGAGGCTGGGGCCAGGCCAGGCCAGGCCAGCAAGAATTTTCCTTTGAAAACAGATGCCTAGATCACTGTAGTAGAATGTTCATATGTAAGCCAGTTCTGTTAGTAATACTTGTACATGCATTGAGAAATGACCATAGTTCGTTGGTAGAACAACTGCCTGGGAAGCAAAGGATTGCATGTTTAATCCCTGATATCTTCTTTTGTTCAGCTGACCTGTGGTGTCAAGGAATTTTAAAGCTTTCTCATTTATTATATATTTATGTTGTGGTCTTCTGGCAGCAGCCATCCAATCTTGCTGTCTAAATATTCATTTACTCAGGCTAGATTTTTAAAAAATTTGTATTCTTGTTATAGCATCTAATGGAACTAATAGTCAGGTTTTGTACAGTGTCTTCATTTCTGAGGATTCAGAATATGACGAAGATAAAACTGCTTCAAAAATTTATAGAATGTGATTGAAATAAAACTTCTTGGAGTGACATCACAGTTACAATTGCACAGTAATTCTGTATCCACTGAGAAGTAAGTCCTTATTGTCAATGGTTCTTATTCCCCAGAAAGTGAGATTAGGATTGCAGCCTAATATCTGTTATCTGTTGAGAAAATGCAGCACAATTTTGAAATAATGCTAATTGAAATTAAGAATATATAGTTGTAGAGTATTTTAAATATCTTCCCACAGTGAAATAATTTCTGCTTGTGGCATTTGCAATTCATAGAG
This sequence comes from Aspidoscelis marmoratus, assembly GCA_014337955.1. NCBI lineage: Eukaryota > Metazoa > Chordata > Lepidosauria > Squamata > Teiidae > Aspidoscelis > Aspidoscelis marmoratus. The sequence continues at coordinate 23,741,564 of MTQE01000401.1, forward strand.
GGCATGACCTCTAGGGTAGTAAGCACCTGCTCCTTTAATATTAATTTATTTATCCTGTTATCCTTCCCACACACAGAGCGCATAGTATATGAAAGTGATCCATCAGATAAAGTGAGACTGGGATCCTTGCAATTAATGCTTTCTGACCAGTTCTTTTAATTTTGCTTAGTATGTCTTACCCCAAACTCCAGCAGCATCACCTGCAGGAATTACAAGCAACATGAGAACAGCAGCTGTTTGATTTGGATATTATGTTTCTCTGGTACAACCTGCTCTTCTCTATTTTACACAATGAGGCTGCCTCCAGGTGAGGTGAAAAACCCAAGATTATTCAAGGGCTATGTTTGGACTGCCACACATGTTGGGGTGATATCCCACAATATTGTTATTGTTGGAAAATCAACTCCCAACTTGGATTTTACTATAAAGCAGAAAGGACTTACTTTTTCAGGAAGATTGCTTCCATGATCCACCATACTGGACCCAAAACGATGGCCACATGCATGCAGGGTGCTGATCGTACTGGTGATATCATGGGAGCTAGCATCCAAACCAGGTAAGTCCTTTCACTTGTCCCATGCAATTGCCCAGCCATCTGGGCAAATAGCAATTATTCCTGGAAGTGCTTTCTTCCAGAATATTGCTATATTTTGTCATATTTAGCCACCATCTGGAGCTAGCCTCAGATACATGACGCTTCCTTTTCTCCTTCTGTCCAAGTTTTTAAAGGTTTGAGTCAGGGCAAGGTCTGTACAAAACCAGAGACCTAGAAATTCAGATGGCTTTATAAAAGAAAAAAGCATATGAGAAACAACTTCTGTGGACTGCACTCTCCAAAATAAAGGGAAATGTGTTTTTCCGGAGAGATGCACTGATAACGTCTTTATATTTTGGGATACCTTCAATGTGTGCTTAAAGTATACAGGTGTGAGGCATATTTTTTGTGCTGTAAGTGGACAAGATAGATTAATTTCAGTTCCTTGACTGAATCTGGGGCTGTTTCTGCACTTTCCAGTAGCACAGGGTCTGAGGAGCCTGGCTTCCACATGAAGTTGTGGGATAGTGCAGGCCCCTCCCTTCCTGGAATGCTCCAATCACATGGAAGGATGCAGTATCCCGCTCTTTTGGTAGACCTCAACATTGAGATTTACCAGTGTGCTGTTTACCTTTTCCCAGAGCAGGAGGCCACGTGCAGAAGGATTGCAGCTCCCTCTTCTGGGATACAAGGGGTCCATTTCAGCAGTGCAACAGGGTGTACCTCTAAAATGCATTCCCCACCCCAGAACTTTGAAGGCCAGGATGGAACTTTTATTTCTGAAGTTCAGAGGCCCTCGTGTCTGCTCTGAAGTTGGTGCATTCTTTGGAACTGGCAATGGGAACTGGCACAGCATAGGCTGTCCCATTGCAGAGGTCCCTGTCCTGTGCCAGCCTTGTTCCAGGATGCATAAAGTAAGTTTGGAAATTGCCTGGTGGCAAAACAGGAAAAATAAAACTTTTTCTTCTTGCATGACCTTACAATTATTGTGCGACATTGCTATTCAACAACAATAGTGTTAATCCTCCACTTATAATATGAATGCTGTAGTGCTGATCCTGGTTAAGTTCATGCACAGAAATGTGAACAAACTAGTTTCATATTGTCTGTCCATCCCTGCTCTTCTAGCAAATAGATGCAGAAATGTCTATCCTGCCCTTTTGCATTAGCATTTATTCATGAGGAACAGCTGGAGTTTATCTTGTACCAATACTTGTAGCCTAAAAAGGCATTTTTCAAATGTTGACAGCTAAGTGTTTTGGAAAATGTTTGTTCAAAGGCATTTAATTAAGAGCCAAAGGCCACAAATACATATTTGGAAATCCCAGAAGAAGAGAAACTCCAAATTAATCTGCCCTGTATAGAATTAGTAATCAGGTTGTTTCTGGCAACTTCTGAACATCTATGGTCTTTGCATGATTCTGTTATGTAAAGACATAAATACTTAATATACAACCTCGTCCTATCAATGGAAAATAGGCACCATATTGTTTTTCTATATTACTAAAACTTGAAAAGGACTTGCAAACATAAACAGGTGAAGACCTGCCTGTTCACCCAAGTATAAAATGACATAGAATTAGTTCCTGGGCTCTCATGCTTTTTGTGCATTGCTAGTGATGATGCATCCCAGGTTTTTTTTTAAACAGAGTTAACAAACTAGATTTCCATTTTTATGAACTTGATCTGCATTTTAAACTGTCAGATACATTTGCTTTTTTTCTCCCAGATGAAAGTGATCAGTTAATAATGACAGCAGCAGCAACAAAATGCAAATACAGTCTTGTAGCCACATGGAGCAACATGCAGAGTGAAGATGTGTCAAAAATGAATATGTGATGCTGCTCTGTGGTTAAATTACTCAATGTAAATCATGTAATTCTTCACAAATCCGTGGTTAAATAATACAGAAGGGAAATTATGTGTTGATTGAGCTTAGGATAGCATCCTTCTTGTACTTAAAAGAATTTGATTCTCAAGACTATCTTGATTTCATCAAATCAATTTTCTTGTTTTATTGATTCCCATTAGTTACTTGGAATGGAGATGTTTTCTTCCCTTCTGTTATACTTCGTAATGGATGGCACCTGAACTAATGTTCAGTGATGCAAGCTAAATTGAGGGCAGGAAAACTAGGGAGGATTCTCAAGTATTCTTATATAGGTTCATCCAAAGTGACCATGCTGAGGAATACTCTGCTGTTCTACTCTGTAGTATTTATGTAAAATATTTATATATTACTTTCTATTAAAATATAATCTTGAAGCTGTTCACAAAACATGGATAGCAGAAACAACTAAAATCATAATAGCTATATAAATGTATGATTAAAGTAAAGGATGGGGAAAACATTCACTCTGGAAGGGTCTGGGTAAAAATATGTGCCTTCATTCAGTGCCTAAAAACCAGAGGTGTATAAGAGGGGAGGCTATTCCAGAGGATGGGTGTCACCACAGACAAGGTCCAACTTCAGGTAGTAATAATATGACATTCAGTGATCTGTGGTAACTGCCACAGGACCTCCCCTCAAGACCCTAATAATCTCACAGGTCTGTCCTGAAAGAGGTGGTCTGAGGCCTGTTCACATTTGGGTGTATTTTGGAATATATCTCAGGATAGGGGTCTGTTATCCGCATGCTACTGTAGACTCTGGCAGGCCTCACTTGGGGGCCTGTTGTAGCCTGCACTGGCATGTGTGGACAGCAGGGACGTTTTCACACTTCCCTTCCCATCGGCTGGATGGGAAAGATACACAATGATCCAACATTAAGTAGTACTAGCACTCACAACTGTGCCTTGCTTTGATGACGCTGGCACTCTGCACATGTGCAATCGTGTCTATGGTTGTTTGAGATGCCAGAGTGTGTGGCACCTCAAATGAACCCCAAGCACTAGAAGAAGAGCGAATGGTTGCTGCCAGGACACTTAAGGTAAGTTTTGGCAAATGCTGGTTAGCGTGTGGAGCCTGATTTCATGCTCCACACCTAATCAACAATTAATGAACTTCTGGTGAGGGCGGGCACGCTTGGAGGATCTAGCCAGCCAGCCCTATACCTGAAGGTCTCCAGGCAGGTAACAACACCCAGAATCAGACATCATTAAAACAGCAGCATGTATTAAAACAGTAGCATCTGCAAATGGGAAGGGAAAGTGGCCCAGAAGTTCACTAATTGTGCACTACCGGCCGCAGTGCAAATAGGCCTCAGGTTCCAGTTCTGGAATATATTCCAGAGTAAAGCCAAATACAAACAGGCCCCAGGTAAATAAGCTGATCTCAAGCTGTTAAAGATGTTGTATACCAAAGATAAAACCTTGAATTTGTCCCAGTGTCTAATTGATAGCCTTCATTGGTATGGCACTGGTGTAATAAGCCACAGCATTTGGCTTCTAGAATGTAGAATTTAGAGGGGTTCTTCAGTGCCTAAGTTAGGTAATTTTCTCTGATGGCCTTTTGGGTGCCACATTAAGCAAAATGGATTCCTTCCCAGCCAGAGATTTTGTCAGATCTGTGGAAGAGTATATCTTAAAGTTAGGAAACCGGGGGGGGGGGGGGGA
>MTQE01000401.1:23745663-23762572 GCA_014337955.1 Aspidoscelis marmoratus
GGGGGGGGGGGGGGGATAAACAACAGCCATCCAGGATTTAAAGCAATGCCCATGGGACTGGTGTAAATGACATGTTTATCTGGAAGTCAGTTCCTTTTTTCTTTCAAGAGTCAAAAGGAAATTTGGGAGGGGAAGAGACTGGTGGAAAATACTGGGGATGTCTGAGTGATTTATTGAAGGCAATTAGCCATGGAGAGTTTGTTTTCTCTAGGCAAAATAATAGTGTATGCCCAGCAAGGAGTTCCTTCCTGTAGGGACCAATGGAGTCAGAATGGAAATAGAAAGGCTCCATTGTAGAGATTAGAGACTGTGGTCCAAATATCTTTCTAAGAGTAGCATCCTTTTAACTCCCATATTCTGCAGTATTCATGCCTGACTCCATGCCAGGGAGCTGGGCTTCTTTCCTGTTTAAAGTTGTGATAACAGATTGAGATTATTTTGGTTTCAGAACCTCTCATCATTCCCTTTAACTGTGCAAAAATTGCAGGGGAGTTCAGCTGTCATGTGGAAAGTCACATAAAATGAGTTCTGCATATACTCATCCCATCTATAAGCTGATCTTGTATGATGCTGTTTTGCTTTTGTGTGATGGTAAAATGGGATATCTTTTGTTTAATGAAATGCCAGAAATGTTCAGTGGTCCGGCTGACTTACACTGGTGAATTGAACCTTTTCTGCACAACCCGGCTGATATACAAGTAGACAAGGCTTCCCTTCTGTTGTGTTATCAGCTTGCACTAGTAGACTGGGCCTCCTTGATTCCTTCTATGCACCATTTATCCCCTTCTCTGTATCTTTATGTATCCACCTAACATTTTCCTGTAATCAAAACATACCTTTTACTTGTAGGTAAGTTCTGCACACGCACTGTAGTCATATGCTGGAGGCAATGGTCTTGGCCTGGGAAAAGTGCCAAGACAGGAATGCAGTGGGATGGCACAGATCATGTTTGTGATCATTTGGATTCCCTGGCCTGGCTGTAAAGCTGGGCCACAAAAGTTCTCTCACCTTGCACTTGTATTTTGCCATTCCCCCATTCCCCCAGAAGCAGCCCTCTACAAGAAGTCTAAACTATGTGAGAGCCCTGTAAGCTGTTCCCTTGCTGTAGCACTCCCTAGCATTGTTTCCTGGGAGTGGAGCAGGTATATAGTTCATGCTGCCAGCACCTTTTCTGAGAAGATGTCCTTTCCAAGGAGCTCATTGGAATGTAGACCCTGCAGTTCCAGAACACATCTGGCAACTTCCCAGGCCATAGAATCTGAGTGTAGGATCAGTCATTGATGTGAGTGTAGGGTCAGACATTGCCATAGAATTTGAGTGTAGGATGAGTGGTAATTTTATTGTCATTTCATATGTTTTCCATTAACATTACCTGCAATCCTTTCTGAATCACTGACTTCTTTTCAGTGCACATACATACTTCCTGGACCTGAGCTCAGACCATACTTTCTTTGTTCTCAGAAAGGACACAGTTGTGCATCCCTAAGCGAGAACTGTCAAGTAGTGTGATGTGAGAGATTAAGCAAAACTCAAAGCAACCCCTCCTTTGTGCACACACCCTAGAAATCAAAGAGTTAGCAAGGTCATAGCAGTGAGTAAGTAAATAGGTGCATAAGCAGCCTGCATTTTTAAAGGGGAAGGCTTTCCTATCAAGGGAGGAGGGGTGTGACAATGGCTGCAGAACAAACATTTCTTCAAACAATAGTGGATGGAGAGTGGGGGAAGGGAAGTGCCTTGATTAATAAATTAAAAGCTTCCATATTAAATGGAAGAGGTGAAGGATTGATCATAGCATGTGCACACCACATGCGTTAAAAAAGAGCAGCTCAGAGGAGGTAGCTGCCACATACTTGTGTTCCCACGTTAAAGGCCAGAAAATGCAATATATACTTCTTCTTTGTCTACCTTCACAGTGTTGAAATCTTTGCTTATTTCTTTTGGATAGTTTTTGGGAGTTGGCAGCAATCGGTATTGTTGTTAGTTAAGTACCATGTTCAAACTGCAGCCATATGCATATTTACTTAGGAATAAGCTTATGCTTATGAATGGTTGGTTCATGATGTCATACTGTGACACCCTGGAAGATTGCTTTAGAAACAAATTGCTTATTCAGTAAGAATAAACCATGATAAGACCTTTGAGTACTTTCTTTTCCATGGTGGAATGGCAGCGATTATCAGTCTAGAAAGTGTGTGTTTGCATATTCAGATTGGCTTTTCAGGAGATGCATACTGCACTTCCATTTTCTATGTCTTCTTTCTTACAAGTATTCCTGAAGAGGGAGGTGTTTTTTTTTTTAAGTCAAACACTTTTCACAGATTCCCTAAGCCTATGGGATACAGTAAAGAGCTTCCTTCAGTTTTCTTCAAGTGTGACGAGCTGTTGGTTCCTGCTGTGATTCAAAATCAGCCTCTCTGACTTGATTTGTTCTGAATTTCCTTAAGGGTGTCAAGTGATCACATACAAAGTGCTCCTTGATTTGAATAAGAAGTGGTGTGCATTCAGAAACACTTGCGCGAAGAGTTGTTTCATCCAAATGGTTCTTTGGTTTTCTACCACCTGTGAATTTGTTAAATAGAAAAAGAGCTTGGCTCTGGGCCAGCGGGACTCTCATTACTTGTAATTAGCTTAATTATATCATAAATAGCCCATCAAGGGATAGGAAGCAAAGCTCAAACAAATCAGCAATTCTGCTTTTATAACGCAACCCTCATGGCACTTTGATCAAACCAATAACAACAAATGAGCTAAATGGGGAAAGAGACAACCCCACAGCCTGGGCTTTTCTCTCTGTCACGGCATGAGCCTCTTGGTCACTACCTCTGCTTTGTGCTGGGGATGCCCCAAAGTGGAGGTGCCCTTCTTAGTGAGGTGAAAGTAAAATATTGAGGGTGAGAGTTTCACTCCTTGAACTGACTGCCTTGACTTTGGATAGAAATCCTCCTTCTCCAAGACTGAAGGGCAAGCCAGTGAATCCAAAGAGCACCAATATTTTTAAAGTGTTGGTACATTTACACAGCACCTGGTTTGCAAATACAAGAACTTCTATATCTGCAAATCTTCAGAAAACATATCATCTTACTTTTAAGAGCAAATCTTATCGCTGGAATAAGGAATCGAAGGAGAATGATCATAGTAAAAATATTTCTTTGTATTCTGGGCCAATTCATACTTATTTTGGAGTGATCACCAGTCTGCTCATTAGTCAGTTGTTGCATGCTCCTCTGGAGACATCCAGTCCACACCCTTACCGAGAGCAACTCACTTGCTTCTGATCACTGTCTCCATATCAACTTCCAGATGCAGTGGTGCAAGTTTAGCTGTGTAGTTGCATGCAACGTCCGGATCACTATGGCAGTGTGTGAATGCATGCGAGATGTTGCTTCGGATGTTGCTGTGGTGGTCCAGCCTGCACTGAATACAGGCCTGTTTGAGAGTGTGGCTTAAGATTCCATTTGTGTAAACAGCAGGCCTGTCCTCCATGATTGGCTAGATTTGCAAATCAGCCAGTAGTTTTTCTTCCTGTAAGGAATGAAGTAGGCAAACTGAATGCACAAAATCAGGTGAACATTGTATAGGCTAGGTCTTCCTGAATGGAGGACACCTGGTCAAAGTGATACCTGTGTGGGGCTGCTCCTCAAAATCAGTTGGTAAGTCAGAACTTCTTCAGCAGGGTTGCTAACAAATGCTCCTGACTAGACTAGCACCTTTCTTCCAAGCCTAATTCAAGGTCTTAAGTCTTGGCTTTAAATGTCTTGTCTCCCAAATATATAAATGAGTGCTTCCTCTTATATAGTCCTGTTTATTATTTAAGAACTTTTGGAGAAGCTCTTGTAGAAATTCCATCCCTTTATGAGTTCTGTGGGAGAGAGGGCGTTCTCCATGAGATCCCTGCTCTCTGGTTTAAAAGGATATATACTGTACATTGGAAGCCAGTGCAGGTAGACCCTTTGCCTACGAGATTTTAGAGTGACACATGAGATGCAGGGATGGGATACCCAGCTGTGGTCAAAAGTCATGTGGAGATAAGAACATAAAAGGATCCCTGCTGTCCAGTCCAGCATCCTGTCTCACACAGTGGCCCACAATTGCTTCTGGGCTTCCGAAGCAAAAGACAAAGGCAAAACCTTCACCCGTTCTCAGTTTCCCACATATGGCCTTAGAGGTATACTGCCTGTTTCTCCAACCTGGAAATGTGGCGAAGAAATAAATGGCATCTTGCCTTTGAGCTCACTAAACTGTGTTTTCATCTGTAGCAGGTCAAGAAATGATGTAATTTTTTTTGAAGGTGAAGATCCTTGCCCCTTCCCCACCCCTCAGGCACTGCTAAATTTGTTTGTCTTTTCTCTAAGCAGGTAGAAACTTTCTCATGATTAAGTATCAGCCTGGATGACTTCTGTCTGTTGACACTGTGAACCAGCGGTTCTCAACCTTCCTGATGCCTCGACCCCTTAATGGAGTTCCTCATGTTGTGGAGACCCCCAACCATGGGGGCAGAGCAGCTGGGAGGTGGGAGGGAAGGGCAGCAGGAGATTCGTTGCGACCCCTCTGAAAGGGTAGTTCGACCCCCAAAGGGGTCCCGACCCCCAGGTTGAGAACCACTGCTGTGAACCATTGAAGCTTTCTCTGTGTATTACATTTTGCATCGGGGTTTAAAAGTGTTTACTCCCATTTTGATAAGGCCGCACTCAGTTGAGAATCTCTGCAAATAATCTTCACAATACGTAACTTGTTTTCCTAGTTGTATAAATTCTTCTTCTTCCTCCTTTCCAGCAAGATGTTCCTCTTTTTTTACTGTTACAATTTGAAGTTTACTTTTTTAAAATGTTATTTGCATTCTTGTTAGAGAACTTAAACTGTACAGGGTAACTTTTTTGTTTTTTGTTTATACTGTTGCTTGATTTCTTCCTTCATATACTCCTTCAGGTATATAAAACTCCTTGGCTGTTGAAAATTTGCCTTGCAGACAAATGCGCTTCATTAGCTGTTAGCTTAGAAAGCAAGCTGCCTTTTTTTGTGTGGGAAGTCCAAGTGTTTGCCAAGGTCATATCTGTTTTTTTATGGGACATTTCAGTAAAATTTCAAAAATCGAGGGTCAACACGACACTTCTGCATGAGTCCAGGAAATGTGATTCTAATAAATGACTTTAGTGCTACATAGATATACTATTGCCCTTGCTATGCGATGGCTGTTAGATAATATGGAAGTTGAATGAATGGAGGGTGCTCCATTGGTTAGGGTTGCACAGTCATCAAAATACCTCAGTGTGGAAGGGAGGAAAATCATAACCTTCGTCTTTCCTCCTTTTTCTGGACAGGAAATGCCTGTTCATGGGATGGACTTTGATCAAGGCAAGACAGCACAATATGTGCTGCATTTTTGCTTCTGAGTGAAAGGAGCTCCCCCAGGTTGCCTTGTTAGGGGATAAATAATGTGGCATAGATTGTGTTGCTTCACCCAGTCCCCTCTTTCAGGCAGTTTTGTTTTAACCCGGTGAAAGAAAGAAGAGAACATGTTAATGAGAAGCAAGCAATGTAGAAGGTCTAAACCACCTGGATGAGTAGCTGTGGTGGTCTTTTCATTTATTTATTTTTTGGGTTGAATGATGTCTTCATGTATAATCCTCCACATTCTGAAACAAAATTAGTCTCGTAAGATAAGGGAAACCCTGCTGGATCAGGCCACATCCCATCTAGCCCAGCATCCTGTCACACACAGTGGCCCACCTCAAATGGCTTCAGGGCACCTCAAGACAAAGGCAAAACCTTCATCTGCTTTTGACTCCCTGTAAATGGCCTTTAGAGGCATCCTTCCTGTCTTTCCAACCTCGAGGCAGTACCTAGGCATAAATTCTAGTAGCCATTGATTCACCTGAACGCCATAAAAGTGTCTAACCCTTTCTTAAATCTTTCCAGGCTTGTTCTGGTATGAAACAGCCAGCTGCTTGTCTCTGTGTTAGGTTTCTCAGCCTTCTTTGTCCTCCGTTTTGCAAGATGCAACCGAAACAAGAGTCAGGTTCTGTAAAAGGTGTGATTTGTGCAGGTGTTGTGTGAATTGCTGTCTGTTTCACATGGATGTTGTCCAGAGTCTGAGCAAAACATTTACAAACTTTGGTGAGTATAAAGAAGGTCCTTAAATTAGGAACATCAGAGTTTTATTGTGACAGTACATGTTTTGCACATGTATGAATGAGCACAGTATTTGTTTTACAGCATTTGTGTTTCAATTGATATGCCAAATGCTTCCTTTACTACAAATTATATAATATAATATTTTAGTTTTGAGGGGAGGGGGAGACAGCCACTGACAGTTTCTATTACTTGCTGCTTAATTATCAGTAGAAACACTTTTCCAGGAGTTATGTTTTTGAGGGTTTTTTTTGTTATGAATACCACTGACTTCCATGGACCCCTCTGTTCAGTTTTCTCTGCTTTCTGGGCAGTTTGCTCTACTACTGAACAACTAGTGTCCTGAAAAGTGGCATAGCTCAGTATCTGAATATAGGATCCAAGAGGTCTGACCTCTTCTGTGCCAGCATTCACAAAGGCTAGTTCAGCAAATGATGCCCGAATAGCCAGGTTGGAAGAGCTGTCTTTACCACTACTTGGAAAAGAGTCAGAGAACATCTCCATCCAGGCAACTAGCTGAGACCTAATGGCTTCCTTAGGTCTTGGCCTGGCATTCATGGACTAGCACAAAGAAATTGGAGAAATGTAGGGATTTCCAGGCAGTGGAAGCCACTTCTGACATGAGTGTCTTAAGTGGGCAGGGAATCTGGAATGATTGGCCCAGAGAGCTGCAGTGAACTCCCATCTCTGGACACTTTCTGCCAAAGGAGTCTGTGTTCAGGTTTGAACCCAAGTTTTCCAGCTGAACCAAATCCGTTAACTGTGCTGACTTATGTGCCAAGCCATAGTTTCCTGAGCTACCTTGAAGAGTCCTGGGAGGAAGCCTAAGGTCCTTTCAAACACTAGGAGCCAGTCTACATAGGAAGCCTTTTCTGCCCTCTCCTGTCCTTTAATAGGAAGGAATAGGAAGTTTAAGTTTAGGATTCAAATGAATGGTAATGACTCATAAGTTAGAGATCAATTCATTCCTACCTAAGTTAATTGATGTTACCAATCACTTAGATGCTTGAGGCACAGCACTTTGCCTTGCAGTCTTTCTGCCTCTTTTCTTCACCTCCAGGGATCCCTTTTCCTTCCTTACTACTCTGTAATTAACCCTGCCTAGAAAATTGTTTGCCCTGCCCTTTAAAGTAAGCTTTTGCAAAAGACTGTAAAAACACTGTGGCCTTGCCACTTTCACCCAAACAATTCCTGCAGCTGGATCCATTTTCCCCCAGATTGCACGGCAAAGATACTTGATATTGTGATATATCCTGTTTTGAATATTATACGTGAACCTTTGAGACCTGCTAACTGCTCTATATATTGAAGGCACTAGGAAGGACCAGTGATTGAAACATGTTTGGCAACAACTATTCCAGCCTGAAGTTTTCCAACCTTGATAATATATGAACTTAATATTGTATTGGCATCAAGAACTAGAAAATATGTCATCCCAGTACTATCACAGTGTGCATTTGGACATGTTGATCTTGTGTCAGCTGTGATACTATATGAGGCAGTACTTTTTGGACAGTTTTATGGGCCATATATCAGGGGTCTGGGTTCAGATCTTAATCTCAGCAAGAGTATTTTGTCCTCCTCTAAGGGGTCTCTCATTTTGATTCATTATGTTATTATATGTACAGTGTAAGCTTTATCCTGGACGTAATTATAACATGAGCTTGCAAAATGGAGTGTATTCTTTTTAGTGTTGAAATGGCTTATTTATAACAGAATTCATTTATATTTTCATTCTGAAACGCCCTGGGCACCCACCAACCCCGGGCACCGGCCTACGCACAATGCCACCAGCTGTGCCGGTCACTTTGGAACCCGGCAAGCACAAGGTAAGTGCCTCTCACACATGTCCCTGCATAGGCCCGTGCCCGGGGTGGGTGAGTGCCCACATCCACCCTCCTAGGGACCATGGGAACCGGGGAAGGAACACGGCAGGTGTGCCCAATGGGGGCAGCCGGAGGTGAAGCCCATAGCTGTTGGGGAGGAAGTGTGCGAATGCACTCCCTCTTGAACAGCTGTGAGACCCCCAGGAATGCCCTGGCCCAGGTGTAGAGCACAAATTTCATGCTCTACACCCAGAACACGAGTGGCCACCCTGGGCTGGCCTGGAGTGGTTCCAAATGGAACCACCAGCCCAGTGGAGCGAATGCTGCGTCCCAGAGCATTCTACACGCGTTCCATAGGCCCTCGTGTGAAAAGGCCTTTGGTCTGGAATAATCTTCCACAAACCCTTTGGTTAGAGGAAGATTTGGTTCCATTTCAAAAGGGTCTGAAGGCCTTTCTTTAATACTCCTGAATGGGTTTAATTTACTTATTTTAATGGACATTATTCCTTTCTGACTAGCGAAATGATTCGGGAAATCCATTATTGTTATTTTATTATCAGATTGATTTTAGTACTGTGCTGATCATTACTAGTTTGATTTACGTTGGTATGTTTCTGTTTTTGTAATTGTTAATTCTGTACCATCCCTTGGTGGAACGGGAGTTATAAACATTATGATTATTACTATTGCTTGTCTTAGTACTATATACATGAAAGAACAAGTCTTTTATTATATATAGCCAGAACTATGCTAAGTGAAACCTCACCTTACAAGAGATGACTTTATAGTAATATAATATTTTAGTATTTTCCACTGCTTTGGTACAAAGCTGTTGGGTGTAGTTAACATATGGATAGTTCAATTCTATATTTAAATAATTTATCGGAAGCTCATGAAAAATTTAACAAAGCTGTCTGAGAAGGTTTAGGAACAATCTGATTAGTTTTTACATGTATTTTACAAACTCTCTGCTGTCCACATACTGCATCTTTAGGACAGACCCACTACATATGACAGTAGGTCCCAATTGTGTTATATCTAGGGATGTGCAGAAATACTTGATGACATTTGAAATCAGTCAAATTCATCTGAATTTTGACATTCAAATTTGAATCAAATGTCCATACATTCAAATTTGAATTAATTTTGAATTTTTGAATCTGTTTATTGGAATTATTCAGACATCTTTCCCATATCCATATGCATTTGTATGGATGCGTACAGGATAAATACGGGATGCATACGGACGAATGCATCAGATTCAAATGAATAGATTCAAATTTGCTTAATGTGAATTGAATTTCAGTAAATTCAAATTTTAAAGATTCAAATTGAATTTTTGGATATTCGATTTGAATCAGATCCCAGAAATTGCAATCGTTCACACCCCTAATTATGTCTTCTCTAGTACTTAATATCATTTATATGGAACCATGTGATTACAGGAACCATGTGATTGCTGTTTAGTTCCTCTTCCATTTCACCATCAAATGAAACTAAGCTTCTTCTTTTTTTGATCTTGGTATTTTCCTTCTTTATTAAGAATTCAGAAATAAAGTTATGAAAACTTCACCTGTTAACATTCTTGCCTGTTGGACATCCAGTTATTGTATATGTAGCTGCTAATCTGAAGCCTTCATTCCACCCATAACTAAAGTGGACAGAAAAGGGGCAAGGGCTCTTTTAGTAGTTGCATAAAAGAAAGAATTTCAACAGATATAGGCTGCATTACAAATTAAGCCTCCTGGTTTTTATAAGTAAGTGGTCCCTTCCTGTTCCCTTCCTGCTCCCCCTCCAAATGGAATGAATAGGCTGCTTAAGATATATGGAAATGATGTGGTTCTGGATGAAACCACACCATTCCAGTGGAGGCGTTTCATAATTATCCCCTTGTAGCTATAGCTTAAGAGGTGGTGAGATTGGACAATGCCATTTCCCAGGCCAGACTGCTGCCTCCTATACTCAGATGAATTGCCTTTCTCCAGGACTTGGACTGGTCCAAAGCAATGTCTTCTAGGATCTTGTTTTCCTTGTAGTCAAGCAATAAATTGGGATATGGGCAAGCGTGCAGGTCCTCATGCCAGACAGCTCTGTTCCTCTGCTTCTTCCACACAATCCAGTTTGGTCTAGTCGTTAGGGAGCCGGACACATATCTGGGTGACCTTAGTCTAGTCACAGCTCTCTCCTGTTCCTTCATAGCAATTACACAAGTAAGGTGAAAATGGAAAGGCAATGTGCACATAGAAGAGTTAGGATGTGGCTGCTTGCCAGGTTTCCACTCCAAAAATGTGGCCCTCAATAGAGTAATGGTTCCTGTCCTACACTTCCAGTATAGGAAAAAGAATTGGCTTAGATACACACATGAAAGTAAGTGCCACACAAGCTGTTTTTAAAAACTACTGCCAAAATAGAAAATTTGGAGAAGATGAAACACGTAGCAGTCTATGGGTTTGTGTCTACTTAGTCCCTTGTTTTGTAGAATAGAATAAGACTGTTTCTGCACATACCTTGGGTGGACTGCTCCTGTGAGATCAGATCAACTGCAGCCATCCACCAGCTACAGCAGTCCATATGTCCTAGAACGGTCTACATTTGGATGGTTGTTCCAGGACAGCTTCCATGCTGACCTCAAAGCTTCCATGAGCTTTGGAGCTTGCTTCCAAAAACTCCAAAGGCCAGGAATAAATATTAGTGGCTAGGGGACCCATTTCAGGGGTGCGCTTTGTTGTACCTCTGAAAAGGGCCCCCTAGTAAATTGGAAGCATGTGCTTTTGATACTGCTCTGGCGTCCAGTTTAACAGCTGATAACTCTATGGCTGTCTAGTATAGTGTATGCTCCCTCCAGTGTAGATGGAGCATACTAGAAGGTTGCAGCATGCAGAAGAGAGCTGGAAATCACACTTAAGCACTAGTCAACTTTGGCCGTTCCCTTCACCCTGGGATCAGATACTCACCTTATTCAATCAAGGTCCCAGTCCTCTGCTGGGTGCCACCATTTTGGCTGCAGCACCATCCACGACTGTGCGTGTGTCAGCGCCACCGCCTTGATGACGCTGGCACTCTGCTCACGCGCAGTCATGTCTGCAGTCATCTGAGGTGCCAGTGCGC
The DNA here is from genome assembly GCA_014337955.1 of Aspidoscelis marmoratus. Taxonomy (NCBI): domain Eukaryota; kingdom Metazoa; phylum Chordata; class Lepidosauria; order Squamata; family Teiidae; genus Aspidoscelis; species Aspidoscelis marmoratus. Next base: position 23,756,727 of record MTQE01000401.1, read on the forward strand.
TCGCGCAGCACCTCAAACAATCCCAGAATGCTGGCAATAGCGAATGGTTATGCCACTGGACCCATCAGGTAAGTCCCTGGTTAACGTTGGTTAATATGCGGAGCACGATTTCATGCTCCACACCTGATCAACAATTAGTGAACTTCTGGGGTGCACAGGCATGTTTGAAGGCTGTAGCAGCCTCCAGGGCTTTTTGCTCACTCAGGCTTTAGATTCAACCTTTTAAATGAGTGAGTTGGACATTTTTATATTTGCTTTATCCTATTTTATGTTTTGCAAGTTATATTTCCTATTTCTTGCCAACTGTGCTGGGATCTTCACAGGTGTAAGGCAATACAAAAATTTAAATAATGAATATATTTCGCAAAGCAGTGAACGAAAAGTGTGCTAGTCACTTGCTGTTTACAAGTTCGTATATGTGAGTGAGTGTTTGTGGTTCTTCTTCCCTACATTCAAGTAAAAATTAAAAAACTCACACTGATCACAATTTGGCTCTGAGAGCAATCACTTTCCCATTGATTTCCAGCTCTCTCAGTATTTGTAAGTTTCTGGATCTGTGTCGTTTGGCTGGAAAGGCACCCCCATAAACAGTGAGAGACTACTGTAATTACACTTGGCAAATCCCAAACAAAGTTCTCAAAGTAAAAGTGTCACAGGACTCTTTGTTGTTGAAGGAAGTGTTGAAGCCCCATGGATGCAACTTTCCTAAGGGAACTCATAATTCCTGATTCCATAATTTCTTGCTTTAGCGATTATTTTTTCTTCCTCTGATGGCATTTGATGTATCTTCAGTCTCCTTTCCTGTCCGTGTCTTGGCAGAGTTCATCTGTCATGTTCTCCTCTACATTTCCCTCCCTTCAACCCTTGCCTTCACATTTTTTCTTAGTAGGCCTTCCTGCCTTCGGGAGATTCCCAATCAAGGAGAGCTGGGGGAGGTGATGGAATCCTGATTGCAATAACAGCACTGCAGCTTTACTTCATTCATTCCCATTATGTAGCAAACTTGTTATCTCAAAGGAAAGAGTCTTATTTCCTGCCTACTGTACCCCTCCACTCTGGCATGGCCGGCCTCAGTCTGGCCTCCTCACGTGGTCCGGCATGCAGCTACTGTGACTGTAAATTTATAGGGAAAAAGAGAGAATTAAAAATACACAAGACATTTGGACTGGACAGCTTTAATGCATACAGCTTCCTCCCCTTGGGGTCTTATTCTGGCTTTCATAAATAACATATATGCAGTGGTCGCTGTATGCTCAACAAGATTAGTATGAGGGCTTACGAAGCTGACTTGGAGCTTTTAAGGGACCAATTTTGGTTCTCCTAGCATATTGCTCTGAGGAAATTCTGACTCTGGGTTAAACTGAGTTATGGAGAAGTCAAGTTTATGTCTTCTAGTGAATATAGAGAACACCTTATTAAGCCAGTCTTTGGAGTCCCATACAAAGTGGATGGCTACTATTTCTTGCCACCACAAGAAGACGCAGCAGTGAATCAACACCATTGTAGATTATTGTTATATATCCTGTTTCCTTGAAAATAAGACCTACCCTGAAAATAAACTCTAGCAAGATTTTTCAAAATTTTTGAGGATGCTCAAAATATAAAGCTCCATATAAGTGTTATATAAGTCATCCCCTGAAAATAAACCGTAACACATCTTTTGGAGAAAAGATATAAGACCCTGTCTTATTTTTGGGAAACGGGGTAGTAAAACTTACTAGAAGCTGTGCAGAGTGAAACCGGACATGTTGAGGTCTGCACCCTTACATTTTTTAACCACATGGGAATGGAAGAATGGAAACATGGTCCTTATGTTCTCATCTCATCACCAATCCAAGTCTTCTGGCCTGTAATGTTTGTGAGAGGGAGCAGGGGTGAATGATCCCGACTGGCAACCAGCTCTAAGCCGTTTCTAAGCTGCTTCAGGGGGACATTTTGTATGTGTGCTGCATGTGAATGCAGCCAAAGTTTACCTAGGAAAGCCTATGAGAACCCATGTTCTTCTTCTGGAAAGATGGAAGACAATGCAAGAAATACAAAATAGGAAGAGCCATTAAGAGCCTAAATGGAGGAAATTCCAGGTAATATAAAGGCTGACTTAAAACAGGTGCAGTGAGTGAATTGGATATTTACCCTGTATGGGGAAAAAAGAAACTATAAACAGTTGTTTTTTTAAAGTGTGACTAGGTGGGAATCACAGGAGATTACTTGTACCTTTGCTGGAGAATGAGGGTTGCTCCAGGGTAGGAGGTTCAAATTTTCCCACCCATTCCCCCTCCCCCCAAAAAAGCTCTGGAACAGATAAGGCACTATGATGAGAGGACAGGATTTTCCATTTTATTTATTTATTTACATTTGAAGGCAGGTCAGAATGTCAAATCAACTTGACTCCCCAGCAATGATTTCACCATTCCTTGCAATGCAGAGGCACCTTGAATAGGCAAGGTTGTAGTTGCAAAGTGCACACAGTGGTCACAAAAGACTTCAGAAAGGTCACAGGGGTTGCCTCTCCCTACCTCCATCCATAAAACTATCAATAAATGCCTATCTCCTGAGAAGTCTTTCATTCCAGATCTTCAGGCCCACAATCATTTGCATGGAAAGAGCAAATCTCCCCATGTTGCTTTCTCCAAGACAAATGGAGTATTGGGTGGGTGGAGAGGGTTGAGTTAGATGCCTAAATAATAGAATTTAAATGAGAACCATCACTGTATAGAGAGCGTTTGGGGGGGAAATGTTGATGAAATAGATTGCAGAAGAGCATTGGGCTGGATTCTTAGTCTCACTAGGCCTTTTTGCACTGCAGCCAATCAGTGATTGGCTAGCTCTGATTGGCTAGCTGTAGCTAGCCAATCAGAACAGGCGGCACGCACAGACACAGTGCTGCCGGCCGGGCTCGCCACTTTGAAACCTGGCAGCAACAAGGATAGTGCCTCTCGCATGCATCCCCACATAAGTCCATGCCCAGGGGGCCCCCGGGGGGGTTTCCTGCGTGCCCTAAGGAACCCGATCTGGTCTCCTACAACCCACAGGAACCCAGGGAAGGAATGCAACTGGCTTGCCTAATGGGGGCAGCTGGAGGCGGGGCCTGCAGCTGTCAGGGAGGGAGCATGTGAACACTCTCTCTCCTGAACAGCTGCGGGACAGCCGAGAATGGCCGGGAATGCCCTGGGTGTAAAGCACAATTTCATGCTGTACACCCAGAATGTGTGTGGCACCCTGGGACAGGCTGGGGTGGTTCCAAGTGGAACTGTCAGTCTAGCGGAGCGAATGCTCCGTCCCCAGGAATCCCACACACATTCCTCTGGTCCTCGTGTGAAAAGGCCTAAGAACAGAAAGCTTTGTCAATCACTTTGTGTCCTTTTAAATGTGTGAGGAAAGCATGGTAGAAAGCCCAACTCTTCTTCTTTGCTTCTGTGTGACCCGCCAAGTTGCCTCCTGAGGCTTCATGAAGGATAAATGCGGACCAAACTATTGTAGTATAAATGGACCCCAAGACAGCTATGTGTAAAGTGATAAGTTTATCGAGCAGTCATAATAGGAACAGACACCTTCTAGGAGATGAGACGTGGTGCTGCTTACTCGGCAGGCAGTTCAGTTCAGTTCAGTTACCCAGGGCAGAAAGAAGTAAGAAAAGAAAAGAAAATGTCTGTCATGCACAACACGCACACACATGCCTGCACTCACCCACCCCAGCACTGTTCCTGCTGATAGGAACACTGAAAATCAGTTATTGAATATAAACATGCTGTGTAATTTACATGTTAATTATGTTGAGTGTGCTGTAAGCCCATAATTAGAAGCTAATTGGGTGAGAGCACATGTAATTGGTTTTGCTGGCATAGCGGACATTCCTAGGAGGCACCTGGGAACCCCTCCTACTCCAAAAAGAGAATTAACTGTTGTGTGTTCTGACAGGGTTTTTTTTTCCAGATCAGGTACCTTTAAAAGGAAAAAAAGGAGAAATTAGGCATATAATCCTTTGTTATTAAATGAAGAAAGAAAGAAGAAACTTCATGTTTTGTTTGTCAGAGCACCTTGAATTTAATGGAAGTATCTTACAGACACATCTCTGATTTAAACCTAGGAAAGTAATCTGCTTTGCTTAAAGGCCAGACTAAAGTAGGTTTGTGTCCCACTGAAAATATTTGGCCATGGTAAAAGATAATTCCAAGACTGTTTTTTTTTTTTTAATTTTTCACTTGATTCCCAGCAAGGCCGAGGTAAAAATATATTTAGTGCCTGTCATTCCTTGACATTGATTATTGCCTTCAGTGTGTTAGGTCAGGAAAGAATCAAGGACCCTTACCAGCTGATTTACAGACTGCTTTGGGCTATATGTCCTATAGGAACTGAATAAATTATCTGAAGCTTTTTGAGGCCCGCCTCATTTTTAATACTCCAAGCTGTATTATTAATTAAGAAACCTCTCAATATCTGCATTTTGTGTGTGTGTGGGATTCTTTGGTGTCCCCCCTCAGAAAAGAAATAATCTTCACAATAAAACCCTGCTGGATTAGGCCATAGCCTTACAACTATGGCATCCTGTTTCCCACAGTGGCTACTAAGCATTCTCAAGCAAATTTTTTACCTACTCTCAGCTCCTTGCTAAGCTATCTTTAGAGGTGCCCTGCCTCTCCAACCCAGAGATGGTACCAAGTTATTTATTCTAGTGGCCACTGATACCCCTCTCCTTCATGAATTTCTCCAACACCTTAAATCATTCAGCAATGTTTGCTTCTCTATATGGACACTAGCTTTATCTTTAATGATACTTTCTATCATCTTACCTGGAACTTATATTAAACTGACTGGTCTGTAATTTCTTGGATCACCTTTGGATCCTAGTATGAAGAATGGTGTTAACATTTGCTGCCACTTGTCTTCAGGCACAGAGCCTGAACTTTGGGAAAGTGTTAATTTTATCCAGACATATAAGGACCTCATCCCTGGTTACTCCTGTTCAATTTCATTCTTCTGACACTGTCCCTGAAAAGATACTCACGTACAAGCACATGCTTCCTGTTTTCCTCTAGTCCAACTGCTTTTCTGGCTGGATTCCTACTTCGGATGTATTTAACAAAGTTTTTATTATTCCTTAACAATGTGCTCCTCAAAATCCTTTTCAGCATTCCTGTCTGCCATCTTGCGTTTGTTTTGCTAATATTTATGTTCCTTTCTGTTCTCCTCATTTGGGCAAGTCTTCCATTTATATGCCACACTGGTGTTCTCTTGGACTTTGCTGTGCCCTTTTTTATGTAAACATTCTAACTAAGCCTCTGTTATTGTGGTTATAAATAGTTTTCATGCATTTGGGAGTGACTGGATACTTTCAACTTTACTGTTCTATTTCCTATTTTCTCATTTTTAGGAAGTTTTCCTTATGGAAATTTAAGGCTCTGTATTAAAGCTTATTGGCAACACTGTCTGTATTTATGTTGAATGTTATCACACTGTGGTCACTGTTCCCATGTGGATTCACACTTAGGTCTCTGTATCAGAGCTGTCCTAATTGCATGCCAGAAGCCCAAGTACAAATATGTGTGCAACCAGGGGAGCATGCTATAGGAATGCAAGCAAGTTGAGCCTTAAAGCTTTGATGACAACATTTTAATGAGGAAGAAGGATGTAACCACTATTGAGTAAACCTGGCTTTTTGCCAGGGACAAAGAAAGTGAGGAGGGCTGTTTTGGGACATGTGATGGGTTGCTGAACCTGGGGGGGGGGAGGGGGGAACTATTTGCACTTGACTTTATTCTGGAATATATCCCAGAATGGAGGCCTGCTGTCCACATACTAGTGCAGGCTACAGCAGACCCCAGGTGAGGCCTACCAGAGTCTGCATT
>MTQE01000401.1:23762625-23774739 GCA_014337955.1 Aspidoscelis marmoratus
TAGTGCAGGCTACAGCAGACCCCAGGTGAGGCCTACCAGAGTCTGCATTAACATGCTGACAACAGACCCTTATCCTGAGATACTCCAGAAAAAGCCCAAATATGAGTGGGCCCCTGGTGCTTATTATTCTGCTCTCCACGTTTTTGGTCTGCATCTGAATGAACAGTGTGGGAGGCATCTTAATATTTGTTAGTGGTTTTGTTTGTTTGTTTGTTTTACCCTACCTATATCCTTAGACAGCAGTATGCAAATGAGAAATATAGGCTTGGGCTTCACAGTTAATAGATTGGCTTCTTCAAGGGTAGCATGTCTAAAGTAGGGCCCTGAGATGTCACTGAATTATTGTTTGCATCAGGTGTCAAGACCAGTTTCATAGCATAATGTAGTTCAGCAAAAGTTGAAAGGCCATGCATTATTTACCTTGCTTAAGGTAATCATATTGATTTGTGTATTTGTCACAAGAACCAGTTGCCAAAATATTTTTTCTGGAGCTCCAGCGGTTTCAGGGACCTGAAATCCTGCTCACAGATGCATCTGGAGAAACATCACAATTAATACACAATACTTCTTGCACGCAGGATCTCATAGAATTGTTTTAGGGAGCTGTGATCAGAGTAGAGAAAATGTAAGAATGACTGAAATCAGCCCTTTGAGGGCTGTCACAAACACTAGAAGTACCATATTAGAAAGGAGAGAGAAAGAATGATAAGAACATTGGGCAGGTCATAATTGTCACTGGAGAAATCTGCATTGGAAGTAAACCAGCTGTTGTTTCTCCTCTGGTGCTCCATAAGCTGATAAGAGGAAATAACCAAAAGCCATTTTAAAGCCTGTAAATTTTTAGAAGCGATACTTGGGAGTTCTGCTTTATGAAGCCTGTAATCAACCTATGGAAGGCAGTGCCAACAGAAAGCACAGAGGCAAATTCTATGTGGAACTTGGATAAAGAACAAGATACTTTCACGAGCACTGGCGTCTTTTATAGCTGGTGGAGGAAAGATAAGAAAGGTAATTAAATTTTGTGCCGTAAGGCAAAAAAATTATCTCTTCCAGACGTTTAGGTTGGAAAGTCCACACCTGTCATGCTGTGAATACAGGTATGGACTGACTATGAATTGGGTGGGAGGAAAGTAGAAACTGCCTTTCCCTGGAGGCAAAATGCAGATTTCAAGAGAAGAATGAGACAGAGGAGCTAAACAAGGACTGCAGAAATTTGCTGCGCCTTTGGATTGTAATCTACAGTGTTTTTAATTCTGAAGGGTTGGATAAATTCAACAGAACTGTTTGGAGAAGATAGATTTTGGGATGTGATTTTAGGTGATTTCCTACATTGTTTCTAGATTAAATTAGTAGATATTGGGGGTGTTTAATTCAGAATAATGAATTCTGTTCTTCTAATGGCAAGTCAGGAAGTGAAAGTGTTGCCGTAAAGGCTAGTGGATTAGGAGTGTGCACAGATATTTGAAGATATTTGAAATTCGATAAAATCTGGCTGAATTTTGACATTCGACTTTGAATTGAATGTCCATAAATTCAAATTTAAAGATTTGAATGCATTTTGAATTTCAGATCTATTTGTTTGAATTATCCAGACTTTTGCATATGTACGGGTTCGTACACGATGTGCTCTTACAGATTCGCTTCTTTCCCGCATCCGTACGGGATAAAAACAGGTTGCATATGGGATACCTATGGGTTGCATACAGATGTGTATGGATGTGGGAAAGATACGTACAGGCATCTGCAAATGTTGTCAACATTCATAAGTGCAAATTCAAATAAAAAATTCAAATTTGCTTAATTCAGATTTTAAAGATTCAAATCGAATCCCAAAAATTGCATTTGTGCACACCCCTATAGTGGACAGTGTTATATTATAGCAGTATATCCAGAATCATGAGTTGCTCCTGATTTTTTTTGGACTTTCTTGTACATGCACAGAATAAGTACAGTGGATACTGGTGAAGTTTTTCCCTGTGATTATCTCCTATCCTTAACAGATAACCTCGGAGTCTATTCAGTTTCTTTCTGCTTTGGTAAATACTGGTAGGTGTCTTGTTAGTAAGTGTTAGAACATTTGAATTTTTATTTCAGAAGCAAATCATTTGGGGGAACCAGCAAGTTGCCTCCATCTTCTCTTCTTTTCCAAAACAGTTTTGGGTGTTCATTGATTGGCCAGGAGTGTCTGGGAGTTCCGGGATTATTTTCTATCTGCAGCCAATTAAAAGAGGATTAGGCTGTCAGCCAGCCATAGCAATGGCATTTTGTTGGTCTCCATCAGTGAAAGGCTTCTTACTCTATTGCAAGATAAGATACTTTGTTAGGAAGTCAGTCTCTCTAATTAGTTGTTCTCTCCTGAATAACTTGTTTCATTTGGAAACATGGGTGCTGTGGAGATACCAATTCCTGCAATCCTTCACAAAGCAGGAATCCCAGGGAGAGAACCGAGGCATTTCCCAGCCCCTGGGAGCGGAATTGAGACTGAGCCCATAGAACAGGGTGTCTTGGTTTTTCTCAGACAGGGAAAACATTATGTCTGCTGTGCTGCCAGAGCATTATGGTGTTGCTTGGATGGATGGTCAGTGCAGCAACTATATGCAAATATATTTGAAGAAACAAAACTAAAACTAGTGGATTAGTGCAGATTGACTCTGGTACCTCTGGCAATGCTGTGGGAGGACAGTAATAAAAACAGTCACTAAATGCTATGAAATTCTGGCAAAATGTTTATTACAGTGTTCAAATTCATGAAAAGATAGAACGTTGTTGTTGTTGGGTACTCCCAAATGATGGCCGACACCTAGTTGACAAAGATATAGAAGTGGTTTGCAGAAATGTGGTTTGGTCAGTTTGCTCTAGTGGTTAGGGAGCCAGACTCTTATCTGGGAATATTGGGTTTGATTCCGCACTCCTCCACAATGCCAGCTGGGTGACCTTGGGCTAATCGCAGCTCTCTTCTGAGCTCTCACAGCACCACCCACCTCACAGGGTGTTGTGGAGAGAATAGAAAGCTTTGTCAGCCACTTTGAGTCCCCTTAAATGGGTGAGAAAAGTGGAGTAGAAAAGCCAACTCTTCTTCTTCCTCCTCCTCCTCCTCCTCTTCTTCTTCTTCTTTGTTTGCTTCTGAAGAAAATTGAGAATTGAACAGGCAACCCTCTGCTTTCCAAGTAGTTTACTCTAGTACTGAGCTACAGACACTTAAACTAAAAACTTGGCAGTTATGGTTTATAATTTGCTTTTGGATGAGGGCTAATGGCTCATCAGAAACCAATAATTTAAGAGAAGACGTCTCTATGGCACAAGAGGTAGCCTTAGTTCAGCAGTGGAATAACTGCCTTGAAAACTAGGAATCACAGGTTCAGATTGTGGTATTTCTGCAGAAAGGTGTGACAACCCTCATCCATTTTCTTGGATGTGTCCATGTAGTCATCCAACTTCCACTTTTGAGGACTGTCAAAGTTTCCTTTTCTTTCCTCTATAACAAAGCTGTTTTGACAACCTCTCATTCATTACCCGTCATCTGTGGGAAAGAGATAATATTGTATTTTGCAGAAGACTCTTGAGAGCCAGGCATGACTTGCACTTTGTAACAGATTGGTTCTGGTATTCGCAGTGGCTCAGTTTACTTCAAAAAATTAATTCTAGGTCACTGAAATTGGGCAATGATGATCAGAAAACTCTCAGGCATCAGGTTATTGGGGCATACATAGGCATGGACTGTGACAAGTAGGAATTTGAGATAAGCATCTTTAAAATTTGCCGAGACCCGGGTGTGTGGTTTTGCAAACCTGAGGTAGAAGGTCATCCACTTTGGCTGGAAGGGGACAAAAGCAAGTGAAATGAATAGGGGCAACTAATGCAAAATATGTGCTTCTGGGTGTTAGTTCTGGTTATTTGTGGTTAGTTTACATTCTCGCCACCTTCCAAGCACATGCGTAATATCTTTTTGAGAAATTGACTGTGCATTTTTGACAACAGAGGGAATAAGAAAAGGGGTATGAAGAAAAGTACTGTATTTTTTCACTTAAACCATGTGTAGATCGAAGAACAGATGAACAAGCAGTTTTAAAAATGTGAGTTTGTGCCTGTCAGTATCACCCATGCAGGAGGAAGTCATTTTGCCTCTTTATAAATCTATGGTGATGCCACATTTGGAATATTGTATACAATTCTGGTCACTACACCTCAAAAAGGATATTGTGGAACTAGAGAAGGTGCAGAAAAGGGCAACCAGAATGATTAAGGGGCTGGAACACCTCCCTTACAAAATCAGGCTCCAACTTCTAAGCCTCTTCAGTCTGGAGAGACGGCGTTTAAGAGGGGACCTGGTTGAAGTATATAAAATTATGCATGGTATAGAAAAGGTGGATAGAGAAAACTTCTTTTCTCTATCGCACAATACTAGAACCCGGGGGCACTCTTTGAAGCTGTTGGGTAGGAGAGTCGGGTCCAACAGGGGGAAGTATTTCTTCACCCAGAGGGTCATCGGCTTATGGAATGTGCTGCCGGAAGAGGTGGTGACAGCTACCAGTCTAGATGGCTTTAAGGTAGGGTTAGACAAATTTATGGATGACAGATGTATCAGTGACTACTAGAATGAATGCCTAGGTACATCTTTCAGGCTGCGGGGAGGGGAACCGGGGCGCTTCTAAGGCCATTTGCTGGGATTCTAGAGCAGGAATAGGTTTTTGGTGGGCCACTGTGTGCGACAGGATGCTGGACTAGATGGGCTGTGGCCTGATCCAGCAGGGCTTCTCTTATGTTCTTATGTTCTTAAGGTAGCATATCTTGCAGCAATCTCAACATTTGCAGAAACACCCTATAATGTCCATGCACATGTGCATATGTGTGCTGAAGTGATATTTGCAGGCTGTAATGGACTACTGCTGAGTTTTCTGGTGAATGATTCTCCACACCAGGAGCTGGTTTTAAGTCCAGTACTGGATAGGAGGGTACTTTGCTTGGGTGCCTTTCTAGATTCTAAAAAAAGGAAATCTCATCCAAGCATCTAAGACAATGGGACAACTCCTGTAGCAAGGTGTCAAAATAGTTGGTGCCGTGGAAACACACTGAAGGCTTTGGTGATGGGAGTGCTTATGCCAAGTTTTGGGTAGTGTTTCAACTTTGGTCATTTCTGAATTGGATGGTCTGAAGAATGTAATTAGTTCAGAATGCTGAAGCCCTGCAGTGTTCAAGCTTAGCAGAAGGCATCATGTCACTTCTGTGCTGCAAGCCCTGCACTGTTTGCCAGTAGTGTATTAGACCAATTAAAAGTGTTGATTGGCTTGGTTACCTGAAAATTTTCCTATACCAGCCATACCAGTATTTGAGACCATCCAGAGTGGCCTTGCTGCCAACTCCATTCACCCAAGATGTTGAGGGCCAGGGTTCATGAGAAGCCTTCTCCAGTGTAATTCCAACCTGATGTATAAACTTCCACCTAATATAAATAGGCTTCCTCCCTGTCTAGTTTTAGAAGATAGCTGAAACCTTGACATTGCTCTCAAGATAGTCCTTCTAAGTTTTTACTGCATGCACGTTAATTTTTCTATGAACAAGATTCAGTACATACATTTTCAGTCAGCATGTTTTTGCTGTTTCATGTCTGAGTAAGTGTGACCTTCCTTTATTAATGTGTCATCATGTCTTCCTGTTGCGCTGTCTGGCTCTTCTATTTTTCATTTGAGGATAGGGAGGAGCAGAGGAGGTTGGTCTCTAGTGGCAAACCTTTTCTTCAGGGTGCGTTGATCTTTCAGGACACCACACAAAGGCCATGGAGGAGGAGCCATCTCACCATTAGCAAAAACCACAGGAAGAAACAGAATGGAAGAAACGGGCAAGCAAAAGGAAACTCACTTATGGGAGTCTGTTTGCCAGCTTCTGAGTGGATTGGAGGAGCAAGGACCTTTCAGAGGACATTTCATGCAATATTTGAATGACCTTTGCTCCTCCAGTCCAGTCAGATTTTGGTTTCTCCACCATTTCTGTGAAAATGAACCCTCATGAAAATAAAAAATTCACTGTATTTGGCAAGTTTTAATCTTGGTTTTAATCTTTTAATCCTGTAAGCCTCCCTGAGTGTTACAAAATGATAGGGGAGATCAAGTGCATGTATATATAGAAAACATCTAAGTAACCAAAAATCCCAAGCAGAAGAACCACAACAGTGCCCAGTAAGGGCTGCTTTCTGAGTAACCAGGGGATCTACTAGACAATACGGGAAGTGCTGACTATTTTCAAGAAACTAGCATTTCCCCCATTGTGGTCTCCTGGAAGTCCACCAACTTTGGCTCAGCATTGGTTCTTTGCACAGTTTTGTGCTGTGTGATGCCCTTTAATGTCTGTAAATATGGCTGATCAATCCACTATTAAGCTGGCAGGGACTTGGCAAATGACACCCCAAGTCAGAGAATGCTAGCTTTTCTGGGTAAGTGCAGAACAGTCTTCATGGACCTTAAGCTGGTACACCATGGATTTGGGCTGACAAAACAGTACAATGACTTGTGGCCAGGCTTGTCCAGCAGCCCAGACCTCAACTTGACCACCTATTACTGTTTTAAGTGCATTTGGCAGTAGCCTAGGTAAAATCAGTAAACTGGCTATTTGGGAAGTACAGAAAAATAAGCAAGAGAGGACACAGAATAGACTAAAAGAGTGTCTGTTTACCTGGCTTCCAAACAGAAGAAACTTTAAAGTCTTTCACATGCCATATGCATTTCTCATGAACATAAAGTGATAATAAAATCACAAAGCGTAGAAGTGGGGGAGACACTACACCAGGAAATTGTCCCATGCCTTTGTTTTTTGTTTTTCTACAGCCGTCTTCTAGCTGTCTGGTGGGTGATTTCTTCTAGGTCCCTTTTAAAACATCCAGTCTGTTGTGGGTTCCCCAGGTCACAATGAGACTCCCACATGTTCCTCCACCCCCCCTTGCCACCCCCAGATGTGAATGAAAGGCAGGGATTAGGCAGACGCTGCTCCTCCTGAGTTGCTTACTGCTGTCAGCATTTAGTCGGGATTTAAGTTTGGGAGGAGGTCAGAGGTCATTGTGTAGACTCAGCTGCCTGTCCATCACCTTTTGAAAGGTCAGATTAGCGATCCTTTGGCTGTCACACTGAATCAAGCATTCAGTCATGGGGAGTGACAACTGTCTGTCAGGACTCACTTGCCTGCCCGTCTCTGCTCCTCCCGGCAAGTCTGTGGGCTCGTTAACTGGGTGGGTGTGTTCACCCACCTCTGATCATTCAGGCATGATGCTTTTTCAGGTTTGCTTTGTGTGCTGGTTGACGTTTGACTTTCAGTGCAGGAGGATGTATTGAAAAGCATAGTTGTGAATTGTACAGAACAGCAGGGGCTGTAGCTGCACTGAGCCCTTTATATGGTGGCTTTGGTTCATTCACATGCCAAGAATATGTTTAACAAAACCTAGAAAAGCCCCTTTGGAGACAAACCAGCCCTTCACAGCTCAGGGTAAGTGTGAGGTTCAAAGACTAAGAAAACAGGTGGCAAGAGGTTTAACAAGCTTTCAGAAGCCACCAAAGAACTTTTTGAAAGCAAAGGTCTAGTACTGGCAAGGAAAGCACAAGGGAATGGTGTTCATAATTAAGCCAGGGTTTGCTTGTTTTTACAATTATGTATGTGTTTAATGCATTTTGTTAAAAAACTATCCCTTAGATGCAGAAGATCCCAAAGTAGAATACAGGAACTGGATGTAGGATATATTAATTTGTAAAAATTCATAGCACACCCATTATCATACATAAGATCAACATTCAAGAGGAAGTGCTAAAGGATATGCACTCTATATGATAAAGTGTAGGACCTGGATCAGGACCAGAAACACAAGATGCAGAATCCTGCTTGACCATGAAGTTCACTGAGTGATTTTTGGCCAATCTCCAGTTCTTAGCATTATGTACCTAGAGGAGGAGAAAGCCACAAGTGTGTCTTTTAGTTCCTTAGAAGATGAAAGCTAGAATGAATAAATAAATTAATAATAAAACTCATTCTTGCAAATTATGGCAAGAACTGCGTAGGGGTTCCCAGCGGTGGTTTAACTAGACCACTGTTGTGAATCACTATTTTTAAAAAAAGTGTGTAGTGCTCTTCAAAACAGTGGCATACTATCCAAACACTGACCACTGTCTGTGGCTGAATGAATATTTCAGCCGGGGAATGTTCCTTCCTCAGCTGAATTATCACTGGCCGTGGCTGTTTGAACCCAGACAGTGACCCCAAGGGCTACTTCCTGGGGTTGAAAACAGGATCAGGGACTGACTATGACAGCAGGCTGGATAGGCCTGCTTGAAGGGCAGTGGCATAGTGGCAAAATGGCTACTGGAAGAGCAGAATAACCATTCTAGAGCCAATTTGGTCTAGTGGTTAAGGAGCCAACTCTTCTTCTTATTCTTCAACTTGTGGCAGGAGGACAATGTACATGGGTCCATGCAAACCTGCACCCTGCCAGTGTGCTAACTCAGCAGTGAAGGAACAAGACTGAGAAGACGCTGCATTCTCAGTGCTAGTTTATGGCACAGTAAGGACACCATGCATATCCTGCGTATGTAATTGGTGTGATAAGGACAAAATCCATGTCAAGAAAAGCTTTGGCCTGCACTGCAGTGCATATGGCCAGCTGGCTTGATTACAAAGGTTAGGTATGACCCAAGTGATTGAACCTGATTCCTGTGAGCCGGGGTTGTAGAATACCTTAGTTTGCATTGGTTCTTTACTCACATTACACCTTGAATAGATCAGTCTAGGACAGTGGTTCTCAACCTGTGGGTCGCGACCCCATTGGGGGTCGCGCACCCATTTCGGCGGGGTCGCCAAAGCCTGCGCAGGCCCCCCCGCGTCCCCCCCGCCGTGCCACTGCTGCTTTGAGGGGAGATCGGTGGCGCCAGGCGGCGATGGCAGTGAAGGGCGCCGGACCCGCACCGACTGGTGCCTCGCCGCCAGTGCCCTTTGCCCGCTAAAATCCGGCATTGCCGGCCCCCCAAGGAAGAGTTCCGGGTCGGGGGGGAGCGAACGCGACGCCAGCGGCCCTGGCCCCGCCCGGCCCCACCCGGCCCCGCCCCCGGCCCCGCCCCCGGCCCCACCCCTGGGGTCGCGGAGGCTTGGGGAACCTCATTTTGGGGTCTAGGAACTGTATGAGATTCCATAAGGTGCATGTTAACTAATAAGTAGACTTGCATGAATTGCTCTTCCATCCTGTCAGTGTGTCTGTGCAACATCATGTCTCCATAAGTGCAAATCCCCTGCCCATGGATGCAGAGGTAATGCCGGCATCTCTGTGGCTGAGTGAGCAGTTGAGTTCTCATACAACTTCCAAAATGCTATTCTGCTGCTTAATGACTTCTTACTAGAATGGATGCCTGGATACCATCTCCAGGTTGGAGAGGCAGACCATTTGCAGAGATTTGAGAGCGGGTGGAGGTTTTGCCTTTGTCTTCCCCTTGAGAATGCCCAGAAGCAATCGGTGGGTCACTGTGTGAAACAGGATGCTGGACTAGATGGGCTGTGGCCCAGTACAGCTGAGCTTCTCTTATGTGGCATCTGCAGTCACCTTGGCTGAGGCATTCGCCCTCTGAGTGCGGTTTCATGCTCCTGCCTCAAGACACCTTGAGCATGTGTTCTGCCCTCCAGTGGGCTCTTCATCTTGCTTCACTGAAAACTGAAAGAATGCCCACATTGGTCTCCCGCAGTTAGTGGAGAAGCAGCCTGAATTAAGATATAGGCTAGCTGATGTTTCAAATGTTTTATGAAATTTAAAATAACATTTTGTATATCCTTCTTGTAACTCATATTTTGAAATAACTGAAATAACACATCCTGTTTGCAGAAAAACTTGCAAGATCAACATTTCAAAATAAAATTTGCTTATTCTAACATTACAGAGCCTTGTCCTGGAAGATATTTTCTGTTTCCCTCCATGTTTTATTTTTGTAATGTTGGGTGGGGAAGTGTAATATCAGAAACAGTTATTTGTGTCTTTGAGTGATGCTATTCTTAACAATAAGCTATAAAGTTCCAGCTGTGGCTAGCTTCCCCGTCTCTAATTTCACTCTTCCTTTGCTTCAAAGTTATTTGTTTGCTTTGCTTATTTTGTCCTGTTTTTAATGCATAGTTTTAATTGTGCTGCAACTTTTTCATTCTGGAGCCATTTAACTAGTTATCTGTAGAAACAAACAAATGACTTCAATGGTGTGTTTTTCTTCTTTGATTTGCTGTCGTAAAGTGAGAAAATCCATGTAAGTCTTTGGCTGCGTTCCCATGCAATAATAAGTCTGCTGAAAATCTTCTTTTGCCACGGAGCGGTCCCATGCACGGCTTTAATCCGGGTTTCCAGCGCCGCTAATGGGGAAAACCCGCTTTAAAAAAATACCTGTTTAAAGCAGTACTTTCTGGAAGACGTGGGTTTTCAGCGCAACATTTTCCATGGGATCGCTCCGTGGCAAAAGGGGCGGGGATTCTCTCCCAGGTGGGAATTGCCGGCCGGAGAGATCATCTCTCTCTCTCTCTCTCTCTTTTGCCTGTCATCCATCTAGCGATCTATGCAAACAGCGATCTAGGCAGGCATTTTCTCTTTGCTGTTTCTCTTTCCAATCCCAAAGAGAAACAGCAAAGATACATTGTGACGAATTGCTTCCGCGAAAGTGAAAGTGTAAAAGAGCTGGTTGGGTGGAGATCTTATAAAGAGTGCCGGCTGCAGTCTTCGCAAGCAGGGGAGATGAACAGAGAAGTTTTAAATTTTTCTTTTGGTCTTTTTGAAGGAAAGGATTGCAGGATCGCTGGCTGGGGGGAGGCGTTTCGGCAGCTGGAAATTCCTTCTGCCCGATCACCCAATGAAACAGCGAGGGGTGGGGAGAAAAAGATGCGGGTAAACAAAACACGCTTCCTTGGGGACGGTCCGTTCATTTTAAATGTGTGTTTTGCTTACCCCCTTGGGAACGCTTAAATCCGGATTGAACCCGCTTTTCTTTAATCCACTTCAGTGGAGGGGGAATAGAGATACAAATTAGTACCATGGGAACACACCCTTTGTGTTTCTGTATGTGTTTGAGGTGGGGAAATTAGTTTCTCTAAAAAGAATCAGAAGAGGAGAGTTTGCTTTCAAAAATGTGTCTGAATGTAGTCAGTGCTAGGGTGTTTTATTTTTGGGGGGGGGCTGCATCCCAAAAGTGGATGCCTTTAGATTTCTTTGATTTTAGCAGTTTCATCTTCCCTTGATCAAAATTGGATCTGCAGTTAGATCATTGCCATCCACAATTAAGTTGTAGACTATGTTTTGACACATTCATAATGAAAGGAATCGGAGGGTGTTTCCGCACAGGCCCTTAAACTACATCAAAACACACATTAGACACACATAGAGGCAACATATAAACTTACCTTCCGTTCTGGAGGCCGGATCCAGGTCCCTTTTCGGCAGCGCTTCCACACATTGGCAGGCAAAACCCATTCTTAATCAGGTCTTGCCACCGAAAGATCCGGCCTCCGGGAAGACCTGAAAAATTAGGTTTTCATCCGGCCCTTCGCCTCAATCTGTTTCAGAAGCAGGATGCTTCTGCACATGGAGAGGCGAAGGCCGGATGTCCCGGTGGCCGCCATCTTGGGGAGGGAGGAAGCAGGCTGGTTTGCCTCTTTCCGCCCTCCTTGACATGCCACGCACCGCTGGAAACATGCCGTGACTGGCAGGTGCATGCTCCAGTCCCGGGGCTCCAGGGGTGGTGTCGGCAGCACTGGAATCCGGCTGCCTTTGGCCCTGGGTGCTGCCGCTTCTACACAGCACCTGAGCGATCTGGCCACCCAATATGGCCTCGCTGCGGCCACCCCGCGTTTGTGCGGATGCGCAGGGCCTCTGAGGATCTGTCCCTATTTGGGACAGATCCTCGGAAGAACGGATGGCCAAAAAACAGATCTTTTTAGATCCATTTTTTGGCGGCAGGTGCGGAAGTACCCATAGCTATTTATAGATCGTATGCTTTCTGTATAGATTTATGGTGGAGTCTCTTCAGCTGAAGAACTCAAATAATGTTTCAGAAAAGGAAGAGTTGGCTTTTCGATCCCACTTTTCTCACCCATTTAAGGGAACTCAAAGCAGCTGACAAAGCT
>MTQE01000401.1:23774788-23802357 GCA_014337955.1 Aspidoscelis marmoratus
GGGAACTCAAAGCAGCTGACAAAGCTTTTTATTCTTCTTCCCACAACAGAACACACTGTGAGATAGGTGGGGCTGTGAGAGCTCAGAAGAGAACTGTGACTAGCTCAAGATCACCCAGCTGGCTTTGTGGAGGAGGGCGGAATCAAACCTGGTATTCCCAGCTAAGAGTTCGGCTCCCTAACCACTTGACCAAACTGGCCCATGCTTTTCTGTTTTACATAAGAACACGCATAAGAACATAAGATAAGCCCTGCTGGATTGGGCAACAGCCCATCTAATCCACCATCTTGTCCCACCCAGGAGTCCACCGATTGCTTATAAGCATCTTAAGCAGAAGACAAGGGTAAAACCTTCACCTGCTCTCAAGTCCCAGCAAATGCCCTTTAGAAGCACCCTACAGATCCTGCTGTTACCTTCACTTGAAAAGCAGTAGCTCTTCAGAGTTTTGTAGCCATTCCTCTTAAAGATGTGGCATACTGATTGCTGCCCACTACTGCTAACATTGCAGCAGGGGAACTTTTGCTCCCTGGCTGTTACGCTGGTGGCCAGTGGAAGATCATTAAACACAGGACATGACCCATGGACACAGTGCATGCAGTATACTATCAAGGAACAGGCTCATGCAGACCTTGATCCCTCAACACCATAAAGGTGTCATGAGGATCTTAGCTATTCTCCATACTACTGTGCTGAATTACAATAAAGTGCTCCTGAAAAATCTTGGTTGTAGCTTGCTCACTCTGGGAGGAATGCGCTGATCAATCTCCATCAGGATTCCTGGCATCAGGGTATGATAGACGTAAAGAGGCTGTAAGCCACATCTGGTTACATGGGTTCTGTTAACTGCCCCTGATTACATGGCAGGTTATACTGTCCAAGGATAGCCCCAGGAGAGTGAAATAACAAGGCACTAGCAAACCTGTTTTGCAAAGGGTGTGTGTGGTCTGTGTTTCCTGAAGAAAAGGAAATGTAAAACATTTTTCATTCTATAGCATTTTCAGTTTAATTGGATTTTTAAAGAAACAGTACCAATCTTTTTTTTTTCTGTTTTCAAAAGAGCTGACTTGGATAAACATCAGAAGGGCTCTCTAAAGATTTTAGCCTTTTAAACTGTGGGCTTTGTTGTCTTTTGCTAGATTTAAATTCTTTCCAGGTTCAATCAGTGTCTATTGCGTCTCCATCTTGAGCTCATTTTCTCCCCTCAAAGTTGAATTTGGTTCCTGTTGAAGCCCTGATTTGTAGCCCTGTGGGGTGCCATGTGAGTGCAACACATGTCAGAGTCGGGTGGCTCAAATTCCTGCATCCCTTGTCACCATTGCTTCATAAATCAGAAGACTCCAAGTATGTCTGTTTTTGTAATTGTACTTTGCTTCTGCTGGCTGTGTGGTTAGCAAACATGGATGATAAGGATTCTGCATCGCTTCTGGCATCCTGAGCTATACCCAGCAAGGTGCAATAAAAATCAGCTTGTGCTACTATAATTGGTATAACTTTGCCTTGACTACAATCTGTGCTCACAATATTTGATGCTCATTCAGTAAATGTAGGACCAGCACTGGCATCTGTTCTGTGCACATGTATGCAACTCACACTAGGCAGCCATAGTGATTCTCAGGACAGTTTACAGCTCAAAAAAATGAAAATAAACCGTTCACAATTAAAACAATACAAGTTTAAACAGAACTCCCCAAATCCATGGACCATAATACCTAATCCAGTAACAGTAACAGCAGAACAATGAAAACAGAGCAAAAAAGCACAGCAAAAATAATATGCTTCAATCTAATTGCTTGGAAGTGCGACAAAAATTCTGTTTTTCCCGCCTTCCCAGATGAATCGCCTGTTGAGCTTGTAAGGAAAGAAGCTCCAAAGAAGTGCTCTTGCTTTATTCAGGTCACAGTAGCAAGGGTCTGGTATCTACATTTGTGGTTTTCTGCCCGTGCCTCAGTGGAGATGTGGAGCAGGGCTGAGACTGGGTGTCTAGGCAAAAAGGCCTTTTTGTTACATCGGCTCTTCCTGGCTCCAATTTGGAGTACGGAGGCACCAAGGATGCAACAAATTTGTGTTTTCACCAAGGGTGGGAAGTGATACCCTTTGCATGAAATTACTTTCAACAGCGATTGTGCCCTTTGCTGGTGTGGTGCAAGTGAAAATGCAGTGGCCAAACATGAGCCTGTGGGCACCTTATTTAGTAAATGGAGACACGGCTTCAGTGAAGGCTAATACTAATAGGTCGTAGTGTATATGTGGTGTGGAAAATTAGGTAGGAAGCTGCCAAAGTATAGAATCATGGAGGGGGACCTCTAGGGTCATCGAGTCCAACCCCCTGGTCAATGCAGGATTTCCTAAACCATCCCCTTGGCTTGCTCATTTTTGACAAGCAGGGGCTTCTTCAGCAAAGAGCTGGCAGCATAGAAGAAGTTAAGTCCATCTTTCAACCTTTTCCTCTTTGTAAACTAAATAAATTCTTCTTGGGCCAGGCACCAGTATTGATACTGTATGCTCTCAAAGCATTTTAAACACCGTTTAATTGTAAACAAGCAACGTTTATGCCATTTATAGTAACAGGAAATTGATTTCCTTGTGCTTTATTATGCATGGCCAGAATCAACAGACCATCACAGTGAACATCACACTAGATTTGGGAGTTAGTGTTTGATACTTTTTATGATTTACATGTATATCAGACATAGGTTTCCAAGTACAGTTAGCAAAGGGACATTAATTTATAGAAGAAAATTTAAAGACTTGTATTTGGGTATAGGTTTGTGTATTGTATAAACGGAAGTATGCAATAGAGAGTGATTGAAAATCTTTTTTCTTCTCTGCCAGATTGCTTCATTGAATAAAGGCATAAAGATCAAAAGCCAGTGTTCAACAAAAAAGAAAATTTAAAATTTAATCAAAGTAAAAATGAATGGTAAAAAAACCCTTCAAGCACAATAAATACATGATATAAAATAAGTAATAAACTGCTTAAAAGCATATGAAATCATTACCCCGTATATTCCAGTGTATAAGACAGCTGGACGTATAGGATGACCCCCAACTTTCCAGTTAAAATATAGAGTCTGAAATATACTCACCGTATAAGAAGACGACACCCGGTGTATAAGACGACCCCCAACTTTTGAGAAGATTTTCCTGGGTTAAAAAGTAGTCTTATTCGCCAGAATATACTGTATTTTAATTTGACTTTCTTAAAATAATCCTATTATGTTTGTTTATATTCTAACTACTTCTAAAATACTAAATGCGTTAAACAACCCAATAAAACACACACAATGATATAAACCAGCAATGACAACTTAAATACTGGTTGCTATTTTGTTTTTATTATTAACAGCAAGGCACAAAGACCAAACCCCAATGCAAGATCAGTAACACAAACAGCTACTGCACATGTATGTACATTGGGAAAAAATAGTTCTTAAGCTTTCTCTTTTTTAAAAAAGATTATTTTAATAAAGTCACAGTTAAGATGATGCTTTTATATGCTTTTAAGCAATTTAGTACTGCTTATTTTATCTCTCTTTTTTTACTGTATTTGGTGGGTTTACCTATTAAAAAAATAGCATCAAGCAGCTAGTGTGTGAATGCAGGGTGGGGGGCTTACTGGAAATTTGTTGGTTGTCTTTGAAGTCAGGATAACTTGGCAAACAGAACTTGAATTCTCCCCCAAAATCCACATGCCAGCTGCCCTTGAACAATAGTTACCAATGCAGCCTGTTTTCTTACTTTCTCCCTCAAGCTGAACATTCACTTGAATTCCACTATATTGTAAGGAAATCGTTTCAACAAATTGTATTAAATTGGCGGGAAGAGTAGAAAATGATCTTCAGCAGGATATAAAATGAAAAGTAGAACTGCTTGCATGCTCAAGTGTTTCTTAAGAGGAATAATAATAATATAATGTATTCTATATTAAAATAGAATATTAATAGTAAAAGGCACAACTGTTTCTTAAAGGTAGTAAAAAGAGAACGTCAGAAAAGTAATGCAAAAATCTCTGAAATCAGAAAGGAATAATCATAAATTAATGATCAGAGCAATCTACACACATCCATACATTGAATGAATTAATAATCACATCAAAGGCACCTCTCTGTAGGGAGGAAGCTCAAAACCTATCTCCACAGGTAGAAGCAAAATGGATATCTGATTTTCTTTGGCCGTCTTGGAAATAAGAAAGTTTGTGGCATGAAAAAGCTAAACACTAAGTCAACATAGCAAAAGTTACATGGGCAACAATCTCAAGGTATGGATCATGCCAAGTCATGCACTCTTCAGTGTAAATTATAAACCAAAGTTGGAAATGTCATTCAGGCAAAAAAGATAAAGGATACATTGTCGCCCCTCATATGACTCAAGACTTTTATAGTATAGATTTGCTCTTATACACTAAGGCCGTTTCAGCACTTATGTTAAGTGATCCAGTTTCTGGTTTTATCCGAATCGACGAATCCTTCCTATGTGTGGCTAAATCTTTTATTGAATCAGAACAAGGCCATTTGGACAGCTGTTTTGCCGCAGCCCATGTGTTAGCTATGAAGCTTGTGACGGCTTTGGCACTGATTCTAAAACAGTGGTTCTCAACCTTCCTAATGTCGCGACCCCTTAATGGAGTTCCTCATGTTGTGGAGACCCCCAACCACAGGGGTGGGGCAGCTGGGAGGTGGGAAGGAAGGGCGGTGGGAGGCTCGTCGCGACCCCTCTGAAAGGGTAGTTCAACCCCCAAAGGGGTCCCGACCCCCAGGTTGAGAACCACTGTTCTGAAAGCTCCAATGGCCAGGAGTTCCAGGGGACCTATCTGAGTGGTGCAACAAGGGGGATTGCTGAAATTAAACACACGCACCCATGGTAAACTGGATTTTTTCTGGGCACCTCTTAGTTCAGTTTACCACCACATAGCACACCACTAAAGCTCTTTAAAGATGTTTGTCAGAATACTGCATTAGACAGCAAAGCAGAGAATATTTTTCAAATACTACAAGCTGATGACAAAGCTGCAGTGTGCTGGAACTCATTCTAATCTTTCCCAAGATGTTAATTTTATCTGTGTAGATAGCATGCAAGGAATGCAGCATCACTCAGGTTTCTTATAATGATCTCTGCTGATGTTCTGGTAGGCTGCCTCCAGACAGTGTGTAAAATAGCATCTGGGGCTATGTTAGGATTGCTGGACTGTGCTTGGCATACCGCTAAAGGGAGGCCGTTCCAAACGAGAAGGCTGTCACAGAAAAAGTCTCTTCTCCAAGAGCAGCAACCCCATGACAGGATTACTAAAAGGGCCTCACCAGGCAATCCTAGTAGATAGGCAGGTCTTTGTGGAAGGAGGTGCCCCTTAAGATATTTGTGACCCAAGTCATTTAGGGCTTTAAAGATCAAGATCAACACCTTGAATTGGGCCTGAAATTGAAGTGATAGTGAAGTGCTGATTGTTAAGGACCACAGTGATGTGTGTCTGTAACTCCTGTCAGCTGGCTAACTGCAGAGTTTCATAGCAGTTTCAGCTTCCAGACCATCTTTGAGGAAAGCCCCACATTTTAGCATATTGTAGTGGTTTAACATGGAGGTTACAAAGCAATATTTCTTACTTTGCAGATCAGGCCTCTGAAGAGATAACAGTCAGAAAAAAAACCCTATTAAATAGTCTTCTGGCATTTCAGGAAATGACTAGGTCTATATCAGTGATTCCCAAAGTGGTCCAGGTGGACCCCCAGGGGTCCACGGGAGACTTGATGGGGGTCTACATTGGCATGAAAAAAAGGGGGTTCACAAGTTGTAAGTGGGGGTCCATGAAAATTTATCTGGTTTCAATAGTAAAGAACAAAAATGTTGGCTTGGCTTTACCTATCAATGTAGGCAGATAATATTTTAAGAAGGTCAGCAACTGTTACTTGTAAAAACTTGCATATTCAATGTTTAATTTTAATTCTATTAAGTCTATAATCATATTATTTTAATAAATAGAACACAAGAAAATATACTATTTTTCTTTTTATTTTTACCACTCCAAATTTATTGTTGGAACTCAGCTGCAACGTAAATTTCCATAGTTAGATCTAATCTTCACATTTTTTGACGAGTTTTGGGAATATGGTAGAAATGTAGCAGCAGGGGGTCCACCGAAATCAGTAAAATTTTGAAAGTGATCTACAAGAAAAAAAGTTTGGGAACCTCTGGTCAATATCAAAGAAAAAGTCGGGGATGTTCTGTCCTTTTTTGCCTAGTATTCTTAGGTCCAACCTAGCAAAGTGAGACAGGCTTCCCTGCTCAGTAAAGTTAAATGTTGTACATATGAAGATGGTTTTTACCCACCCATAGCCTGGAAGAGTTCCATTTTTGGAGAGCTATAACTGCCATGATCCTAAGCCATCACCACTCTTGTTGCGAAACATGCTGTTGCAGTCCAAAGAAAGGAGCAATTTCCCCAAACATTTTAGCTAGACCACTTGAACTCTGTCCCGTATCTGACAGCAGTATACATATGTGCACACGCAAAGTCATCAACTCACAATCTACTTTTAGGAAGAAGAATATTTGGTGAAGTTTTTTTTAATTAAAAGTGAAATAAAATAGCAAATCAGTTGTTCCCTAAAGAATGCAGACAGCAAAAGAAAATTCAGAAGACACTTTCCCCATCTTGAATAAGGGAGCAGCTTAGTTTTGGATAAAAAAAAAAAAAAAGATCTTGAACTGTGGAGTTCATGATTGTCAGAAAAGCACCTGTGACAAGAGAGTGAGCTCAAGGAATATACTCTCTGCTGGAAGGAAACAGGGTCTCTGATGTCCTCTGTCTTGAAGAAAATCAAGACAAAATTATGTGACAAGCTGCTGCTAAGCCAAGCCTGAATTTACCTTGTGGGCTCTGCAAGTATTTTTGTCTGTTCCTCCCTCCCAGTTCCTGTGTGACACCTTGGGTTATCCGCAGAACAACAAACATGAACCAAGCTGATCTTGCAAGGTACTGGAGGATTTAGTACACACATCTATGTGCATTCATATGTCCTGTTGCACTAATAATGCCCAGCAAGTTGTGCCATTCCATTTTCCATTCCATTTTTATTTGTATACCGCCTTTCCAAAGAAACTTTTGCTCAACATTCGCATTCCATCCTTCATCTTTTGCTCAAGGAGGCAAAATAAGGATTTTCAGAGGATGTGGCTTGAAGGAGCTGAATGTGCTATTTGAACATTCCAGAAGAAAGAAGAGGCACACAGCTATTATGCAGCATATATAGTACTTACTAAACCCCCTCAACTGTTCTAGACAAACATTTTAATACGTCTGGCAGCAGGCTTGGCTGGAGCTGCCTCCTCCATCTCATCTTCCATTAAAACCCACAAGACGGAGGACTTTGGGGAGGGAGGGGAGTTAGCATTCTCCATAGCAAACACAAAGCACTTCAGCAAGTGCAATGGATATGAAGCACATTAAATAGTTTAATAGTTGTGGGTTAGCCTCGTAGAACAGAAATGCATTTTTTCTCTGAACTATAGGTACAAACAATAATGGTGGCACTACAGATAATGTGAATACTAGAATACTAGTATTCTGGATAGAAAAGGAAGGACAAAATGATTTCTGATGTTGGGGCTAATTATGCAAGTTTTTGTGTTTGTGTCCACAGATGTGTGAAGGGTTCCCCCGCTGCAGAGTTGCCCACAGAGCTAATACAGGCGTTATGTTTAGACCTTCACTGCAGACTTGCGCAGTGTGTGTCGTCCACTGGAGGCAACCCACCTTTTCCTGTTGAAAAGCATGCAACAGGAGATCTCATGTAGTTTATAAAACAGCACAGAAGACAGTCCCAGCCAGTGAAGTGTATCCACGGTCTCACCACCAGGTTTGCAGAACCTTTATGCAGACATCACAAACTCTGTCTGAATGACAGAGCTGTTGGTAGAGGTTCACAAACAACATGTGTGCTGCACTGTCATAGCCTGTTCCTAGATCACATTAGATACCTGTTAGGTATTTTGCACACAGATAACTTTGCTGTCAGTTTGCTGTCCTTCCTTTGTAAAATTTAGTGGAATTACATCATAATGGTCACCGTCCTCATGATAAGCCAGTTTGGTCTAGGGCAGGGGTAGGCAAACCACGGCTCGAGAGCCACATGCGGCTCTTTGGCCCCTTGAGTGTGGCTCTTCCAGCTTAGGAGAACCCTAATTAAGTTAATAACAATGTACCTACCTATATAGTTTAAGTTTAAAAATTTGGCTCTCAAAAGAAATTTCAATGGCTGTACTTGTTGATATTTGGCTCTTCTGACTAATGAATTTACCGACCATGGGTCTAGTGGTTAAGGAGCCGGAATACCGGGTTTGATTCTGCACTCCTATATGAAGCCGGCTGGGTGACCGTGGATTAATCACAGCTCTCTCTTGAGCTCTCACAGCCCCACCCACCTCACAGGGTGTCTGTGGTGAGGAGAAGAATGGAAAATTTGTCAGCCACTTTGAGTCCCCTTAAATGGGTGAGAAAAACGGGGAAGAAAAGCCAAATCTTCTCATGTTGTGCATTTCTCTGTCCCCATTCCATCTAGGGTTATAGATGCACAGCATAATGTCTTATCAGTTGCAAGGTAAAGAGAACAAAGTGTTGGCATTTCTTTGCTTCTTAGAAGTTTAGATTGGCAGTGAATCCCCTCTATTTTAACATCACTTTGCCATATCTTTTTTAGCAATATCTTGAGGGTATTAGTTCAGACATGAAGCCTTTCTTAGGTCAAGTGTGCATAGGTTTCAGAAGAACACATGGGCTGAAGACATGCATATCAGTTCTTTCACACCCATCAGGTACTCCTATTTCTTTGTTGTCACTCTGATTATAAACTGCCTATGATTTCAAGTATGGATGAGTGGTTTGATCATTTTGGTTTATGTTCCTAGTCGAACCCAAATCTACTGGCAGGAATGAAGAGCCCCCGTTCCAAATCAACTAGCTAAATGCTGATCAACTGAGGGGTCCCTTAAGCAGCATAGAGAAATAAAAAGGTTAGTTCAATCTGAGCTCAGGAGGAAGAAAGAGAGAGTGGGTGGGAAGTTGGTAAAATGTGTGCAGCAGAACTATTACAGGGAAGACATTATCTCGTCTCCAAAGAGACTCATCAGCAATGATTCCTGTCTAGCAGGTTGAAAACTAAAGACGGTTTGCTATAAAAATAGATTCAGATGCTACAGCAAAGAGGCTGCAATAAGCAAGAGGAAATCATATGGAATACTGTAATAACTGATGGAGGACATATATGAGGATGGATGGATGGATGGATGAGCAAACAGCTAGAAACCTGAATCTCCTCTGAGTTTAGGAAGAGATTTTTATAATCCTGTTAGTGCAACCAAATGTAACAAAGGATTGGCCTCCATCTCGGTCTGGTCGGGACTGTTTCTCCCGGCACCCTGTGCAGACACCAGATGGACTCAAGGGGCAAAAGGGGTGATAGAACAGGCTGATAGGAAGAGCCCGTCTGTCTCTCTTACCTTTAATCTCCTTTTGAGATTGGATTAGCCAGGTGGAGAACCCTTTGCTCCCCTGTTGGAGCTTGGGATGATTGGAAAGTTCAAAGCAAGTCTGAGCTGTTGTCCCAAGGTTTGCAGCATAGTTTGGCCACATGTCAGAGCCTAGTTGTTTAGATAGTGTCTGATCCATAGGCATGAGGATGTGCCAGAACAGCATCAGAAATAGTCTTGTTGTTTTTGCAGAAGACCCAATACCTGCCCCAGTCTACTGGGTCTTGTTTTGCTTTGTCCAGAACACAACATTACAACTTGATGCCTTTTTAGGTCTTTCCCACTGGTGTGTGATACACTCATGGATGGACTTAACCAGTCAATCAGCTTGCTTCCCCCCCCCCCAATCAAAGTCAGAACACACAGTCATCATAAGAAAAACTTAAAAGAAACAGATAAAACTATGGGTTTGTTGACACTTAGCAGTATTCTGGTATAATGTAAGGCCTAAACACCCACTGGGCCTCTATTTCTGTGCTTTGGTGTGGAACAGAAGAGGGTGTGCTCCCTGCTAGCATGCTTCATTCATATTAGATGGAGTGTATACTGGTTTAGGCAGGCCTATCTTGGCCAGAATACGAGTACACCTTTTTAAAAGCAACTACCAGGGGTTCCAGGGCTGCTGGTACAGAACAGGAAAGCATGTGAAAGAGCACACACCTTAGCAGGGGACCTATTTCAGCAGTGTACCAAATTGTGCTGTCAAAATGAGTCCTCCTTGGGTTCCTAGACCACGAACCTTTGTTTCTGGCCATCAAAGCTCCTGTAGAACAAGACGGCCTTGTTTTGAGACAGCTGGACCGTTCCAGCTAGGTAAGAACACAAAAAGCAATATGACTGAAAACCTCTACTTTCGTTTGCGACTTGAGGAAGTTTTAGGAGCACAGTAATAATTATTGCAAGGAGTTGATTTGACAGTAGCCATTTATGAAGTGTTTGGGTTTATACCTTACTAGGGAGTGCAATTTCCTCTTCCTTGCTTGTATGACTTAATAGTTAGTTGCCTGCTTGCTCAAAGTGGCAAGTGAGTTTGCTGTGTGGGAGAAAGCAATAATGATGATAATGATGTCATTAACATCCTTTCCAGGCCTCTAGAGGATTGTGCAGGTTGTTATTTCCTTGGAAAAGACTTTAAAGTGTGATGTGATTAGAACCCAGCAGGGGTGATAAGAAACCTTGCTGAGCCGGAGAGCAATTTCAACTCCCAATTTGAAGTCTAGGAATTAGTAAAGTGGGATGTCCATGTATGTGTGTGTGTGGCGACACTGATTAAGGAAAGATTCTAAAAAAGGGGAGAATGACTCCTGTTCTTCCACTTCCTGGCTGTGGTCTCTACCCCATCTGAGTCATGGCGGTTGGAAAATGTCATATGTGACATGAGAGAGAACAATTTTGATAAAAGTAAAAGTATCATTTTTAGGCTCTCCCAGCCAGTTGTTGTTTGGTGTGACCAATCTCCTGGGAGTGTCTGTGAGAGAAATGTGGCAATTAGGGCATGAGGGTATTTATTTACTTAGATAAATACCTGGACGGCCTAACAGAGTAGTTGTAGCCATGTGTTCTTGGAAGTAAGTCCCATTATGCACAACAATACTCACTCCTAGGAAAGTGGGCATAGATTGCTGCATAATTTGTTTTTAAAAACCATAATAAAAATAACCAATACAGTCCTTAAAACAACAGGCCGAACAAAAACTGCATAAAGGAGGCCAAGTAATCCAGTTGGAGTGAATAAAAAGTTTTCCTCATGGAGTCAGACACAGCCCTTCGCTCAGAAGCTAGAGGAACACAAAGAGGGGAGTTTGAGTGCCTGAGTAGATTCACATTGGAGTGCCCATGATCCTATCGGCATCTAGTTTTAAAGATCAAGGTTAGACTTAGAATTGTGGCTACAAGGTGACTAAGAACTTGTGATGGGGCTCAGGAGAGGGGCTAAACAGTACTTTGCCTTTGGCCTTTATCTCTGCAAACTGTGACAAACAGAAGTTTCTGGGCAGCTTTCAGAGGCAGGCTCACATATGCTGTGTTATAGTAATCAGAATGGGATATCATCAGAGCATGAAGAGCTATAGTCAAACCAAATATATGCAGTAATTCCTGTGCTGCCATAGAGAAGAAAAACCATCCATCAGGAAAAATTCTGATTTTTTTCAGCTGAGAAAACAAGAGAGAATTGTGTTTTTCATTTACAATACAGAATGCCATAGGTGGCCATGCGGCAGTGCTCTGGATTCAAATTTCCTTGAGATTCAATTGGCATCTATTTGAGGGATAAGGAGAAGCAAAACTCCCCCATGTGGAATGTCTTCCTTCCAAGTACAAGCAACTTAATGCAGCATAAGAAAGTAGAAACAACAACTTAGTAATATATTTTTCAGCTATGAATTAGATACAGTTTGTACTTATTTGAGGCACAAATGTGGCATAAATTAAGCTCTGGTAACATTTAGTCTAATGTGGGTCTTCTCTTGTAGTGGGCCTTATTCCAGATTCTGTCTTAGAATAGGGATCTGCCATTTGCATGCTAGGTGGCCCATCTTGGACCACCCAGACTAGGACAGCAGTAGAGCTTTTTTACAATGCCTACCACTGTGTCACTCATGAATAAACTGGTCCAGGGAGGTATGTGGGAAAGGTGCCCACCTTCCAGTTCAGTTTAATAGGGGAACTCATTTTGGCAGCACATAAAATTTTGCCACCGAAATGGGTACACTTTAGTTCCTAGATGTTAGTGTCCTTGCAGGAAGGTCGGCAATTTGTATTAGCTTTGGGGCAATGCTGGGGCTTTCACAAAAAAGCTGTCTGAAGTGCAGACAGCCTTGTTCCAGGACAGTTGGACCACTCCAGTTGGAACCAGTTCTAGCTGGAGTGGCCCAATCCAGCTAAATTCTGAATTCACACTACAGCCTCTAGTGAAGAAGTAGAGAACCTCTAGTGAAGAGCATCCGCATGCGTTGGGGCTGTTACAGGCCTCACCAGAAGTTCACTATTTGTTGATTAGGCGTGGATCATGAAATCTTCCATAAGTTAACCAGCATTTACCATACAGTTCCATGAAGCATCCGGGGCAGGAGCATTCACTCTTCTTTTGGCACTCTGGGGTCATTTGAGTTGCCACGCAAGCAACTTAAGTTGATGCACCTGCGTGTGCCTAGAGTGTCAGTGTCGTCAGGGAGATGGCGCCGACGCACATGCAGTCCCAGAGGGCACCACAGCCAAAATGACAGTACCCAGAGGAGGACTGAGCCCCGGATCGAATAAAGTAAGTATTCGATCATGGGTGGGGGTGGGGTGGGGACACAGCCAATGTTGACTAGCGCTCCAAGTGCGAGGGCTAGTCAACGCTGGTTAATCCTACTTCTTTCCAGTCCAGCGGATGGGGGGTGAAGTGCAAAAACACTCCCAGTTTGCTGACTGAAGCATTGCATATGATACTCTGGTTGGGAGAAATTCTGAGTAAACTTCTCTCATTTCTGCATTTGAGATATGGGTGCACACACACACAAAAAAAATCCACACAATTACCTAATAATATGACTAGTGTGCATTTTAAACTTTATGCAAACACTATCGCTTGAAAGGTATTAGTACATTAGGGATGTGCACAAATATTCAAATTTGGACATTCTAATTCAAATTGAATGCCTTTAAATTTGAATTTAAACATTTGAATGAATTTTGGATCTATTCATTCGAATTCTTTGGACATTCATATGTGTACGGGTTAGGGAGCGTACATGATGCGTGCTTACACGTACGCATCTTTCCCGCATCTGTATGCATTTGAACACATCCATACGGGATGAAAACGGGTTGCATAGGGGATAAATACTGGATGCATATGGACGTGTACAGATGTGTACGGGATGCACAATGATGCATGTGGGCACATACAAATGTTGTCGACATTTGTAAGTGCAAATTTGAATCAAAAATTCAAACGAATAGATTCAAAATTGTTTTAATTTGTATCGAATTTGGGTAAATTCCCATTTTAAAGATTCAAATTGAATTTTTGGATATTCAATTCGAATTGAATCCCAAAAATTGCATTCGTGCACACACCTACAGTACATAAATCATTTCCTTGCATAAACTACTACTTATTTTTTTATTTGCCATCCATTCCGTAGCTTGACACTGGTGCTAAAGAAGAGGCAGAGAATTCATAAGAATTCACAGTTCCCTTTTGCTGGTCTCTTAGACCATCACCTTAGTATGTTCCCTAAATATTACGGGATGCTATCTGGATCATGGGGAGCAGCTGACCTGAACCCGCCTTCATCAAACACTTATCCATTGAATTCCCCAGTACATCAACAAATCAACCTCAAAACAAACAATCTATCATCCTATTGGAAACAGATTGTAGAGGCATAAACAATCCCAGCCTGGCCTCCGGATCTCCCTGATTCTCCCTGTAGACTGCCATCAGTTTGTGTTTCCTTAGCCAGCTGCACAGAATAAACTAAACACAGATTCATTAATTATCAAACTATACAGAGTCAAGGCCTCTGGAGAACATGTCATCGTCTAAAGCTGAACCATCCTGCTCCAGGTCAGGAGGAAAACTTTTCTCATATTAAGGCGACACAGACTCTTGGGAAAGCAAACAAACCATCCAATCACGTGGAGCTGGGGGAGGGAGGCAGGCAGGAGGAGAGAGATGTTCAAGGCCAAAGGTGGTTGTTGGTTTTGCATCCTGAGACATCACATCCTCTGGTTAGGTTAGTCTTGGCATGGCTGGGAGAGGAAGAAGCATTCAATGCCTTTCTCTGTGTCATGCATGGAAGCTGCCCATTAAGACCTTAGGCTTTCCTACCCATTTTCCGTTGAGCTATGAATCACTTGAGTGATTAATTTCAGCCAGTAATACATAGATCCGTTTCCCTCCATTTGAGGCACTCCTTCTACCTCTGGGAATGGCTCCATTGTAAGACTGCTGCACCTTACCCCTTTATCCTCCACCTTTTCCTTTACTAACAATAGCTGAAAGAAAAGGATTAGTAAATTCAGAAGCTGGCGAAAGGATTACTAAGATCTTGTTTCCTGGACTACCACTGCTTATATATGATATTCCCAGGAAAGAAATGCTGGCTTTGCCACAATCTGGAATTCCTCATGCAGCATACTGCAAATGAGATCTTTTCTACAGGATGCCATAATGTTGTTGCTCCACACATACACCACCCGCAGTACTTGAGATATAGTTCACATATAGTTTCCTCAGGTCATCATCCTTTGCCCTGTTCCACAAACAGGAAAGTGATGCTCTGTTCTAGGGGCGCCTGGAGAGAATGTCAGCTGGAATTCTATTAAGATAGTTGAAGCGACCAGAAAAAAAGAGAGTGTAATTTGAGGTGGTAGCTTGATGCTGACTTTGTATGTAACCTTGAGTCTGTCAAAACATTGTTGATTTATCATGCAGAGTTTTACTGGATAAAAGCAGGCGCTAATGTGCCTTTCTCAGACAGAATGCTAAGTGAATATTCAGGCACAATTGTCATCTTTGCTTTCGCAACTTGTGGCTGTAAACAGATCACCTGGGCCCTTTCTACACTTGCCATTGATCTGGACTAAAACCTCCTAGTCTTGATCCTGGGCCTCTTCATTCACATGTTAATGCAGATCCTGAGGCCCTACCCCTCTTGGTCTTGTTCTGTCTGCACTAGATGAAGCAGAATCCAGATTAAGAGGTTCTTAATCAGTATCTCTGGTAGTACTATTTAATCAGTACTACCAGAGGGATTAAGGACCTTGTTCCAAACACAGGAGACATGCAGATCATGTTCTGGGACTACCCAGGGGTGACAAGCACTGAAAAGCATCTCCCCAGGCCTCAAGGCTAGGAACTACCTTTACTAGCCTTCAGAGGGTGGGTAGGTAGGTGAGCAGGATCACTGCTGTCAGGGTAGATGGCACCGATCCTGTTTGTGCTACTACATGATCTGGATCAGAGGACTCAGTTATTCTGGACCCACTGATCTGGATTTAAGCCAGGTAAGTGCAGAAAGGGCCTTGATCTGGCATCCCTTCCCTTTATATCCCACTCAAATAATGAAGTGAAGGCAGCTGACAAAGTATTCAAGCAGATACTACAGACCCAGTGCTGGAAACAGATCTCAAACCACTGAGATATGTGAGACTTTAATTATATAGGGAAGGACTGGTGATCTTTTCTGCCTGCCATATGTTGCTGGACCATAACTATCTTCATTCAGTCCTCCTTGCTCAACCTTGGTACCACTCCGGCTGCATCTCCATCATGCAGCAAAGGCACCTTAAGTGAACACACTTTGCATCACTCAGGCTGCCCTGAAGGCCTGATTAAGGTGCTTTTCCTGCTTAATGGCAATATGTAGCTTCCCCCCTCATTGCCTGGACCTGCCTGCTTTTCTAGGCTTGCACGTAGATTGCTCAGCTGTGACACTCCAGTTAATGAGAACCTGCCCTGTCTTTCACTGGCCCATTTGCAAGACACTGGGCTCCACCTTTCTCTGCTGTGTTCTTTACTTGCTTGATGGGATCCTTAATGCAAGGAGACAGCGACCTGCATAAGCGCCCTGACAGGCCCACTGCTCATGGAGCGAGGAGTGACACCGTGCTCACTGGAGGGCAGACAATCTGGGTCTCTGTGCTACTGCTAATTTGCTGTAATTATTTCTTGTCTAGAAATGTGAGCAGCAGAACCAGGAGACAGCACCATCCCACAGTTTCTTAAGCGGACCTTGCGTTTTGTTTTTTTTTCCCTTTAACCTCATACTGTGTTCTTCCAGGGCTTGATATTTGGACCACATAAATTGTTCCGCAGACTGCAAGTGCACAGGCTATGACTGAATAACATATGGGCTACTGTTTGTAGAGAAGATTAGATAATGCTTTTGTACCGTACTGCAAAGATATTACTGTGTTCTACTTGATAAACCTCAGTCTAAAAGGTTCAATAATATTGCATGGTGTTTTCCCACCATTGTTATTGCTCCTGGCAGCATAGCTTCAGGTCACTACTTTGCTCTGAATTGACTCTAGGTTTTGTGGAGTTTTTCTGGTTTGATAAACTCATCAAATAGAGGTTCTTCATCCTGTTCATGCTATGGCCGAAACCGAGCCTAGAGAAGAGAGCAGTTATTTAGTTTACTTCCTATAACATCAGAACAAGATTCCATTGTGGCGCCAGGAGCTGGTAAAAATCCCTTTGTGTTTTGAATCTGATACTGTTGCTTGTAAAAGTATTCACTGAAAATTTTGTCCTGTGTTTTCTGAAGTCTGCAACCAGAAAAGGAAGGAAGATTTTGGGTGGATGGGACATAATGAAATAAAATGGCAGAATACTGCTGCTTCTGCAAAGGACTAACCACTGAATCCCCTTACCATTTTGTGTGTGATTATAAGACTTTGGGGGCTAATGATGGCTAGGGAATATACAAAGAAGATTACAGTGTATTATGCAGCTAATGAGGTAAGACAAGCTTAGAATATTGAAAGCTGATAATAGAAATTTGCAATTTTGTGTTTAGTGCTGATATTGGAACTCTGAGTTAGCTGTGGACCATAGTATAATCTCATTAATTATGTGTTTCTACAATTGTATAGCCACAAGCAATATGATTTTCATCCCTTTGGGAAATAAAGAAGTAATGATTGAATTGAAAAGGTGCTTCCTTATTCAGGAAGAGTACAGCCACATTATTTTTCAACCTGAAAATTGTGCATCCCAGCTTTTGACTCAGATTGCCCAGCTGCAAAATGATGTAGCTTTTTGGGGTCATCAGTCTATGGAATTTGCTGCCAGAAGAGATGGTAACAGCAACCAGCCTGGAAAGCTTTAAGAAAGTGTTAGACAAATTCATGGATGACAGGTATGTCAATGGCTGCTAGAATGGATGTCTAAGTACATCCTCCGGGCTGGGGAGACATGCAGGATGCCTCTAAAGGCTGTTTCCAGGGATTCTAGAGCAGGTGAAGGTTTTGCCTTTGTCTTCTCCTTGAGATGCCCATAAGCAATTGGTGGGGCACTGTGTGGGACAGGATGCTGGACTAGGTTGGCTATGACCTGATGCAGCAGGGCTCCCCTTAGGTTCTTAAGTTTGCCAAAATTCTAAAGGGTATGAGAGAAAAAAGGGTTTCTTTTTGCCTTTTGCTTGTGTGACTCTTTAAAGTGCCATGTACACTGATGGCCCTGCATAAATAATACATTACCATTGTGGTACTTCTAGCCAGATCTGTAGCTTTACACGAAGAACAACTCTTTCTGAAAAAAATTCTGCAGCGAGCTGCCTCCAGTGAGTGGATTGACATGTCACGTGAGTGCGCTGTCAGTCACCCTCCCTGATCACTGTAATTTGGGATTGCAGTCAGAGAATTTCCATTATTCATTTTCCAAATTCGTGGAGAGGAGAAGAAGCATATACTTGCTTCCATGGCCAGTCATCTCTTTGCATGTCTGCAAGCTTGCACCGTGGGCACGGGAAGACGGATGCAGACCCGATTCTGCAAAAACAACATGCTTTGTATTAAAATATTTAAACAATTGCCAGAACAAAACCTTTTCAAGCAAACATAATCAGGATTTCAATGGAGCTGAAGGACATTACAATGAAGAAAGAATAGATGTTCATTTTTAACAAGAAAATGAGGGAAAAGGAAAAGCTTAAGGTGAAACCACCATGTTGCAATGTTGATGGCTCAAATCTGTTTCTCTGCTGCCACAGTTTCCAGGGTGTTTCTTTATATATCCCTTCTGTCTTGTTTTCTCATCAATGGCTGTTTCTGTTCAGGGCCCTTATTCCACATTATATACCAGCAGTTCTCAACCTTCCTAATGCTGCGACCCCTTAATGGAGTTCCTCATGTTGTGGGGACCCTGAACCATGGGGGCGGAGCAGCTGGGAGGTGGGAGGGAAGGGCGGCGGGAGGCTCGTCGCGACCCCTCTGAAAGGGTAATTCGACCCCCAAAGGGGTCCTGACCCCCAGGTTGAGAACCACTGTTATATACTGAAAAGGGGGTCTGCCACCCAAATGCTAATGCAGACTGCAGTAGGCCCCATTCCCATATCCCTGTTCTGGGTTATAATTCTGAATAAAGCCCAGTGCAGAAAGACCCAATGTCTTTTACCTTGTTCAGCGCCATAGGGTCTCAAAATGCTATAAGAAAACCTATGAGCAATGATATAAGCAAGTTTTTGAAGGTGAACATGATGCACAAGAAAATATTTATTTTATTTACCAGTACTTTATTTATTTAAGAAATTTATATCCTGCCCTTCATCCAGGGGTCCCGGGGTAATTACAGTAAGAAGGCCATATGCCCAAACCCTGTTTTTCCTGAGGCTGTGGAGGTGTGCTTAAGAGAATGGTAACAGCAATGACTATCCAGATGCAAGCCCTCTTTTGTTAACATAAGAGTACTAAGGGCCTTTTCACAACTTTGTGAGGTGCAACCGCCAGTGAACTTCTAGGATGGTTCAGAAATCTGCACTGTAGGATGCCCAATCCATCCCAAATTTAACCTGCAGTTCCCTACCTGCTGGGTAAGCGCAATGTTACACCAGCGGTGATCATGTCACTGTGGCAACAACAGCAATGGACTTGCATGCTGCCTGTTGCCATGGGAACCAGACAGTGTGATACACAACTGTAGTTGTGTTGCCCTGCCCCATGCACCCATTGCCCAGAAGATGTGCAGTCAGGTAGATCCTGGCATGTGCTAGCAGGTGGCTAGCATAGCTGTGGCTGGGGGACTTCTGGGATGGAAGCAGCTCCACACAGTGCACATGCCTTGTGCTGGGGTATATCCAGACTTCCCTACAGGACCTAGTGTGAAAAGGCCCTAAGTTTCAACATGGGTTTAGCCTATAAACTTGCTAAGAAATGCCTAAATGTACTGAGATAGAGGCAGGTAACATTAAATGACCTTGCAGTTGGTTTCCCACAGTCCTTTAGCACCTTTCCCTATTTGCCCAATTTTCTACACACATCTTTTGGTGAATTGCATAGTTGGTCTCATATGCTCCTGCTTCTGTTCTCTGCACTGGTATAATTCCATCTTACTTGCATACCCCAGCATCTTGATCTTACGAGCCATGAAAACCCTGCGGTTTGTGCATTTACAAATGCTGATTTAATTTATTTCTTTTATATTATATTTTACTTGATTCTCAAGGATCCCTTTTTAATGCAACTGGACATTAAAACATCAGAACAGGCGACAGCTGCATAGGTTTTCCAGGTGTTTGTCTGTTTATTAACCTTTAGCTTTTGCCCTGAAAAGTCAACATAGTTTTGGCATTCCCTGGTTGACAGAAAAGCTTCCACATCTCAGTAAAGAGCAGGCCTTACGAAAAATGTCATGGGAACCTCCAGCCTCATACTACCATTGAGCTGCCATGAGTTTAGTCCCAGGATTGCTAACTGAAAGAATCTGTCACGTTCGGTTGCATCAGCTTCTTGGTGTTTCACTGGGGGACTGAAGGCATATTGAAGGACAGTTCTGCTTCCCTTTCTTGGAAGGAAAATGTAGTCATTTTGAACTCCGCAAGCTCACTGGATCTTCCTCTCTTCTTTAGCCCATCCATGCCTTGGAAAGCAGAGGTTATGCCATGATGTCACTTCTGTGATTCCTACCGTTGTGCCATGCATGGTGTTAAGGATTGGTGCACCAAATGAGGGTGGCAGGGTCAGTGACTAATCTGCATTATTTCTTGTCAGAATTAATTGGGGCTGCCCTGGAGAAACATATGAGAAATACTGGGGCCTCTGCATTTCAGAGAACTGGTAGCAGCTGCAGAGGATGTAAAAAGGCAGAACTTAAACATTTAATACAGCTTTGGCCTCCCTCACCCTTTCCCTGCTAACCCCCCTGCCTGCTGTATGGGGGGCCCTCCAAACTGCTGCCCGGCTTCACAGTTCTGACAGGCAAATTAAGAAACAGATGTTAGAGCCGCTGCCAGATACTTCATCCAGATGTTTGTTTGTGCTGAGTGCAGACACAAATACAGACTTGCCCTGTGCTGACATCTGAAGGGCCACAATGTTTGGGAGTTGTAGACACGTTCTGACACACACGTCTTCAGAAAAGCATATAAACTGTGAGCTGAAACTCACAGGTTTCTATGAAGTTATTCACGCTTTACTTAATGACCTTCTGTGCTCAGGTTTGGGCTTTCTCAGTCTTCATGTAGTAACGTGACACATGCATGCAGACAAGTCTGTGGTGACATGACAGCTTCCCCAAATGGTGCAAACGTAGTTTTTCCTTAGGAGGTTGCTCTAACAATTAGATCTTTTCCTGCTTTAGGAAACAGCAATAAAAAAGAAAGATGCTCATTCTACTGCTAGAAAGGGACAACTGGTAGCCTTCAGAGACATAATTTTAAAAATACTACTAGTTTTGTCTTGTTCTTAAGAGTTGACCATCCTGATACACTTTCCTTTGACTTCTGCTGCTCTTACTGCCTTGTTCATTTTCAGTCCAGCCCAGAGGCCTTTTCGCACACGGGTTTTTGGAATGCGTGGAAGGCAGCCCGGAACACGGCATTTGCATTGCTGTGGCCGGGTTTGCATCCCATCCCGTTTCGGGCTGTCTTCCACGCATTCCAGATGTAGAGCACTTTAAAGTGCTCTACATCTGTCCATGCGCGTTCCAAGTGCCCCAGGCCGTTCGGGGAGGGAAGCGTTCACACATGCTTCCCTCCCTAACAGCTGTGGGCACGCCCCCCCCCGCCAGCATTGGCTGAAAATCGGCCTCACAGCTGGCGCGAGGTGCGCTCATCACCAGCCTTGCCGGGCTGGCAATAGCACAGGCGTGCCGATGCCGGTAGCCAGGACCGGGAACCCACCAATTAGTCAGTCCCCTGTCCCATCTACCAGGGTCACTGACGCTGGTAGATGGCAGACCAGACCCACGATTCAATTATAGATTCACATGCCTCCAAGTTCATCCCTTATAATTTTCTTATGCTTCCTTCACAGTTACCTCTGCCATGATATTGAATAACTATGGCGAGAGTGCACAGCCTTGTCTTAACTCCTTTCTTAATCTTAAAGCAATCAGACATTTTGCCAACCCCTGTCACTTTAGCATGGAGCAGTATTTGAGGTAGGTAGGTAGAACTAGACTTTTGCAATAGTAAGGCTTTAATTTTGTTTTTGTTTTTTTTAGTCAAGGGTTTTTTTTAAGGTATGGGACATAGCCACACCTTCTTTTGGTTAGGGGATAAGATTTGAAAAAAAGCAGGAATACCTGGAGAGACAGTTTGAGAAACCCTGCATTAAAATTCTCATCCTTTTTGGGACTTGGGGAAGTCCACTAAAGAGTCTGTGGCTCGTATCTATAGCTTTCACTGAAATAAATAGAACTTGCATGCCTGGAACAGCATTTATTTATTTTGAGCAAAGTTTTTTTAGCCATTCTTCATTTAAAACAATCCTGGGGTGATTCACAGAGTAGTATAAACATCACAATAAAAATCTAAAATCCACGCTGTGGAAACAGAATAAAGTCACAGTGAAGATGGTGTTCAACAGTCCGCCAAATGATCTCATTCACAAGGAGCAAATGCCTTGATAAATAAACTGAAAACTCAAGTGAATTATCCCTATGATATGGGAGGTGGTGCTGGGAGAGAGAAGGACATTGTGTAGTTGAATGCCAAAACAAGAAAGACTCTTAACCATCTTCAGTGTCAGATAGATAGGAAATGGTCCTACAGCCAAAACACACTCGTCTGGAGATTTTAGGATATTATTAATCCAAATATGGCATATACATCTCGCCTTTGTCCCAAATGTGAGATTGAGGGAGTGCATGTTGTTCTTCCCTCCCCACTTCATTCTCATACTACCTGGTGAGGTAAATTATGTTGAGAGGTAGGGATTGTCCTAAGGTCACTCAGAGAGC
Source organism: Aspidoscelis marmoratus (assembly GCA_014337955.1). Lineage (NCBI taxonomy): Eukaryota > Metazoa > Chordata > Lepidosauria > Squamata > Teiidae > Aspidoscelis > Aspidoscelis marmoratus. Next base: position 23,797,206 of record MTQE01000401.1, read on the forward strand.
TTTCATAGCTAGATGCTGATTTGAACCCAGAAACTCCTAGGTTCTCTATAGTCACTAAGGCCCTGTCCCCAAGCAATTTAAAGTGTGCTAAAAATGTTCTTTTACCTCTAAGCACCCCCATGCCAGGCTTTTCGGCACACTTCCAGCGCTACAAAACGAGGAAAACACGCAACAAAAAAAGTGCCCTTTAAATAAGACTTTCAGCGCTCTTTTTGGAAGTTTCGGGTTTTCCTCGCAACATTTACCTTGGGGACACTCCGTGGCAAAAGGGGCGGGGATTGCCGCCTACACACACAGCAATAACACAAGCAGCTTCCCTTTCTAAAGTTCAGAACTAAAGAGCCAGAATCGCACAGAATTGCAACATTGTTGCAATCACTATCAGGTGTGAAGTGGGTGGATTACGGAGTGGATTTTGACTGCAATAACGGAAAGTGGTGAGTGAATGAGCAATCGTGCGCTGTATGGGGTGGATTTTGACTGTAGTAACAGGGAAAGCAGCGGACTTGTCAGGGGTTGTCTTCCTGGTTGTGACCGCGCCGAGCACAGTCCCTCCCCATTCCCACTGACACCCTATCGACAAGAGCAGGGGCGGGGAGAAAAAGATGCGCGCAAAGAAAACACGGCTCCCATGGGGACGGAAGGTGCGTTAAAACGCGCATTTTGCTGAGCCTCATGCGGACGCTTATTCCTGATTTGCATGGCACTTTTAAAGTCCATTTGAATAGAGTGACAGTAGAGGGACAGTAGAGAGGCAAATAAGTCTTTTGGGGACGCAGCCTAAGCTGTGCTGGTCCCAAACTGTGTAAGACTGTGTCCCCATGCACTCTGTTTAGTGCGGATTGGAAAATCTTTAATCCAGGTGCAGGGCCAAATTCAAATTGAGCCTCCCCATGCATTTGCTGATAACGCGGGCTCAATTTGACTACAGGTGTCCCATGCAAACTGTGCTAAACCCCTGCATGAGGGAACAGCATCTTTTTCTCTCTGCCCCCTGCTCTCCCAATTGGAAGCCAGGCTGACATTGCCAACCCCTGTGCTGCCCATTGTAGTGATTGCAGGGAAATGCTACCCAACCCCTCCTTCCCCGATTGCGGCACGTAGGGCCGAAAGGCAATAAAAATATTTTTTAAAAAAAATGAAAAAGCCAGATTGTTCTGCAAAGCCACTATGGGGTTTGGGGGCAGTTTACCGGAGGTGTGCACCTCCACTCCACTCAGTACAGCAGTTTACTGCTTGTGCACTAAATTAAGCCATTTAAATTAAATTATCATGCTTGACTAGGTGATCGGGGAGGGGGGGTGGGATAATGATCACGGAAAGAGACCCATTTCTGTTCAGTCACCATTTATTGCCAAAAATGCCCAAACACTTGCAATCTCCAACACACAGGACCGGAATGGCGAGCACAGGACATGAAACCCTCCTGCTAATGACACGAGCGCCAGTCTCCTCCCCTAATAACGTGGGAGCGTCCCCATGCACGGACTCAGCCTCCAAAATAATGTGGGCTTGCCTCCAGAACCATAGCAAGAACAGTTTTCTTCAGGACTAAATTTAGTGCGGATTTGGGCGATTTGGTCCACATGTAGCCTGGTTTGGGGACTTTGCATGGGGACACTCCTTGCCGAATTCGGATTCGCTTCGAACTGTAGGGTGCATGGGGATGTGACCTAAGACTATCACCAGTCGAGCTTTGAACATGGCTGAGTTGTGAATTGGCAGCTAGTGTTGTTCCTTGTATCATAGAGTCATGGAGTTGGAAAGGACCTCTAGGGTAATCGAGTCCAACCCCCTGCTCAGTGCAGGATTTCCTAAACTTTCCCAGAGAGATGTAGGTCCAGACAGTATGACAGGCCTGGAGGATTCTGTTCCACTTAGCAATCTAACTTCCATGTTCTGCACCAGTGGTTGCTTCAAAGCCAGTTTGAGGGCAGCCTCACATAAAATCCATGATGGTACCCCAACGTTGAGCTTGCATACTCAGGAGTCACATTTGCCAGATTGTCTCTATCCAGGAACAAGCAGCAGAACCTACATGAACCAAAGCTGATGAATGATGTTTCTGATTACAGTAGCTATATACACTCTGCAGTGTACTTTCACAAGAACTGTTTTACAGGTCTGGCTCTAAACTCATTTCCTTTGACCCATTTGTACTAGTTTATTCTCTTGTATTCCAGTGCAGTGTTCTGAAAGTTTCCATTTTATCTTAAGGTTGATTCTGCACTGACTGCTGTACTGGACCAGCGAGCCTACTAGAGGCCTCCCTTCTGCACAGTGGTGTGATCTAAGGGAAGCCTTAGGAGGAAGGGAGGCTCCCTGTGCAGTTGCTGGTCCTGTATACTGACAAGTGTGAAATCACCCTATCTGTGTGAGCACTGTCGCGAAGCCATAAGCAGAAGGATATCTATCCCATCATGTCTGGAGAATCTGTTTTGGGCAAGCAATAAATTCACTTGTGGATTAAGGGAGAAGAGTACATTGGAGACGACCCACTTTGTGCAGGCATTTGGTTAAAAGGTTAGTTGTGCGTGCTTTCTTCTTCCTATAACTCCAATAACTCCTATAAGTCAGTAGTTGACAGCCTACAATATTGTTCTGATTTTCAACTTAGAGTCTACTGCCCTGTCTTGCTCTGAGGGTCAAAACCATGGGGGGTGCTACACTTGATCAATGGCATGCATTTGATGATCTAGCTCTACAGTCTGCATCAGGGTAGTGAAAAGAGGCCCTTAATATGCAGGTTTTGTTGAATCCACGCTGAAACCCCCTCTGACGCACAGAGCCTCTGTAATATAGGCAAGGGTTTACTGGTGTGTTCTCCTTTTATTCACTTATCAAAACAACTGGAAGAAAATTCCTTGTTTTAGATGACCTTAAAAATGTTTCCTGCCCTCTGCCATCTATACACACCTGCCATCTGTGGTGGTAATCAGAAGGCTGAAAGGAACCCTGATGAGATGTTTATTTATTGCACCATAGCTGAAGATCGGGTGAGAGGTGAAACATGGCCCAGTGTGCTGCACACCCACAACGCACACTTGGGAACATCTGATCTGTGCAGTGGCAACCAGAAGAAAATGAAGCCTAGCATGGTTTATTGTCACCCCTCAGGCATAGCACCACAGTAGCAGCAGGTGTGGGTGAAAGGCATGCGCTTCTGCTTTAGAGGAAAGTGTTTTCAAAGGGGGCCTGAATCAACTTCTGGCCTGTTACCACCATGTCAATACTTTGTCCTTCCATTGATGGAACAATGAGGGAAATACCTTTTGTCTCCAAAGAAGCCTTTCTTTTAACTGCTCGAGCATGAACAAAGGCTCTCTGGGGTGTACATCACTGGAATCACCTGCATTTTTAAGCCAAGACGTCCCACAGAGAGGCCCATAGACCTACCTCCGCCTTACTCTGCAGAAACTGGCTCACTATTTTATGAAGTGTTAATGGACTAGAGGCACATTCTTCTAATAGATGATGCAGCCATGGTGAATTTAAGTATACTTGAGTTGAACCAACGTGTTGCTTTTTGCATTGTTTCCCTTTCCATGCATGCTGAAACAGTTCCACAACAATATCCTTGCACCCTTCAGAGATTGTTGTAATTTTTTTGCAAATGTGTGAATTTCTGTAATATAGGCAAGAGTTTTCTAGTCTGTTCCCCTTTTATTCACTTATCAAAAGAATTGGAAGAAAATTCTTCCTTTAAGATGACCTTAAAAATGTAACATTCATGGTCTTTTTTGCAGAGCTTTTGAGAGAAGAAAGATATCCCCTGGCAGCTGGTATTTCTGCCTGGTCCCTGCAGTGACTAGAGGGAAAAGTCATCTCCCTCCCTCCCTCCTTCTGTTCTGTGCCACTCCCTACAATTTCCTCTGTCAGAACCGGGTGGAACTGAAGAAGGAAAGAATCTCCCACAGCAAAAGTCTCTCAGGGCATAGCAGGAGGTTTTTTTCTTTCCTTCCAGAAGTACTTGGATGACCTTGAAAGGCTTATTATTTCAGGAATAACTGGCATAGCTGAGATTGGAGCAACTCAGAAGAGAAATAAAAACAGGCACATTCCATTGTGCTACTTTTTTTTTTCCAGAGTCCAAGATGAATTTAGACTTTGAAGAAGAAATGGCCTCAACCACACTAGAGATTTTGGAAGCAAATACTACATGGCTAGCGGTGGTGGGTAGTTAAATTAGCTAGCACAAGTCCTGTCAAACTGGATTTAAGAATAGGCCGTTGCTACTGCTGAACCTCTATTTTACCCAAAAAAATAAATGTTACTTAAATTTAGAGGTTATGGGTGCATGACATATTTATATAACCTGTAATCCCTCAAAGGACTTGACCTGGCTTGAGGGAAATAAAAATGATTTATCACATTTGTTTCTTGCCATTAGTAGATATTATTTCATTATGTACTGCTTTTCAGCCTATTAGACAGGACTGAGGCAAGAAAATTGATTGACAGTAAGAAAACAATAGATTAAGGGTCTTGTTGCACTTTGTCCAGGAATAGCATCCCTCATGGCCCTCTTCAGGGCCTCATCAGACCACACTGCCCCCAGCTGGAATGCCTTGTCTACTCAGGACAAAGGATGATCCAGATCAAGGGATCCTTGATTTGGATCACCAGTAGATCTCAGTACTGAGGTTTAGCAACCTACTAGCATCAGAATCACACAGAGCTGTGCAGAAAGCGTGCCTCTGTTTTCCAGACTACCAGGAGACTGATGTTGATGGCACTCCAAAACTTAAGACTTTTGGAACCTGGCGCTGAAGCTCATGCAAGCTTTGGGGCCAGTTTGGGGTCTGGTCCGGATCAGCACCGTTGTGCAGACACCATTGTTCCAGTCTGTGCCATGCCATGTTCCGAACTAGAGAACTCCCTTGTCCAGCCCCAAGTCTGTAAAAACAGAATAAGAGGAGGTAAGAATGTTCTTATCTCTCAAAATACTATGCCACTGATTATCAGGGGAGCTGCCACCAAGTAGGCCCTCCTTGTAGCTCTGAATAAGTTTTTCCGATACAGGAATGTATGAAGAAGGAGTTAATGACAGGGCATTGCTGGGATTATCTCATTTTATTCATGCAACAGCTACATAGTCTTAGACCAGTGATGGCCAACCTATGATACGCGTGTCACAGGTGACACGCCAAGC
>MTQE01000401.1:23829659-23884960 GCA_014337955.1 Aspidoscelis marmoratus
AGGAGATTGGCGCTCACGTCATTGGGAGGTGGGGTGTGCTTGCCATTCCTACCCTGTGCGTTGGAGTTCACAACCGCTGACATTTTTTGGGAGTGAAAAAATCTCGATCACCAAGGCAAGCAGGATAATTACTTAATTTTTTTCCCTTTTCCATGGCAAATATTCTACCCCAATTTCCCGATCGCCAAGGCAGGCAGGATAATGGCTTGATTTTATTCCTTTTCCCAAATATTCCACCCCCGTTTCACAATTGCCAAGGCGATCATGATAATGGCCTGATTTTCTCCCTTTTAAGCTTGCTGGGTGTTCTCGCAGTTCCCAGTGGAGCAGACGTACGCAAAATTGCTCAACTGCCCAACTGCCGCTAAACCTCATACCGGCTTTGGGTTTTTAGAAATTATTTTAAAATGTATTAAGCTCTTTTTTTTTTTTTTTTTTTTAACCGTGCCTCCCAGCCCAGTCCTGGCTTTCTGTCCTGCTAGGGGGCTGGGTGGGTGGGTTGCAGCATTTGCAGCCAGCGGCACGGGGTGGACTGACGTCAATCCGGCTTCCAATGAGGAGAGAGGGGGCGGAGAGGAAGTGGAGCTGCTCCCCCATGCCAGGGTTTGGCATGGTTTGCATGCGGACGGCTGCATCTGCATCCAGCCTGCATTACCGGGAATGGCATGGGAGTGGGTAAGGGTAAGATTCGATCTCGGACCCATTCCCGGGCCTATGCGTGCCCATTCGGAGCCAAACAGCTTACATGGGGATGCGGCCTAAGTGAGTAGCATCTATCTCAGCAATGAATTATAAAAAGTGATAAAGTTTGCTCATAAGTAAATGACTCAGTTAGAAGCACTGACTTTGGTAATTTGCCTGGAACTAACAAATACTTTAAATTAAAACCCACTCTGTCAGAAGATTAGATGCCCTATGATTCCTGTATGCAAGGCATTAAAAACATGGGCAAATGTGTACATGTGTACATGCATACAGACATATAATCATTTGTATGGTATAATTCTGTGAAAATTATAACTTTAGTGCTGACTTTATTTATTTCTGTATTTATTGGCAGATCCACTGGCCCGCATCCCAGCAAAGGATAGAGGAGTGTGTCCTGTCAGGGAAGAATAGTAATGTAAGAATTTCTTATGCTGTTATTAAGCTTATGGGAGCCATTGCGGAGTCTAAAAGGATTTCTGGTACTAAGAGACAGGGAATGTAATCCTTGCTTCTGCCCTGCCAGATTTTTGTTACTGAAAGTTACAAGCAATGTAACCTGTGGTCTCTCAATCTCCAAATGGTATAATGTGACTCAGGGTAATGAGTAAATGCTGGTTGTTGTGTCAATTTTATCCCTATCCTTTCGGGTACCCGGTAGCTTCCACATGCTCTGCTGAACTGCACTAGCTGAGGCTGGGAAACAGTGACTCCATGGGTCAGTGCACTCTTAGGAAGCACAGCACTAGCTTCATGGGCCTTCCTGGCACAAAAGTTGTGCCAGAAAGCATGAGAGCAGGAGATTTATTTAAAGTGGGATCCTACACTTTCCCAGTTTATGTTCCATCATGCAAATAAGTAGTGGCAGTTGGAGGAAAGGCCCTGGCACTGATGTCGTTTTGTCAGGTCTTGGAAAAACCACTTTCCGGCCACACACTGATGAATTCCCTCATTCCATAGAGAGGCAAGGATAGTGCCATGGTAATAAGGGCAGCTGCCGGTAAGCTTCACAGTGCCTCACCCCATTCCCAGTGCAATTGCCAGGAAGCATCTTCTCCACTGCATGCCAAGGTGTGTGATGCAGAAATTTCCAGTGATCCTGGCTATTTGTACAGTATTTGGTTCCTGTGCTTATTAACACTGGTCATTCTGGAGCATGAACATTGAGATACCTGTATGAAAGTTCCCAGCCACTGAACACAAAAGATAACATTTGTGCATGTATCAGAAACTCTTAAAATATATCAAAAATAGCTCTGCTCTGCTTATTGTTAGGAAAGATGAGAAGCCAAAGCTATAATTAAGAAAAAAAAAACACTCTTAAAAAAAACATGCTGTAAGTGATGATGTGACCTACCATGGGAGCTGAGTGCAGTTGCATATATAGGTGTGCCCTTGTATCCACAGGCGATAGGTTCAGGTTCCTACCGCAGTTACAGGAAACTGTGGATATTTGAAACTCTGGGAAATCTTGTGGGATTTTGCATGATTCCTGGGAAATCATGTGAGATTTCATGCTATTTCCCACTGCAACAGATCTCCAGGAAGCCTCCAGGAGGCCTAATGGCACCGGCAGGGTTTGGGGGAGGCTGATCCAGTTAACCGCGGATAAGTGAAGCTGCGTTCACTGGCTCAGTGGGTAGAGGGACACACCTGTATGCCTTTTTCAACCTCTGTTATAAGAAAACAAAACCAGCTTCACTTTAAACACAAGTAGTCTGTGTAGCTCGTGTGAAAACAGCACTTATTCTGAGCTAGCTGGTCATGGGATACTGATGCTGCCTTATTAAGGTGAAAGTGCCTCATCAGCGTTGTATTAAAGGAACTGGGACATTGGTTGAAACCTGACTAAATCCATCAGCAGTAGCACATACTTAATCTCTGTAGGAGGAAGTTAGAGGTCAGAGGTTATGAAGCTGTTTCCTCTAAGACACCATCGGCCTTTTGGCCAACTGACCCTGAACTCTGCTGCCTTGGGATTTTTCAGCTGCTACTGTTTGTGTCTCGGTGTCAGAGCAGGCTAGCCAAGAGAAGGAAACTGCTTGCTTGCATGTTTCCCATTCTACTGAACTCAGCCTTGGCTGCAGGCCCGATTTGGATGATCCCACTAACTAGGTCATGAGATAAAGAAAAAATTAAGTTTTAAGGAGGAAGCTAGAGTCAGTGCTAGTGTGGTGCTGCATGCTTAGAACATAAGAGGAGCCCTGCTGGTTTGGGCCACAGCCCATCTGTTCCAGCATCCTGTCTCACACAGTGGCCCATCAATTGCCTCTGGGCATCTCAAGCAGAAGATGAAGGCTAAACCTTCACTTGTTCTCAGGCATCCTGCCTCTCTCTGTCCTGAAGGTAGTACCCAGGCATTCATTCTACTAGCCATTGGTACACCTGTCCTCCATTAATTTATCTAACCCTTTCCTTAAAACTATCCACTTCTTCTGGTAATAAATTCCATTGCTCAATGACCCTTTGTCAGTCCTAACTCTCCTGCCCATGTTTTAATATATGGGTGTTTTTCCACTGTTACTAGAAGTACCCATTAAGTACCCATTAATGGGTACAAAAATGCCATTACGTACCCATTAATGGGTACTTAATGGGTACTTTTACTTACAGTGGAAAAACACCCTATGTCTGATTTTAAATGTTGTTACCCGCCCTGAGAACTTCTGGTATAGGGTGGGATAGAAATGCAAATAATAAAATAAATAAATATCCTAGGGTGCCCCCTGGTTCTAGTGCAGTCCAATAGAGAAAATATTTTAATTGATTCACTTTTCCATACTATGCATGATATTCCACACCGTGCTTGGTCCTGAGTCCAAGATAATAAGTTAAATTATTTCAAAAATTTATTTTACTGGTATATAACTCCTGTACAAGAATCACATCTTAATAGGTTTATTTTGCTGTTGTGTTCAAACAAAAAGGACGTATATTTATCTTTTATGAACACAGGCATTCTGTACAACAATTTATAAGGAAATACAGAATATTGTAAAAGAAAACAAATCCACATTATGCTTGAGTTTTGGAACTCTATTCAAGCATCAGAATAAAGGCTTGGAATATAAAATGTTAATACAATTTATGCTTACAGTTGCAGAATTAGTTATCTAAAAGAATTGGAAAGTAAACAGCAATTAACCAAACTAATTAGTGTAATACTGAAACTAGCAATAAATGAATATTTAGTAGAACAGGGGAAAAGCATGATGGGAATACCAAGGAAGAAAACTTTCAACAGCATTGGAGCAGCAAGATGGCTGCACAAAGGTCCAACCATTAAAAAAGGAGGTGCTCAGAAGTCTTATCGTAAAAAATAAATAAAAGAGCAAAAAGATTTGCTAGGTAGTTAGTGCAGATCTTTAAAAAGTAAAATAATCCTTAAACATCCTCTGCTGAATTTTACACAGAAGAGACACAACCTACCCCCAGATGCTACTCCTGTCTCAAACTGCCCCCAAACTGCAGACAAGGAAAAATCCAAATGTGGATAGTATGAATGCAGAGGAGAAATAAAGCTGATAGTTGGAGTGGATAGACATGCAGGGGTGAGATCCCTGAGAATTAGGGACAGCCTGAGACCACAGAAAATTAAAGAGTTGGCTTTTCTACCCTGCTTTTCCCAGCCATTTAAGGGGACTCAAAGCAGCTGACAAAGCTTTTCTATTCTTCTCCCCACAGCCGAACACCCTGTGAGGTAGGTGGGGCTGTGGGAGCTCAGAAGAGAGCTGTGACTAGCCCAAAGTCACCCAGCTGGCTTCACGGGGGAGGGCAGAATCAAACCCGGTATTCCCAGATAAGAGTCCGGCTCCGTAACCACTAGACCAGACTGGCTCCGTGCGTGAACACAAAGGTGTGAACACAGCCTAAATGAGTCAGATCATTTTCATTTCAGCTTCCCAAGACTGGATAAGCCCAAATATTTCTCCTTCTGCTAGATCATCTATAGAAGACTTTTAAAAAAACAAAGTATCCTGATCAAACTTTTTTCTCTGGCTTTTGAAAACAAGCAGGAATGGGACCAACCGGGTCTGGATTTTGCCATCTTTACACCGAGATATCATACTGCAGTCTTGCAGCTTTTATTTGCCAAGCCTTCAGCTACAGTTGCAGTACTTATAAGAACAGTAAAAACCAAGGGAGGAGTGTTGGCCATGAAAGGCGTTTTAAGTTCAGATGTCTTCCAGCAGGGACAGTATTTAAAGGAGTGTTGGAAGGCTGTCTCTGAAGTGCTTCCAAGAATAACTGTTGAAAAAGTTGTAGGCAGGTGGCTTTGGTTATTTTGATCTTTACTGGAAGTAAGTGTAGTTGAAGAAGACAATCTGATGCACAGGCCAAACCATGTACTGCGATGATCTGCTGTTGCATTCCGGCTCTGCAACCTGAATCCTTGGCTCTGGGAAACCTTAGGGGGAGGCAGCTTATGGCTACCTCGATCTTGGCTGCAGTTCAAAGAACCACAGCGATACTTGGTTACAACCCAAGGGCTGCAAGGATGCTTGGTTCCAGTAGTTACTGGTACGATCACTGGGTGTTGCGAAAGTTTTCCAGTTATCTGACCGGCCCAGATAACCAGCAGTCAGGCCCATGTGACCTGACCTTGAGTAGCTAGAAAATGGGGAAAGGAGAGAGAAGAGGCATGAGGCAGAGATCGGCTGGAAGAGAGGTTTATTTCTGTGCAGAGCTTTAAATAGCCTGCGCCAGAGAGGCGGGGAAAGAAGTGATGTAAAGCCACAATCCAGAGACGGGATAGGTCGAGCCACATCAGCTGAGCAGGTCAGAAGTCCTTCTGATGTCACATCCTGTGGCAGGCAGGAAGAGAAGACGGATGCCATGCGGCCCGACTCCATTAAGCCCTCAGGCTAAGAGTCCAGCCCCTGCTGGTGTCGAGTGTGTACTGCAAGCTATGGGACAGAAAATTAGTTGCTTTTTACTCTTGAAGCTTGAGAAATGGTCAACAGGGTCTTGGAGGCTGGAAGGGAAACTTATGGAAACTTGAGCGGCTTTTTGTGATTACAACAATCTGTCTTATTAAGGGTGCATGGAACATTTCATTTATTTCAAAATACATGCAGATTGCTAGTTGTGGCCTAATGAGAACAAGAGATGGACAAACCTGCTCATCATAAATGGGTGGTCTCCTCAAAATGGACGCCGTTTCAGGGGAGGCTTAAATTAATCCATTGTTTTTCTGTGCTTTCCAGGGTGAGTGTGGAAACTTCATCCGCCTTATCCAGCCCTGGAATCGAACCCACTTGTATGTTTGTGGCACTGGAGCTTACAATCCTGTCTGCACCTTTGTCAATAGAGGACGTAAAGCACAGGTGAGATGCTATAGCGATACAGCCACAATAGTGCTGGGAAAAGCACATGGATTTGGTTTCAGGCCATGCAGGAAAGCGGCGTTCAGTGATACGGAATAAGGATGTATTCAGCCACTGTTTGTTGAATGCAGATGGCAGATAGAGGCCAAGAACTTATGGGTACTTTTCCTACCAGACTTCTTTGGGCACCACTTCTTATACATGATTAAACCACTGTATTTGACTGATTCAGACACTGAGGCTGCATCCACATGGGCAGCTAGGGCTTCCAGCATCTGGCCATCCACACATCTTGGTGTCCTGGAAGCTGTGCATCTCTGTGCACCAACACCCATCAACTCCTGAGCCTCCACCACCACTTCAAGAAACAACTCTTGAACCTAGTTGTAGGGGTAGGTTTCCTCCCCTTCCCATATGCTTGGAGAGGGGAAGAGGCAACTTACTGGCCTTGATTCCTACCTGGGTCCTGACTAGATGGCATCCTTGCCTCCCACTGAGCTTCTTTTTCCCTTCTTCCACCCCCATGTACCATCTAAGTAAAAAGGATTAGCAAGCTGAAGTAAAAAATGTTGGCCACATTACCTTCTACCAAGCAGCAGAAAAGAGTCCTTATCTTTTTCTAAGGTCATGATGGGCCAGTGGAAGAGGCATTGGCCCATCAGTGAAGTAACACTAGCCCATTGCTGCCATCTCACTGGAATGGTCCGTGCAGCATTTGACAGCCCTTTGGCATGCTTTACAATCAAAAATATGGCCAACAGTCCCATTGCTGTGTGTCACAGATACTCAAACCAGCACACTCAGCGTCTGTCTGCCATAATACTTTGTCCCATACTCTCCCCGTCACATCAGTATGGTGCTGTCATGACAGAGTGGAGATGGCAGGTATTTGCAGCCATGTGACTCACATGTCATGGGATTGGATGCCTGCTGAGTTTTAACCCTGTCTGAACTAAGCCCAGCTGTTCTCCAAGATCTCCTGCAAATAGCATTCTGCTTCCTACACCTCTGTTGCAGGATTTACAAGAGGATTTATAGAAATGGGACCAGAACACAGGCATAGTCTATGAAAATTGCCCCTTCGTATTATCTCAAAGGGGAAAGTTCTATGCAGGCTGCTGGCAGTGTGAAGAGACCCATGAGAACTTGAAGCCAATGCCAGCACATTCAGAGACATCACAAACACCTTGGACCCACATGCCAGGATTAACTTCTTTGTTTTCCTCTAGTCAGTGGGCTCTGGCAATACAGTGATGCCTTGTGTTGGACTGCTGTGAGGTTGGTGCCTGAGGGAAAGGACTATATATTTGGCAGTAGATCAAAATACAGATTGAGAAGATCAAAGGGAAGCTTTTAATTGAAGCCTCACCTCTCCCACACCGCTGTTCAAACATAGGGTCTGCCCATACTTAATACATTTTGCTCAAATACTGTGCATCTGTCAGCAATGTTTGTATTGAATCGCATGCTTTTTTTGTACAAGCTGCTTGTGGTGATCACATTGCACTGGTATAATATTAGCCAATTTAACTCTTTGTTGAGAGTCACATTTATCTGGATACTCTACCAAAAAGCCCTATTCCTGTGATTCCAGTTGTTGAAAAACTTAGTATAAGAAAAAGAAAAGTTTTCAAGAGCAACTTCAGGTAAGTGTGATTAGGCCTTAGAATTTTTAAGAACAGAATGCTGAAATGCAGGGTTCTCAATTTGTGTATGTCAGAAAATTAATTGTATCTGATTTTAAGATATGCTTAAATTCCTGAGCCAAGGAGTATAAGCATAGCTCATCTGTTATGCGGACTCATATCTCTTGCCTCTGTCCATCTACCTGCAGCAGCCAATGCAGTAGTCAGGTTTCTGTAAGTGACAGCAACTCTGAAGTGTCAATTACCAAGGTAGCATTGTAGATAAAGGGCATCATGAGTGTGTGCATTCCACGCACAATTTATTGCAAAAACAGTTCTGTAGTTCATCTATTGTATTGTGTTAAGTAATGGGTAAAAGGAAAAAAAAAGATGTGGGCTATGGGGGAAGTTTTTTAAGAGGTCTGATTTATATCCATGCCTTTTGTAGTAAACTGATCTAGGAATGTAGCAAAATAAGAAAAAGAAATGAATCAAGTGACTTTCAAATAATCGGTTAGGGGACTTAAGAGAATGTAGAAACCCAAGTACAATGGCTGACTAATAAGCCATATAAAAATATGCCAGTGCACAATGTTTCTGCTCGCCACTAACATATACAGGAAAAGTCATCTGGATGTTTATTGGGTTCTAATGTTTGAACGGCAGAAACAAAATGGCACCATGGGAGTTGGCAGCCATGCAACTGGGGATAGGCAGGAACATGCCATTCAGACCCCAAATGGACCCATCCACCCTTGACTGTATGACTGTCCACTAGGAAGCAGGCAATCACAAGTGTGTTTATGGCTGAATTCCCTTGCATTCAACTGCTCCCATCCATTTCCTACCTTTGTTTGATCCTGATAAGGGCCTGCCTTGCCAGGTGGAGCACCCGAGAGTCTCAATCCTCTTCAAGAGGTTCACTCTCTTTGAATGTTAATTTGTCACAAGCCTAAACCATGTTACTTTGCCACCTTCCTTGTGTCGCATTTTCCATCTATGAGATACCCTTGAGCTTCTCTAAAGGATTTTGAAGTCAAGAAGAAAAATAAATCTTTCATTTCTACTGTACTGTTAGATTAATTATTTGCAATTCCCCCTCCCCATGAACTCTTTCAAAGTTATTATCAAAGTTGCCTTCGGACACCAAGGGGCAGTATTAGTTCTTAATGGAAAGCTGCCATTACCCCTTGCTTTGGTCTACCAGATACATGTGGGCTCCCCTGGCACCGAACCAACTTACTGGGGGTGACAGAAGGTTCCTGAGACATTGCTTTGATAGCACCTTCCTTCGTCATGTGCCTGCTTCATTTTGTGCACTTGGAAAGCTCCCAGAAGTTGCTGTCAAAGCAATGTTACAGAAATCTCTCCAGATGCCCATTAAGATGCCAGGAAAGTAGCGATACTGCCAGATCCCCCACATTATCTTTACTATGCATTAACTGTCCTAGACTGCCATAGCCCTGCCATGGTACTGAGGCTGACTGTTGGTCCAGCCACATGCTAAAATGCTATCAACATCTTTACAGTGTGCAGCAGTTCCCCAACATGTTCTTATAAAAATATCTCATTCTTTGCTTGGATGTATTTCAGTCTGCACCATAGGTCTACTGGGCTTGGATTATACATGTTTACTGCTACAGGCCTTGCCATAGAAGTGATGCTCCAGACAGCTGTCCTGCTGCCTTGGTTATCCAGTCAAACAAGGCAGGGAGGATGGAGGGGTGAGAAGATGCAAATTCTAGTCTGTTCAGGGCTGCCCCAATTGCAGGATTTGTGCCTGCTGACAGTAGGCACAGGTTATTGATTTTTATTTTGATTAACAATGATGTTAGCCTGAATATGTTTGGGAGCATATAGCACTTACACAGGAGGAGAGCAAAGTTGGTGGAAAAGAACACAGTTGTTTTCACAGTTGTTTGTAGCTGGCATATATCAATCTTAGTTCGTTTACTCAAGCTTCTTGTATTATGTCCTATTTGAAAACAGTGGAATCACAGAGGCATCATACTGTTCCTCTAATTAGCTGATGTGATTTCACTTTATCCTGTTTATATTTCATGCCAGTTTTGTTCACAGTCTTAACAGGCCAGTGTCTTTTTAATTATAAACAAATGAAAAACAGACATACCAGATATGTTTTGTTTGCCTTTGTGTCAGAATCTCAAAGCAGATATTGGACAATTTTTCTTTCTCTAAAGAGACATTCCATTAGTTCATAATTCATCTTCCTTCAATACAAACAAAGCTAACGTAATATGAAGTTGTTATAATTATTTATTGACCCGTTCCAAGTCTATAAAATGTTCCAGATTTTGTTTTGCCACGGTGCCAAAATTATGGGCTCTGTAATTATCCCTTTCACCTTTGAGATGCAGAAACAGTTTTTGCTGATGTTTTTGACCCTTGGCTGAGGTCAGTCTGATATGTCTACAGAAAATGAAAGGGAATGTGTAGATGCTGTCACTTACAGACCACAAAACAAGCCATAAAAATGCAACTACAGAATCCTGGTAACAATACATGTTTGGGTGTGTATTGGGAAAGACCGTGAGACTTCTGCATGCTGCCTTCTCTGGCTAGATCCTGCCGTTCCTGCTTCTCTGGCAGTCATCCTGCCGGCGCTAACTCTATGCTCCTCCTCTCCTCAGGCTTTTGAGCTGAACCAGTCCATCCAGCAGGGAGGACGGGGAAGTAGAGCAGTTGACTCCTCTCTCCACCCGTCTCCAGCGGAACGCAAGGTGGGAATCGCGCTCTGCCTTGCCATGCCCTTCCCCAAGGACGCAAGTGGCTCCTTCCCTAGCATGCCCGAGCCTGGGCACCCTAACATTCATTTTCAACTGGCATGCATCTAACAACTAACCAACAGGGGGAGGGGTCGGACCTGTAGGAGAAAGGTTGGCCTCTAAATTCATCCCCTCCCTTACACACACACCATCCATCTAGCAACGAGCGCGCTTCCTATACAACTTCTCCTTGCGTCTCCTTTCTTGAACTAACTCCTTCTTCCCCAGGCTCATCAAAGGCATGTGCCAGAAGAGAAAATCCTCTAGGTTGTTTGACCTTGCCATACAGGACAGATGCATATTTTTGACTTTTTGCAGTTTTGACAAATGTGAATGTGTTTGGTGTCTGAACAGTGTTTTTACTTGAAAAGGTTAAGGTGATCAAAGTTACCATTGATATAGAAGCAGGTGTGTGTTTGTGCATGGTGTGGGTGGGTGTTTGGTAAAAAAAGAATGAAGTCAAAGGAGAGAAAATGTTTATTAATTGTGTTTGATGCCTCAAATCCAACTGACTTTACAGATCATAACCAGTGTAGAATACTGTTTGCTTAATTTCCCCTCCATTCTTAGGATGAATGCAAAATGCTTTTTTAGTAATTGGTTGATGCTGAGTAGACTCCCAGTTGGCTGTATTGCTACCTTTGTGTGTACAGAAGTAATTGCCATTGCCTACTTCTGGGAAAAGGCTGGGGCTCGAGCCTGTAACCTCTGCTAATCAACTAGCTTGTTTTACTACTGAGCTACCTCTACTCCTTCTATAGTGCACTCAGGCCCTGTTCGCATGTAACTTAACAAAGCAGTTGCAAATGCTCCGGGGCAGGTCCGTCAGCATGCTGCCAGGATGTCTGAGAGCTGCCCTGATCTTCTGTAGCTGTGGACCAATAAAACTTTGACTGGGAGCAGCTCGTGAGCTCTCAATTACAGCATTCACACTCTTTTCTGGGTGCAAACGTTGTGAGTGGGCAGTGCAGCTGTGGGTCGGTCACCATGGCAACATCCCACTGCACATAGCCATTTCCATAGTGATTTGGCTGGCCCAGGCCAGATCATCCACACTTCAAATGCTGATAATCTGGTTGGGGTCTGTACCAGTATTGGAAGTGCAGATGCCCCCCACCGCCCCCTGATCTTTGCCTCAGTTTTGACAGTGAGAACTGTTCACACTTAAGTCAGTGGTACTGTTATACCATCCCAGTGAATTAAGAGCAAACAGACCCTCAGTTAAAACTTATAGCATTGGTAGGAGCCATTTCATCTCCTCATCCAAATTGGCTATACCCTAATAAACATGATCATATGCAACAAGAAATCCAGTAAAATGGGAGCAACCTCCATATCTATCTGTGAGCATGTGATTCAGCCCTGAACAACAGAATTATTTCTGTGTCGGATTTTGTATTGGTGCTACTCAAAATGGTTTTTTGCTGTGTTGCAATAACGCGACTGGTCAAATAGTTCAGTTCCTGATGTATACTCCTGAGTCTCTGTGGTGTTGAATCCTAGGCCCTTTCTGCACTGGAACTTCTTCCAGGATATCTCCTGGAATAGGGGCTTGCTGTAGTCTGCACTAGCATGTGACCAGTAGGCCTCAATTTGACCCAGTGCAGAAAGTACCCTGGGCCTTTTCTGCACTTAGCCTTATAATGGAATATATCTCAGGATAGGGGTCTGTTGTCTGCATACTATTGCAGACTGTGACAGGCCTCATCTTGTGCCTGCTATAGCCTACATAAGCATGCGAACAGCAGGCCCCTATTCTGGCATATACTCCAGAGTAAAGATAAGTGTCAGAAAGGCCCCTGGTTTCATTCAGTACTGTGTGTTTAAGACCCTTTCTGCACTGGGCCTTCTTCTAGATTATATCCTAGAATAGTGACCTGCTTTTTACATGCACCCCATCCAGGGCCTGCCATAGTCTGTAACAGCATGTGCATGTCATGCTCATATTCCAGGATATAATTCAGAATAATGCCCAGTGCAGAAAGGACCTAAGACAATGTATTAAAGAAACAGTCAACAAATGATTATAGAGCCCTAACGTATGCAGTGGAAACAACTCCAGGACACTGCTGTATTTCTGAATGGCATTTTGGTCTGCCATGCCTCAAAATGTTTTTGAAACTTCAGATTTCTCCACAGATAGCATCCACATTATTTCTCAGAGTGAAGGACAGACATATGAAACACAGTGCTCCAAACTGAATTAATGCTTTGGTGTTTTTCATTTTGTTCTGCATCTACTGAAGATTACATGGTCTGAAAGAAATAGTCACTTAACTCCTGCGGTGCGTCAAACTGGGCAAAGTGGACTGGCTTATTGCTAGATGTTTTTATTTAAGCTGTTGAGCACCGATTTTGTGCTGCCTAGCTGACAGGTAGTGATGGTGGTGGTTGTAATATAAACTGTAAATAAATAAAGCAGTACACAGCATCATATTTTCTTATACACTGGTTGGCAAGCAGAGCATTTTGGATTCTTGTGTTTCTGATATAGTGTGGCAATTTCTCAGCGAGACAAAACATCTCAGGACAACTGCATGATGCAAAGATCAGTGGCAGAATAGATCTGCCATCTGGGAGTTTAATAGAATTAGGACATTGGATGTGGTTTTGAATTACAACTTTGGAGAGAGCTACTGAGAGCCTTTCTGCAATTGCTGGTATTCCTTCACAACAAATGCCCTAAGCCCTCTGACCTGATACCAGCTTGGCACAGTCCAAATCACGGAGGTGTGTGGAAGGTGCACATCCATTTTCCAGACTACTAGGAGACCCATTTCAGCAGTGCACTGAAGCACACCATCAAAATGGATTCTCCAGGGACTCCAAGAATAGGAACATTTGTTTCTAGCCCTTCAAAGCCCTCAGAAGCAAGTCTCAGAGTTTGTGTGAGCTTTGGGGCCGATCCAAGTGCAGGAGCTGGTCTGCACTAGCTCTGCCATGCAGTCAGAGCATATTCTGGAGCTTGCCTTTCCATGATCTGAACCAGTGAGCCTCACTGGTCAAGACCTACTGGTTCAGGTCAGGCAACGTAAGCTTATGAAATCCATGAAGTGAAAAGAAAGCCAGTTGACTGGTCCCCAGATGAAACAAAAAACAGAAGTAACAATCAGTAAATAGAAATGTGCGTACTTTTGGCAAGCGATCCAAATGGATTGCACTTGGCAGAGTTGGGAAAAGTTGAGGAAGGGAGAAGTCAATTAAGAAAGTAGATGAACAGAATTGAAGTAACTACTGGAATGTCCTTGAGAACATTGTGAGATTTTAGTAAAAACAAGTGAAGGTGCAAGATATTTTTCTACGCAGTCACCAGGAGCTGTGCCTGACTTGATTCTACTTGTCAACCAAGTGTGTAAATGTTTGAAAGGTACCTTTTTCTACCTTCAACCTTTTCTGCTTCAGAGATTCATGGCCATCTTGAATCATCTTCTTGTGTTTGATTTTCTATTTATATTTCCCCTGATTTTGCAATGCATTTTTCATGGGCTGACAGCAACCTCAGGAGCTGACCCTCTATTTTCACTCCCTTGGGCACTGTCAACATGTGTATAACATGCATTAGAAAGAGGAAGCAAGTCTTGACTGATATCTTGTCACTGGTGACCTCCCAAGCTGTTCCCACAGTGGGGAAAGGAAGACAGAGAAACAAACTGGATAAGGAAGAGAGAAGAGTAAGCATGATGAAGTAAGCTAAAATAGAAAAGAGTGCAGCATATTCTACAGAAGCCTTGAGTCCTTCAAGCTTTTTCTCTTCTATGTCATTAATTGCACAAAAGGTTACAATTTGTGACTTTTCTTCTGGTGCAAAATATCATCTATAACCAGTATTGTGCTTAAATTCCAGGCGTGTTTACTCCCACATGCTCAATTTTTCTCACAACATGTACAAGTAGTAGAATAAGATGAGCAAGCATCTCTGTCCTGAACTAAAGAAATCACCCATTTAACTTTACTTACTCAGTCTAAGGGAACCATATGCAGTAATAAAATAATTAGGTAGCACAAAGATTACAAACAAATGGAAATGCCCCCAAAACATAGCGAGTTCAGAGTCACATATTACGTTTTGGAGACTCATATAATTTCTTTCCCACATTCATGCACTATGGTTTTAATAATGTCTGTTTTATTTGCTCATTCGTTTTAATGTTGCAACCCGCCCTGAGACCTTTGCATGTAGGGTGGGATAAAAAATTAAATAAATAAATAATATTTGCCTCAAAGAAGTAAGATGCATGTTTTCCATATATTTTCCAACCTGGGTTCTCCTGCACAAAGAATTCAGTCCATACGAGGGGAGGGAGGAATCAAAATATGCAGCATGAAATCATTGGCAGAAATAATAATAAAAAAATCAAAGATGGAGATAAAGTAATTTGAGGTGTTTTCTTTTCTTTTCTTTTTTTAGGTGCTTGCCCGGCACCACAATGACTCTGAAAGGTCATTCACACTTTACTTAGCGTGGGAACTGCATACAGGGCTTTCCGTATCACAGGTCATTATTTGTAATGAAATCACATGCAGTTTCAGAGTGAACCAGACCCAGAGAAACTGTATGAGTGAGGTCAATGTGCCCAGTGGTGGGAATGTTGCACAAAGCATGCCTAGTTAAGTAGGAGCTCTGGGTGGAGAGGAAATCCTATGAATTTCCTGTTTCAAGGAAGCAGGTAAGAGTAGATCCAAAGTAAGCCCCAACTGAGTCTTTGTAGAGGCACCAATGTTGAAAATACTTGTCACCTGACAAGCTATTGCATCCCTCACATTCAGGCCTGTGGCAAATGGGCTGTAGTTGAGGATCCCAGAATCTTAGCAGGTACATGTGTTGTGAAGGCCCGTAATTTTTGATCAAAGTCAGTAAGTCTGCTGTGCTTTCCAACAAAAACCTGACATTTTACAAGTGCCAATATCTAGTTGTATCTCCTTGAATAGGCTATGTCTGTGCCAGCACTAGCTGGTATTTCTGGCTCCAGTGAATCTGTACACTAAGACCTCACATTCCATGTGCTTAAAATGGCATCTGTTCTATTTATCCTGTGCACTCAACCCAAATCTAACTTCCCTTATGCTGGTCACACTGACTCAGCTTATTCTGCCCACAGTGGCTGACTTCAGCTATTCCTCATGTGAAAGGTGGATTGATGGGAAGGAATTTGTTCTCTCTATTCTAAACTATCCAATAGCATTAGCACCACTTCCCAAAGGTCGGATGTATGAATTGTGATAAAAGGGTGAGCTCAGATGTAGCTGAGTTAACATTTGAACCTTGTGTTCAAACCTTGTCTGTACACAAACAGTATACTTTCTTCTGAAAACCAAAGTATTTAAACCACTCAGTTTGTATTCTCTGGTCACCACACCTAGGAAGGATATTGTAGAACTGAAAAATGCAGAAAGGGGAAAGCAGAATGATCAAGGATCTGGAACATTTCCTCTATGATATCAGGCTGCTAGGTCACCTCTTATATATTGGGACTTATAAGAGATGAGCTGATTGAAATATATAAAATTATGCAAGGTGTGGAAGCTGATTGTGAAGCTGATGGACAGGAGAGCTAAGAACAACAAGGGGAAGTGTTTTATCCCCACTTAGAGAGTCTTTTGTTATCAGAGATGCTGACAGCACCCGGTCTGGATGCTTTATGAAGGGACTGGACAAATTCAAGAAGGATGGGTGTATCAATGGAATTAGTGCCTAGGTACTGCCTCCACATCAGGGAAACAGGCAGGATGCCTCTAATGGCCATTTACAGGAAGTAGAGAGCAGGTGATGATTTTGTCTTTGTCTTCAGCTTGAGAAGCCCAGAAGCAATAGGTGGGCCACTGTGTGAGGCAGGTCATTGGAGTAGATGGACTGGAGCCTGATTCCGTTGGGCTTCTTTTATGTTATATTTTTCTGATTTGTTAAGATCAGATTTGTCTTTTGATTAAATAACCACAATTCAACATAGAATCTGAACAATGGACCTCTAGACTGTGTTGAACAAAGTAAGATTCAGAAGAAAAGCATGGGGAAATATTATTAATAAGCATGTTTAATATGCAAGCTGGGTCTACTGAAGATTTGTTTTCATTTTCTTAAAAGAGCTTTGTTGATTGGACAAGAGAAGCTTAACAGAAATCAGTATTAAAATAGGCATGCTGTAACCAACATTTTATATCCTATGTCTTCTATTGGGGGGGATCGAATGCAGGTTACTCTAATATGGCTTTCAGCGAGTCTCATTTCCAAGTAACTTTGTCATGGGCACAGCCTAAAAAAAGCCCCTCTGAAGCAGGTCAGAGCTCCTGTATCTGAGCTGCTTTTTTGCTGAATGCAAATGCAGCCTAAACTTCTTCCATTAAAATTTTTTGTCATGCTTTCCCCAAATGGTCTTAGGGTAGGTAAAAACAATTAAAAACAGGTTTAAAAATTGATGAGATCTGATAAAAAAATCAAATGGAAACAAAATAAAATACAAATCAAAACAGGAAAATAAAATAGAGCTATAAATTTAAAAGTTCACATTCAAAGGATGCTGCTTTTTCAAGTATTTTACTATTTTAGCTTAGCATTGGCTACTTCAGCATCCTTACAACACCCTAGTTATCACCTCGTAGGGCTGATTTATTATTTGCCAGTCATTGGAGTAATTAGTTATTAATGTCATTACTTCCACTGACATTCACTTGCATTTCCACATCATCCTCTAGGAAAAATGTGAAAAGTCTGTGATGCATGGTTATCTCATACTGAGAAGACTGTGTCGTGTCTTAGAGGATATGTAAAGGGTTTCTGGTTCCTTGAAATGCTTCAGTATGTGAACGTGATGCACATCATATTCACACAATTGCATCCATTTCACAGAGTTTGATTACATTTCTCTCAAAAACTGTAACTTGTATACTAACCTCTGTGTCTATGTGTGAATTAGTAATAACAGCTAAACTTATGTGCAGGCTCACCCGTTAAAAAATATACAGTATGCTTGTTGTTTTCTATTCCTGCGGAAGAATCAGCAGATGTAATGTGAGAAAGTTTAACATCTTTGTTAATATAGCAGAGAAATCGGGTTGCTGTGGATCCAGTGCCTGATGGTTCCATAATATGAGGAGATCTGAAAGTATTGTTTTTATGAAAGGCTTTACGAAGTAACAGCATGCAGATTAAAACTACTGAATATGTAGTGGCTTTGGCTACATCCAGATGGGCCGAAATCACTAATGTAGAAGTATTCAGGAGGCAGGTGGCTCTTGCTCTTTCCTTTAAAAGAGATGAAATTTCAGTAAACTGGGGAAATTAACTCCCATCGGGTGATCATTTGGATGCCTGCCTCACCCCTGCCGATTCTTCATCCAGAGGACTGGGCCACAAATGTGGTATGTGATCCAGTTTCTGGGTCAACTGTATGTCCAGCCAAGTAAATCTTCCCTTGCAAACATTTCCATTCAAAGAGATTTTCTGTGGGCAAGGAGAGTTGATCCAAAGCTTTGTCAGTTTGAGAAAGCCCCTCCTGCCACCATGAATTCAACTCCAGTAAAGTCTTGCAAGGGCCTTCATCTGGATGGAGCCTTTGACATTTTTGGAGGTCTGATATAGAAAGCAGTCTGGTAGCTGTAGGGAAGTTTACAGCATGGTTTGTTTTTTGAGAAGAAAACAAAACTTAAGATTATAATAATATAGAAAAACTTAGTTTGCTCTGCTTAAGCACACCACCTTAGAGTTAGTGCCAAGGATAAATATTTGAAACAAACTACCATAAAGTAGACACGTTGTATGCATGGTTTTCCTTTATTTTGTTGCTTATAACTTACTGGTTAGAGATGGACTTTCAACAAAGTGATTCATTATTTCATAAGTTTTTCAAGGGCTCCTGTTTTTATGGAGCTGTGAAGGCCAAAGGTAAGTGCATGTAACAGCACAGAAAACTCATTCCCTGCCTGTTGTCTTCCATTCCAGGATTACATATTCTACCTGGAACCAGAGAAGCAAGAGTCAGGAAAAGGAAAATGCTCATATGACCCCAAAGTGGATACTGTGTCAGCATTAATCAGTGAGTTCTACAGTTATATGTCTGTCATTCTAAATGAATCTAAAAATTGGTGGAAAGTTTCCATGTGTCTTTGAATGTAGGGATCTGCTGAACCCAGTTTGTAGATGAACCATTTCACTGGAAACATCCCCAGTATTCAAGGTGTACAACCAAACTCAACTTCACTTAAAGTTTGACATTTGGTCTGATAGCAAGTCCAACTTTTAGGGTTCCACAATGAACAGGTTTGTGATCCCCCTTCTCTCTTCACACCCATAACTTACTCACTTTGGCCATGCCGTACTTCCATGCTGGGCTGGGCCATAATGGTGCCACTGGCTATATGGCTGGTGGAAGTACCATTAGACCTGCTCCTGAGCTCTTTGCACTTACTATATCTGACTTCACTTCTGAGAAGGCTTTGAATGTGCCCAGTCACATTGAAAGCTTTCTGGAAATGAAACTCTGAACATCTGCATGCTTATCCTGCTGGAAAAATCTGTTGTCCTCCAGTTCTGGAAGACTCAGGAAAATGCAAACTCAAAGGAGTGGACCAAGTGGCATGTTCGAGAACCATATGGCTGACAGTGGTAGCCACCCCAGTCCAGCAGGATGGTGAGGCGTGGGTCGAAGTGGGCAACTGGTGGCACAACTGCAGTGAGAGAGAAGTAAGGAGTCCTGGTTTACCCACAAGCCAGTTTGAGCTGTTTGGTGCTGTTTTCTATGGAGTGCTGATGAAGTTTTAGGAAACCAAGCCTCACAGAACGCCATTCAGCATGTCTTTATTTGAAACAGTTGTCAAAATCTAAAGGTTCTCATAAATAATAGATATGGTTTGGGTTGCTCCTTAGGCATCTAGAAATCCCAGGTGCACTGTCAATGGAGAGAAGGGACATTTTTTGCAGAATTGCTGCGGTATATCTGGTGGGGAAACAGGATTGATGCAACATTGGTAAACATCAGATACCTGAGCATTTCCTTTAGAGACCTGCATGGAAGTGACATTTATGACACTTAGGATTCAGTTGTTTCTGTATATTCATCAAAATGAATGCCTTCACTCACTATTATGGTGGACAGTGTCATGGTCCATTTAGCCAAAAATACTTTTCTGTAAGGACAAGACCTAAACCAACTGCAGATTTTATGGATCTCCTTTAACACTACAAGCAAGACACAACAATCACTCAGCATTGACAGAAGGGCTCAAGCAGATGGAATAATTAGGGCCCAGCAGTCTGGAAGCCTATTTGTCACTGTTTGCGCATTGCCATCCTAAATCCACCGTACAAAGATGCAGTCTCATAAATATTGACATATCACAAGAACTCCCATGGATTTGGCAGGCCTTGTCCATTATAGGGATCTTAGGCAAGATTTACTGGTGCTAGATTCCATGCTCCTGGTAGGCCATGTCCAACTGCTTGCTGCCATCTGCACACAAGGAACTTCACAGTGATCTCCCATTGGAGCTCGTTCTGGTGCCATTTTCTCACCTGGGCCATTTCCAATGCTACAACCAATATTGATCCAACATTTCCATGGGAGGCTTGGCTTCCTGGTAGATGTTCTCCAGGGGCTGCTAGGCTCGGACAGTAGGCCTATGCAGATCCTGCCCCACTGTGCCACACCAGCATAGACCCTGGGAAATTAGGACCAATGGTTTTCCTGGCTCCTTTGTGTGATGTCAATGAGTCTTCCCCTTCTGTAGAGACTGCAGTTGCTGGAGGGAAGAACCATTACTGGTTCTTGACTGGTTAACCTAGAAGGAGCCAGGTTTTGTTTACCTGGAGGCTTCTGTGAGCAGTGATAGCCTGAGTTACTCCAAATACAGATAAATCTGGCCCTGAAGGAGTGAGGGGTATCTGTATGTTTTGTTCCTGCCAACAAACCTACCTGAAATGAGCGTCTACTTGGCTGTCAACCTCAGAGAATAAAGGGGACATGGGCACAAAAGCCAGATTTTCTGGAGTCTCTGCATTACAAAACCTAGTGTCTTTATCTTTAGTCATGCTAGAATTATCTTCTCTTCAGGTTGCACAGGTCGCAGTCTTTCATATAATCTGTTTTAGGTTTATTTCAACCCTGGGTGTTCTCCGAAGTTGGTTTTGTGTCATCACATCATCTCTTTCAGGGCATCCCTACCTTTTGTGTGGCAACTCAAGCCCCACTGAGCTTCTTGCCCATGGAGAGTCAAAGCAAGGAGATAATAAGGGTTCCTATCAGTGCCCTTCTGACCCTGGGCCTACTTACTGTAGGCACAACAGCTGCGCCACTTTTCCCTACCCCCAATCCTGAATGGGTTCTAGCGTTGGCCAAACTTGCAAATCCTCCAACTCCTTGATATAGTCTGACTGTCTCTGATCTCGTGCAGGCATCAGTATCCACTTACATGACAAGTCCCAAACTTTTTAATTAATCTAAGAACAGCTGCAACCTGGGCCTGGGAAAGGCAAGAATTGTGCCCCCATGCCAGGGTGTTCTGGCTACGCTAGTGACCTTAGGCTCAGTTATATAAGCCTAATTAATTCCTCTGTAAGTGATTCAGATTGTGCAAAGCCATGGAAGGGCACCTAACAGGAACAGTTTATAATGTGTAGTAATCTTGATCCTTCCCTCCCCACTGCCTTTGATCATTTTGAGCCTTCTGCTGTGGCTAAGATGTTAGAAAAAGAAGGGAGGGACCTTGCAGAGACCTTGTTTTTCTTTTTCAACGGCCCACTTTCCAAGGGCAATTAGCATACATTCAAAGCTTGATCTCATGCTTATTACCAAGACAACAAAAATGATAAAGATATCCCAGTTTTAAATCCGCCTTTTCTTTAAAATCCTACAGTAAATCCATTCTGTTATTATGACAGAAAGCGTGTCAGAAAGGCAGTGGAGATAACCATGTAGTCTAGTGGCTAATGTATTGAGCTGGAGTCTGAGGTTGCATCTGCACACATTAAAAATGCAGTTCAACAGTCGGTTAGAGGAGATAGCGTGTGGACACTGGGGTTTCCATCCCACCTCTAACCCTCATTAAAGGGCAGAGAATGCATTTCTGGACGTCCATCTCCTGGCCTTTAATGTGAAGGGATACCACCTCTTAGCTGCATTTTTCCTCTGTGTGCAGATGCACCCTAGAAGTCTCTTGGTCTGAATCCCCACTCATCGATGAAAGGTCACTGGATGACTTTGGACCAGTCACTGTCCCTCAGTCTACATCACAGGATTGTTGTGAGGTTAAAATGGAGATGAGAATGGTTTTTGCTGTCTTGGCCTCTGGAGGAAAGGCAGGGCATAAATACCTTTTTTTAAAAAATGCAGGAAAACCAGCAAGTACGGACACCCCACACTTCTTTTCTCACATCTTTGTATCTAACAGTTGATTAGAATTCTAGTTTATTTACAAAATTTAGGTGCCTCCCTATGGAGTATAAGCTGACACACGCTCCACTTTATTCTAATCTTTTTTTTTAAATACAGTATGTCTTTCATCCAGGAAAGTTCCAAGGTGTTCAATAATAAAAATACAAGACAATAAAGTAATAGAGTGTGCTTTCACGCAAATCGTAAAACTATGCAAGGGAGTAAAATGATAAAACTATTAAGCAAACAGGCCATAAAGCAAATTTATGATGCCTGAGCCTAGATAAGGTGTTAGAGTGACTCAGGGCAGCATTAACAGGGAGGACTCGACCCAAATTGTGAATAAGAGGCATATGTGGGAATTTTCATAGTGAATCCTTTTCTCTTCCTGAGTATTAGAACCCAGAGCAACAATGGTCACATTCAAAATGTCAGTAAGTGCTTTTGGCATCTATGGAACAGGTAAATAGGTGCACGCAGGATGCTTCTAGCAGCTACATAAAGGATCTTTTATGAAGCCTCTTTTTTTTTCTTTTGCTTGTTTCAGTTTACTAATTGCAGTGGAAGCAGTATTTGCAGAGCCTGTGTGCACAAAAGTATCTTGGGGTCGTTTCCTGGGTGAAGTTACCTGCTTTAGAGGTTGTTCCACTGACAGCAGTGGCAGGTTCCAGCAGCACGTACCCCAAACCCTACTGTGAAGTATGTGTCTGTCTGTAGCTTCTGGCTTCACCGTCCTTAGATGTCCCTTTCTGAACACTGGGCAGAGGTTCAGATCACTCTGCATGGAGAAAATGATGCCACGCTGAAGTGACACTGTTTGAAGAAAATGATGCTGTTTCAGAATAGCTCCTGCACCCATATCCTTTCAGACTCAGTTTCCTTCCCTCCATCTTTCAAGTTTTGTTTAATTAAGTTGTTTATGGCATTTATATCCCATCTTCAAATAGCTCAGGGTGATGCATGTTCTTCTCCTTCCCTTTCCATATCCTCACAACCACCCTGTCAAGGTGAGAGGCTCAGGTTTATCCAGTATACTTTAATGGCTGACAGGGAATTTGAAGTTTATCTTTTTCCTTGTGCAAAGGTTAAGAATCTAAGAAACTGCCCACTGCATCAGACCTGTTGCCCACCTCATCCAGTAGGCTGCTGTCATAGTGGTCAGGCAGCTGCGTAAGGAAGCCCACCAACAGGACAGGAGCACACACATTGCCTTGCTTGTGGTTTTTTGGGGCAGACCATCTGCTTCTGTCATCAGAGCTAATAGCCATTTCTTAGGTTCTTATGTTCTTTTGATTCCTTTCTTTTGTGGTGGTGAGTGAAAAGGAAACCTGGATGAATGTACTGTAACTCACCTTTCTTTCTTTCTTTCTTTCTTTCTTTCTTTCTTTCTTTCTTTCTTTCTTTCTTTCTTTCTTTCTTTCTTTCTTTCTTTCTTTCTTTCTTTCTTTCTTTCTTTCTTTCTTTCTTTCTTTCTTTCTTTCTTTCTTTCTTTCTTTCTTTCTTTCTTTCTTTCTTTCTTTCTTTCTTTCTTTCTTTCTTTCTTTCTATCTGCCTGCCTGCCTGCCTGCCTGCCTGCCTGCCTGCCTGCCTGCCTGCCTGCCTGCCTGCCTGTCTGTCTGTCTGTCTGTCTGTCTGTCTGTCATCTCCCACCCTGTACTCGAAAGTCTCTGGGTGGGTAACAACATCTAAAATCAAACATTAAAACAACAACAGTATGTATTAAAACAGTAGCATCTGCAAGTAGGAAGGGAAAGTGTTTCTAACTTGTGAGTAAATGCTATTTTCTAGTCATAAGTATTGGAAACTGTGTTTCTCACTACTGGAGAACATTTGCGTTGTCTTCTGATTTCTTTTGTCTCCACCAACACCCACAGATGAAGAACTGTATGCTGGTGTCTACATTGATTTTATGGGCACTGATGCCGCCATCTTCCGCACTATGGGCAAGCAGACTGCCATGAGAACTGACCAGTACAACTCACGCTGGTTGAATGGTGAGTAATAGAAGCAGGACTACAAACTTAAAAAGGAGGCAAGGACAAAAGGCAGGGTTACCTCTCATACTATGGAAATTTTGCATGAAATTCCAAGACAATTTATCAATACAGTGATGAAAGAGCTCCTTTGCTTTGCTTTTTCTC
Source organism: Aspidoscelis marmoratus (assembly GCA_014337955.1). Taxonomy (NCBI): domain Eukaryota; kingdom Metazoa; phylum Chordata; class Lepidosauria; order Squamata; family Teiidae; genus Aspidoscelis; species Aspidoscelis marmoratus. The sequence continues at coordinate 23,853,607 of MTQE01000401.1, forward strand.
TAAGGTAAGGTCCTCACAGGAGGAGAAAAAGCTCTACTAGCACAATGCTCTTCCTTCTGCAAATTAAGAGCAGTGCTGCCACCACCTGTCAAGATCTGGGTGGCTGGGGGGGAGGAGGGGAGGGATTGATCAAACATCGCAAGGGGTCTCGTGGGCCATTTCCTGTGTTCAGTGACTTCAGACAGTGAGTTTCCTCAAGGGGCCATGCAGACAGCACACGTTTGTGGCACATTTTGGCACCATAAAGATACTGTCCAAATCCTGCCATTGTCTTTGAATGTCCTTGGGAAAATCGTGATTTTTTTTCCTCAGACTAAATAAGTAGAGGTAGTAGCCAAAAGACATGATGATAGCAAGAGTACACACCCACGTATTTACACACATGTAAGTGTGGGTGCCGGTGCAAATGTATGCATGCAAATACACATATGTCTGCTTGGAGTCATTTCTATGAATGCTCACTGTTCCACGGTGACTTTTCAGATCTGGCTTCCTAAAAGATTACAGCATCTTCTCAAGTTGAATCAGCTGTCTATAACTTGCCTCTTTTACCTACCCATATGTAGCCTGCTCAGGGGGATGAGCTGTGGCTAGAGAAATACATGGATAGTGGAATCTTAATCTACCAACCCCATTCCTCTTTCTAGTGCCCTGGCACTCCTTCTGCTGTAAAAATGTATGCAGCTTCCACAATACTTTGCATATCCATCTGCTCTGCTCCCTTTCATACGGCAAACCACATCTGTGTCCTGCTCTTAATACTGTTTTGAACTCTGATCACCCATGTCATGGATCTTCCTTGTACTTTCTACCTAGCTCGCTATAAAGCAGGAATAAGACTTGAATGTGCTCTTTATGGGTTGTCCACATTAATACACCTGGAGCGTTCCATTTATGCCTGGTTCATAAAGTGCACTGTGAGATGAAGTCACTGTACCTAGTTTGAAGATGCTCTCTATTTGGTTGGCTTTATAAATCAGAATATGTCTATGTTTAGTTAGCTTCTCCCTTCCTTTGCTTCTTTGACCTTGGAATTTTTGTTCATTCCGAAGCTTCTTGTTCCTGGAATTATTTTTCTGCGCACAGTTGGTGGTAAAGGGTAGGATTGTATTCCTACCATTTTTGATAGCTGATCCAGAGCATTTAATCTCTTGTCATCTTTCCTGAAATGGTGTCCAATGAGAGATAGTCTTAGCCTCCTTTTGGTGGCACCTCCATCTGCTGTGGAGCAGCAAAAACAGCTGAGTAAACAGAGGTTAAGGATCAGGTTTGGGGGCATGTGTCATTTCAGTAACCTGAACAGAGCTCACTCAGCAAGCAAATGCTGGATTATAAAAGGTTGCCATTTGCCTTCAATGGCATTTTTACAGTATTGGTGGCTATAGAGAAAATACCAACATATCACCAATTACAAAGCTTCTTAGATATTCTTACAAAGCTTTTGAAACCAGATAGATGTATTTGCAGTCATGTAATCTGATAGAAGCATGGCTCAATTTGAGCAAGCTTAAAGTGCCGCATTTTGGAACAAAAATCTAAATCTCCATATAACCTAAGGGATCTAAGGCAACTTAGACTGATCAGGAAAGAGATCTTAGTGTGGGAATATTGTCACACTGTGCATCGGCTGTAGAAAATACTGTAGTGAAAAATGTTTGTTATTGAAAGTAAAACTTCTCCTAAAGACGCTGAATCGTGGAAGAATCAGAACCGACAAAATAAATGTTTCTTCACTTAACCTATAGGCCACGGTTACATGGGAAGGCGATAAAGTCACCAGCGCCCCATCATCACATGTAATACAACCCCACATGTTACCAGGCTGCTGCTGGTGGTGGTAATTAATTGATCTCTACCTTCAATCTTCTGCAAGCAGGTCTGATGATGAAGTGTATGTAAGAAGAGAGTAGGGGTATTCATGCACTGCAGAACAAGGGCCTACTAGACCAGACAGTATACTGAAATCAGCACCTTGTGGGCAGTACAAAACAGAGTTGGGGAACTAAGTGGTCCTTTATGCACTGAGGCTTATTTGGGATTATATTCAGGAATAAGGGCCTGCCATCCACATACTGGTGCAGACTACAGCAGACCCTGTGTGTAAGGGACCCCCTGATTTAGGTTATGCTTCATCCTGTGTGGACAGAGCATAGCAGCCACGGGCGGGGCCTCCTGTATTCCACATTAATGTGCGGAAGGGAGGCCTGTTAGTCTCCTTTCTGATCTTGCCTAAGCAGCAGTGCATAAAGACCCTTAGATTCTTAAGTTCTCAAATTATAGGATGTTTGAGACTAGTGGAGAATGTGATTAAAAAAAACTGTCAAGGCTAAGAGATAGTTATAATATACCTCACACACAGTGCTACATAGTTAGCTAAAAGGCAATTGTGTTCCTGGTAGTTTCAGTTACTTCAGAGTGGATATGAAATGCCACAGAGAAGCTGTATAGTTAGGATGCTGTTGTATATGTGTGTAAGGAGAGAGCCTAGACCTTGAATATTCAAAGGACCTGGGTACCCGAGAAACAAAACGTATAAAGTAAAACAGGGGCTAGGTATCTCCACGTTCATTCAGATTGATTAAACCAACACTGTCAGGCTGGAGCTAAACATGTTAAGGTTTCTTGAGAAACACTAAGGAGTTTGGGAGAATAGTTTCATAAAGATCATCTGACACCCGTTTCACAGTTTTTCTGTGCTATAAACCAACCTTTCCTGCTATGGTTTCTATTACTCTTACCCTTTTCAAGTCCTGCTTTCTAAGAACTCTAAGCCTCATTTTACATAACAAATGAAGTGCCATAAGGAATGGAGTTCAAGCCTCTAACACAGTAGACTGAAGCTTAGTTAATCAATCATACTGCTCCATTTCCTGCAGAACTGTAGCAAATGGCTGCTTAAGTAACTTAAGTATTATGTCAGCTCTTTTTCTAATGGCTGACATGAAGATTTGAGTTAGGCCTTGGCCTGCTTGGTACAAAATAAGCCTTCATCAAATCCCATAAAGGAGCTTTAATGTGGAAACAGCACTAGATTCAGAATACTTTCCAATGGAGTTTGATGGGTCACAGTGAGCCTTAGGGCGTGAACCAGTAAATGAAGTAATTTAGAACTGTTTTCTGTGTTCTTTGAGTCAGTGGGGAACAGGATTTTAAAGCAATATTAATTTACAGAAGTGATCCCTTTTCACATACCCTAGAATGTTTGCTGGTTTCTAGAAAGACTCATTGGTTGTTACAAACTGATTAATTCCCACTTCCCTCAATAACTAAGGGCTGGAATATGGAATGAAAAACCAAAAGCATGAGCAGCTCAGACTTTGGCTCCATTTACATGGAAGCCCATTTCAGGGGAGATAGCTGCGGGAGTCACCAGAGAGAAGGTGAGTGGCAGGCCAATGCCATTTGCCTTGTTGGAACAGTGTTACAAGCAGAACTATGCTCAAAGCATCAAGAATCCTACCCGGGCACATAACCGAGGACCAGTAAGGAGCTGGAAGTCAACCATTTTCAGTGCATGGTGATTCCAAGTGGAATTCTTGCCCATTGAATTGTGTCTTCCCCACTGCTGTGCACCCACGTGAAGCCAGAGGTAAATTCCTCTGTCTAGAGTACCCCAGGATTAGTTTAAAGGGCTTAGAAGTGATTAGTTAGGGATTGGGGAATCTTTGAGGGCTGATAGGGAAAATATAAGTCTGCCCATCCCACCTCCAGTTGCTCAGAAGGCAGCTCAGAGGGGCCATGTGGATGCAGCCTTTGACTGAGAAGTGCCAGAGAACTAATTTAGGACCTCTAGGCAATCGTCTGTACCAGCAGTTCTTAACCTGGGGTCCACAGAGGCCCATAGCAGGTCCATGGTGGGCTGATCCATCCGTGGAGCCGCTTCACTGATGCCACCACTTGCCAGCTTCACTGGCCAAGCTTCAAAGACCATCGGGAAGCAGGGCCAAGTGGGCAGGGCAAGGGAATCCCATCCATATTAAAGAGAGTCTGCAGTGCAGAAAAGGTTAAGACGCACTGATCCATACTGTGAAACTTTGCCAACTCGTTCTGTAGGTTCTCTGATTGAGAAGATCTGTTCTTGGGCCGAAATGGAGACGACGAGTCTTGGATAAGGAGGACCTCCATGGTCTGAAGAAGCAAGCTGGGGCCAGCAGCCCCAGTGATTTAAATCGTACTGCAGTCTCGTGTCCCTGAAAAATGGTTGAAATGTTGCTATTAATTAATCTCAGTGTACTCTCTATGTATATTTCTAGCGTTGTGGTAAGCCATCTTTAGAGCCTGCTTTTCAGCCGTGCGTTTTAAAATAAATAGAAAGACGTTCTGTAATTTTAAATGACCTCAGTGCTGATAGAGCCAAAGAGCTCAGAAACCATGTGATTGCTTCTTAACTGCGTGCCCAAGTTTTGATTTTCAGCCACAGCTTAACACTTCCCTGTGTCACCACAAAGGGATTCCAAAACTGATTAGCAGAAGCATAGTAAAATGTCAGCCTTGGACAATGAAGATTTGTTCAAGGGTGGAAGGCATGTTAATCTGTTGTTGGAAAAACAATAGAGCCCTGTGGCATCGTTTAAAGACAAACTTGGAGCACAAGCCTATACACAATTCCTTAGAAATAATCCTCACTGAATTCATTAAGTATGTTTAGAATAGCAGCTTCAGTTATTATGGCATAAGCTTTCCTGGACCAGAATGTATTATGCCTCAGGCCTACAGTGGAGAAACAATCCCATGACATCCATACAAAACCAGACTTTAGACAACGCATTATTTTATTTAAACACGAATGCAGTAAGGATCTTGAAGTACAGGAGGTCATCTTGTTGGTCTCCATAGCCGTGTTGGTGAAAAGAGTTCAAAAATGCAAGCAGCTATCTTGGCTCTTGTTTATTTATTTAAATGTGTATCCTTTCCTACCAGGCTGCAGTACTCAAGGAAGACACACAACCTCTCCCGCAAGCCCCCAGCTCTAGAGATTACAGGCCATAATGCTTAATTTGTTTTGGCTAACATAACTGCACTCCAGTGCATTGTTCCATTAAAGTAAACTCTGGTGAACGTAGCGTGCATGCCAGTGGAAGAAAGGTGTATCAGTCTAGTAGATAATGGGTGTTTTTCCACTGTCACTAGAAGTACCCATTAAGTACCCATTAATGGGTACAAAAATGCCGTTACATACCCATTAATGGGTACTTAATGGGTACTTTTAGCGACAGTGGAAAAACACCCAATGTCAGTTTTTCCACTCTACACCGAACTTCAGGTCTGTTCTTCCTTGTGTCTTTCCTCTATTATATCACTAAATTCACATTACAGTTCTTCAGGTGGAATTGGTTCTGTCAGCAAACGTACATGGCAGTTTTTAGAAAATAAGATCAGTATAAGTCAGCAGTTCTCAACCTTCCTAATGCCGTGACCCCTTAATGGAGTTCCTCATGTTTTGGGGACCCCAATCATGGGGGTGGAGCAGCTGAGAGGTGGGAGGGAAGAGCAGCGGGAGGCTCGTCGCGACCCTTCCAAAGGGGCCCCGACCCTCAGGTTGAGAACCACTGGTATAAGTGAAAGAGGGCCACACTATTCAGAGGAGTTCAGTTCTTCAGTTAACTCTGGACCATGCTCTTATTTATTTTCACTCCATCTTGGTGAAGGCTAGTGATCAGGCCAGTGTGTGAGGAATCCCTCCAGAATTTTGCTTGCAAGAACAGAGAAGTATCTTAAAGCTATCCTTCCAACTAAGCTACACAAAGAAACCACTGCAGGTCTGTATAGTGTTTTATGAGGTAAATATATTTTCAGAAGAGCAGAATCAAACATGTTCATGATGTCTATCTATCTACACAAATTTTCAAGAATTTGAATGAAAGAGATATATTTTCATTAAAGGGGGCTGGGAGACCAGGGTTCTAAGTTTGAAAATCAATAGGAATTCCAGACCAATAATTATCTCTCACCCTAACCTACCTACCAATAGGATTGGGGAGGGGGGAGAATTGAACACACCAGTTTGAGTTCCTTGAATAAATGCTGGACTGTAAATTTATGAAAATCCCTACATCTGCCTTTTACTGTGTGGATTTAAACTATGGGTTTAAATACATGCTGCTTGAGGCACCTATGTATTAGGAATGTGTATGAATATTCATAACATTTGAAATTCCCATGAATTCAGCCAAATTCAGACATTCAAGTTCAAATAGAATTCAAAGATTGACATTCAAATTTGAATTGAATGTTTTGATACATTTGTGAATCTGGAGAGGTGTCCCATTCGGAGTTGATACACAGTGGATTTATATGGAAGTTTTAGAGGGGATTCGAATAGAATTTGTGTTGAATTCGAATCCTGCCACATTTGAAGGGGATCTATTTGAAAGAATATGAATTTTCTTTCATTCAATTCAATACAAATTGAATACAAGCAAACATTCGTGCACATCCCTAATACAGTGGTACCTTGACATACGAGTTTAATTTGTTCCGTAACCTTGCTCTTATGTCAAATTGCTCATATCTCAAAGCAATTTTCCCATTAATCCATTCCAGCTCCCAAAACACCACCTCAGTTGTTTTTGTTATGTACTGTACTGTATTTACATACTCGTATCTCAAATCTTGCTCTCATCTCAAAGCAAAATGTCACTCGCTCGGCGGCTTGTATCTCAAAACACTTGTATGTCAGGGCACTTGTATGTCGAGGTACCACTGTATGTATGTTACATTCCGTGACTTGGGACCTTTCTACACTGCAAATATTTTTACATGATGCTTTTACCTGAAGAAGAGTCACCTGTAATCAGATGGCCTAGTTATGCCTAAAAAGATTACTTAGGTGATTATTCAAGGCCCTTTCTACACTGGGCCTTATTCCACATGCTGGTGCAGGCTGTGGCAGGCCTCACATGGAGCCCTCTGTAGTCTGAACCAGTATGAAGACGGAAGGTCCGTATTCTGAGTTGTAATCTTGAATAAGACCCCGTGCAGAAAGGGCCTCGAACAATCACCTAAGTGATCTTTTTAGGCATAACTAGGCCATATGATTACAGGTTACTCTTCTTCAGGTAAAAGCATCATGTAAAATTATTTTCAAAATAGTGACTAAATAGTCACTATTTAGCAATCACAAGGACATCATAATGACTCTGAAGGTGTAAATCCTTGAAGTCCCATGAAAAGGAACTAACATCTCCCTAAACATCTTATCTGAACTCCTCTCTTTAGATCCTGCATTTGTTCACGCACAGCTCATCCCAGACAGTGCTGAGAGGAATGATGACAAGCTCTACTTCTTCTTTCGAGAAAAATCCACCGATTCCCCACAGAGTCCAGTCGTCTACTCCCGCATTGGCCGTATCTGCCTGGTACGTGTTGAGGAAACAGTGAAAATAGGATTAACTTAGAGTTCCCTGTAGGATCCATAGACCTGATTTCTTCTTTATAGCGTCCCGTTCCAGAACAGTTATGAAAGGCAGAAGCCATCATTACTCTGGGCCATTCTGCTCAATGTCTTCTATGTCCCTTTTTCAGTGCAGCTTTCTGAGGTGAGTTCCTTTGCAGTCAGCAGTCTTGCCCTCACCCAGTCATGATGACTCCTGGAAAAACAGTTAAATAAAAATGTGGGACAGTCCATTTATCATCACGCCTGCTAGCAAGACTAATCAAGCTGTAGGAAATAGTAAAGTAGTGTTTGCTGCCCTTTCTATACTTCTGGATGCTGTTTCCTCTTAGAACGATGATGGCGGCCACTGTTGTCTGGTGAATAAATGGAGCACATTCCTGAAAGCAAGACTTATCTGCTCTGTGCCAGGACCTGATGGAATTGAAACACACTTCGATGAACTCCGTGAGTACAGTGAGGAAAAGCATGCTATATGCAAAGTCAGTATATTTAAACAAGAAGCAGCCTGGAATCTTAATAGATGCTTATGAAGGCTTAAACAAATATATTTAACTAAGGTGGTTGTCTTTGTGCTCATGTATAGGTGATGCATGCACCCATGCATACCAACACACAGGCAAACACAGGCAGGATCCTCCTACAAAAAATTAGGTGTCCAGCTGGAACCTGAGCTGTGCAGAGTCTGCAGAACAGGATAGCCCACTCTGTAAGGCACTTGCCACCACCAAGCATCATGGACAGCACTGTGAGTTTTCACAGGGGTAGCAGAGAAGTTGCATGGGTCACCATCTGTCCAGAGCTATTAACTCATGTGTAGAAAATGCCTGATGCTTCAGGGCCCACATCAGAAACTTCAAAGCCATGGAATGACAGTTGTGGGTTGAGAAACAGATTTTTTACAACAAACTTGTAAAAAAAAAAAAATCTGTGTTGATTCTGATCACATACACTCTAGTTCATCTGCCTTTTACCCCCAACCACTGAGGTTAACATGCAAGACAAATCTTGCTAGCCTTAGTTTTCATGTTTTACAAAGAACAGATTGTTCATAAAAGTGGTTTTAACCAACATGGACCTACTAGTCTGCTGGTATTCTGATGCAGAACCCATGGCTGTGTTCAGACTTGTTTATACTGAGCAGCGGAATGCACAGTCATGGTCGGAGCGTCATACACGACGATCGATGCACCGTTGTGGCGTCGCATTATCCAGTCGTCAGTGCGCCCTTACCTTAATGTTGATCTAAGGACACTTGCTGCGCAGTATAAAGGAAATTTGAATATTCCCACCAGTCCGGGCAGAACAGTGAGAGCAGCACTGCGAGAGCAGGAGGGCAGCTCAAATGTAATTGGCTGCTTCAGCCTATGTGACTGCGCGCTCCGACCCAGCTTTCGCAGCTTCTGGTGGGAAGCTACGGAGCTGCTTTTTGAGTCGGGATGGCTGGCCGTCGCTACGCTGCAGGTAAGCTGTGCTTTTTACCTTTAACTGTGGATTTATTCCACAAGTCTGGAGGCAGCTCATATTCCTAGTGGTCCAGTGTGTATTCTTCTAAGGTAATCAATCTTGTTTGCTGTGTGGGGATCTGGAGAAAATGGGGACATTTTAAGCTCCTTTCCTGAAATTCAGCTTGCCGCTCAAGGGAATGGATACTTTTTTCGTTAGCTTTATGGTTAAAAGAATAAAATAAAGTGATGTGGGGTGTGGCAAACAGACCGTACAACGAATGTCACCATGCATTACCTACTATCCAGTTCTAATGAGCTTTCATGTCAAGGTGATTGCACATGTGTAATGTTTTTACTAACTGATTTTTTGCAGTAAGTGGAAACCAGGTTAAGCATATAAGAAAAAAAAAACCTAGAATTTTGGTGCTGACAACAAGTAGCATTAAGTCTACATTATATGGATTTTTCTATCTGGCAAGACTGTCAGCGTGAGGGGCCCTTTTAACTTTATTTGTAACTTCCTTGCACATACTTGTAAGCATGCAACTGGGACGCCCTCATTGATGAGTGATAGTTATATTAGTATCTCCCTGTAGAATTCCAACCCTAACTCTAAGTGGGAAAGAGCTTTAATCCCAAACACATCTCTGTAGACACAGACCTGTAGCTGTAATGACCTGTTATGTCTAATCCCTTGCTACACTTTGTTTTGTAGCCCACCTGTGGTATTGAGAGCAGGTTCTAACAGCTTAAGTAAAGGGGAACAGTGCATTCAAATCAAGTTCTAAACATTAAGAACAAAGCACTTTACTTCTCATAATGTCTAGTGCAGGAATGAGTTTTAACACAATAGAGTTCACTGGAGACAAAACTGCAGTCCAGAGAGATCAAAGCTGAGGCTCACTTTGAAGTCTCTGTCCTTTCCCTGTCGCTCTGCTGCTGCCTACAGGGCTCCTATATGTATATCTGTGGCTGTGTCCCCAAAAGACTTATTTGCCTCTCTACTGTCCCTCTACTGTCACTCTATTCAAACGGACTTTCAAAGTCCCATGCAAATCAGGAATAAGCGTCTGCATGAGGCTCAGCAAAATGCGTGTTTTTGACGCATCTTCCGTCCCCATGGGAGCTGTGTTTTCTTTCCTCACATCTTTTTCTCCCCGCCCTTGCTCTTGTTGATAGGGTGCCAGCGGGAATGGGGAGGGACTGCGCTTGGCGCGGCCACAACCAGGAAGACAACCCCTGACAAATCCAAAGGAAAAATAGCCATCGGTTCTCTGTTCATCTCCCAGATCTTCCGCCCCCCGAAATGGCTTCTCGTGCCGGCAAAGGCAGTGGCTGCAGCTAGTGGCCGCACGATCGCTCATTCACTCTCACCACTTTCCCTGTTATTGCTGTCAAAATCCACCCCATACAGTAGCAATAATCCACCCACAGCGATTGCAACAATGTTGCAATTCTGCGCGATTCTGGCTCTTTAGTTCTGAGCTTCAGAAAGGGAAGCTGCTTGTGTTATTGCTGTGTGTGTAGGTGGCAATCCCTGCCCCTTTTGCCACGGAGCGTCCCCAAGGTAAATGTTGCGAGGAAAACCCGAAACTTCCAAAAAGAGCTCTGAAAGTGTTATTTAAAGGGCACTTTTTTTGTTGCAGGTTTTCCTCGTTTTGTAGTGCTGGAAGCTTGTTAAAAGCCCTGGCATGGGGGCGCTCAGAGGCAAAAGAAGAAAGAAAAAATGGCCAGTGCAAATGATATCATTTTATATTTGTGTGTAGTTTAGAGTACTTAAAGACATCAGGTAAAAACCGTGATCCTTCCAGTATTGTTTTGGGATTTCCAGGCGTTTCCATGGCCTTTGTAATGCAGTATCAGTTGCAACCAGCCAAAAAACCAAGGCATCCTATTAAAGGAAATCCAGCAGAGGAGCCCATATTATATTATATTGCCCACGATATCTTTGTTTACCTATATGCCTGGCAAGGTGCATACAAGATTACCTTGGTGGAAACTTCCAGGAGTCAGCCAAGCATGTGAAAAAAACAAAAGAAAGTGAGTGAGCGCTTGGCTGGGACCCAAGAAGTATGCACCCCACCTGACATAAAGGTAAGTTGAGGTTTACAGTGTATGACTGGCAGACTACAGCAAGGGGCAATACCAGGATCTCGTTTATCCGTTGTCATCTGCAGACAGCCTTAGATACTGGAGGAATCAGTGGAGAAAAGAGATACAAGGTAATAGCCGTAGCCATGTCTTCCTTGCCTGCTCAGGTTCTGGTTTTGGTGGGCGGTTTCCATTTGGATGATCTCAAAGTACCATTTTTTATCCTTGTTGTCAAACATCAAGCATCTTACGAAGCACTCGCCTGTGAGTTACTAATGTCACTGTCCTTTCTCTTTAAGAGGATGTCTTCATCCAGCAGACCCAGGATGTGAAGAACCCCATCATTTATGCCGTCTTTGCCTCTTCTGGGTGAGTGCCTGGGAAAAGGATTTGGGGACCTCCTTTCCACGCTCAGCTTTGAGATCATATACTTCCAAGACAACGCCTGAGCTTTAACTCTGAAGCTCGGATGGTTCCAAAAGCAGCCACTGCACCATCCCTTTGGGGAATTGCAACGATACACTCCATTTCTGGCCAAGGAGGGAGTGCAGTCGTGAACAAGACTGTCCTGGAAATTTCTGGCAGAGCTGGAACAGAGCCCAGGGGAGCTTGCTTGCCAAGCTTGGGGTTTTCTCACAAGTGTAGCCACAGCAGCTGTAGCTGATGACTTTATCCCCTGGGGAAGAAGGCAGGTGGGATGTAGACACACACACACACACACACACATCAAGATCTGTTTACACCCTAGCAGGGTTATGAGGGCATCACGTCCTTTGTTAAACCAACAAGCAGCAGCAGCAGCTAGTGCCATTTTTTCTCATTGCTTGTGACTAATCCTGGAATGTTATATCTGAGGAAGTATGGTTTGATAACTCCAAAGCAGCTGCTTGGGGCTGGTCCCAGAGTACCAAAATTACATTGTCATATCCTACCCACCCCTTTGCTGTCTCGATGTTCTGTGCCAAGCAGGAAATCCCTATTTCTCCAGAATCTGTGTCATTACACATGTTAACAAAAGTCCAGGGGTATTGCAAAGGTCTATCAGCTATCAAGGGTGAACAGAAGAGCACGACATCTTTTCCTTTTACAGCTGTGACATGCAAGGGATCAGAGGCCTGGGAGCGTTTCCTGGAGGCAGAGATGGTACACTGCAACCAATGTTCGGATGTCAGAGGCAGCATCATTTGAAGCTGATTTAAGGCCTGTCTCACTTTTCTTTGATGCAGGTCTGTCTTTAAGGGCTCTGCTGTGTGTGTCTACTCCATGGCTGACATCCGCATGGTCTTCAATGGGCCTTTTGCTCACAAGGAGGGTCCCAACTACCAGTGGATGCCTTATACTGGGAAAATGCCATATCCCCGCCCAGGCACAGTAAGTAGGGGTGAAGCGTCCAAGGAATTGTGGATACCTTAGGGCACCACCCAGAAATGATACTGTTTCATAGTCATTCCAATCCAGATATGTACCCCTGCATCCAAAGTCCAGGTACACATAAGCACATTCATCCCTGCCCATGTACACCACACGGATTTAAGCATTGTGACACACAAAATAGAAATCTTAGGTTTGTTCACCTCCTTACATTTCCTGTGCTATGTAATGAGCCACAGTGAAGGGTTAACTCATTCGTTGGCCACAGCATTCAGTCGCTGGCATCTTTCCTTAAAGCCCCATAAGTCTGAAGAAAATCTCTCGCTGCGAAGTAGAGAGTCCTGAGCTACAACAGTTCATAAAAAGGAGTGTCGTTTGAACCTGTTGCGTCTCCATCGGATTAATTATCTTTCGGTGAAGATTTATGCAAAGTAATAATCTTTCGTCAAGATAGCACAAAATATTCATTTTCAAAACAATTCATGGTTCCCATTTAATAATATCAAAAAGTATGTAGCTAGCACTTCTTGTAAAGGTTCGCAGTTCAGTGTCAAAGCATATGCTTTTCATCCATATTTTCAGGGATTCATATCTCCAGCCAGATGGATTTTAAAGGATAAATATATCTGCCTCCAGCCCTGGAGCATCAATATCATGCAGTCTATACCATACTGAATTAGTTTGTCCAGTGGTATAAAGCAATGTGTATGTTGGCTTCTGCATTTTTCAAGCCTTCAGTGAAAGAACATCAGCTGCACCTCCCATTGAATTTGCAACACAGAGAAAAGACCCCTCAAAGAGATGCAGTTCAAAAGACACAGTAAAACTGTAAGCAAGAATACCAAAGACAAAAGGCTATCCAAAAAGAATAAAAAAGGTGCCAGTTATCCAATACATAATACTACAAATTTATAAGACTCACAAAAACCTGAAAATAAAAAGGTACTTATACAAAATTACAAAAGTATGTATAATGTATGAATTATAACAATTATGTGCATCAGCATAGGAAGATCTCCATGGCTTATTATGTGATAGGGGTACTAATAAAACCAAATCATAATAAGGTACATTTAAAACCTCTTCCTGGTGGTAGGGAAAGATTATCCCCAAAACTTCAATGACAGTCTGATTTTGAAGACACACTAGAGGCTAACACTCAGAGGTGGTATTTATATTGGCTAGGGTGCCTTTTTGGATTTATGCAGGAGTTGATTTATGCATTTTTGGATTTCTTGGATTTGGTATTGAAGAAGAGGGGAATGTGTGTCTAGCATGTTGAAGAATCCCTTTGGCCTACTGAAGGATCCCATGCAAGAACCCCATAATCTTGTTTTCATATTTTATGTGAGTCTTACAAAGTTCATTTACTGAGCACTGGATAACTGGCACACTTTTTATTCTTTTTGGATTGCCTTTTCGCTCTGGGATTCTCAGTTACGGTTTTACGGCACCTCCCATTGGCCATAGATCCTCACTTGTCTGACGTTGTTTCTCCCTGTACCTTGTGCTCTGATACTCGCTGCTTTTTTGCTCGGTTCTGCATTCCCTGTGCCTGCCCCTCCAGCCTCCCTTGGTATCCATATCCTCCGGTACAATTCAGCCAACAGCCTTGCAGTCAATTCAGTGCAACAGCTCACTGCTTGACATGTGGCCACAGCGTGGGAGACTGATTGTGCTTCCTCTCCAGGTTGGTGGTCTCTGGACTAATTTACTGGTATTCTTTCTTTATTGGCAAAATACCCAAAACTAAAGAGGACTTGTTGCTTCATTCTTTTGGCTTGGATAATACAGCTCCCTGGTCTCTTTTACTCATATGCCCAGCAGGGCCAGAAAGAGCTAGATATTGTCTTGGCAGTGCTATACAAAGGCCTTCAAAAACACCAAAGAACATGTTACATTTGGTTCTTGCTGTTTAACAGCTGGATCAGATGGGCTTCTGAGGTTTGTGTGAGCATTGCTAAAACACCCTGCAAACCAGGAAACATGCTCCTGTCAGCAAAAATAAGAGACTTTCAAAGTTATTCTTTAGTCTGACAGAAGATCCAGAGAGGATCTTCTTGAGTTCTCCTTTGTACAGCCAACCATTCTGGATATATCCAGCAACTCATTGTTTGCCACTCAGACAAGACCTAAGCAGAAGTTCTTCTTTAAAGTCCTTCTTTTCCTAGAATAGGAAACAAGAGGGCCCTGTTCTGATGCCGTGTAGCAGCTGATTCCCATTTCCTTGGTTGTTAAAAATCCTAGTCTTGTATCGTGTACCTTTAATATGATAAAAAGTGCCAGGAAAGGTATTTCATAGATTGGCATAGTGGTCATCTACTCGGTATCTCACATCATTCTCTATCTCTGCCATTCCAGTGCCCAGGAGGGACGTTCACCCCCTTAATGAAATCCACAAAAGACTACCCTGATGAAGTCATCAACTTTATGCGCACGCACCCCATGATGTACAATGGTGTGTACCCCATACACCGCCAGCCGCTGGTGGTGAGAACCAGCGTCAACTACAAGTTCACAACTATCGCTGTGGATCAGGTGGATGCAGCGGATGGGCGTTATGAGGTGCTTTTCCTGGGCACAGGTACCCACTGATGTGCACTGAAGAGAATGCACAAATACTTCCTGCTTTTGCCCCCAGAAGTTTCATCCTTCTCGTTATTTTTTCCTCTCCCTAGTTCCTTCCCTTTAGCTCTAATAAGGTTTGGAAGCGCCAATTCCCTTTCTTTCTGTAAATCGATACCCATGTTCCAAAAGTAAGGAACGGAAGTCAGTCAGATTCCATTCAAGGATGCCATCCTACTATTTTGGACAGTGAGCAACTAGCCTCAAACATTACCTCAACTAAAATGTGGAAGAAAGTAATTTGCTTTACTAGGACAGGCTTTTCCTTCGCAGTCTTCAAATACTGAACCATACAACGGTGGGTGTAATTACCCATAATGGGATAGATTCATCCCTACTTTTTAAAACAGGTTATCTCCTGGGCAAGTTAATCTGGGTTTTAAGCAGGGTTTTTTTTTTCATCGACAGCGAGGACTGGTTTTTTGAGTTCCCACTGTTAGCTTATAATGCGGACTCGCAGGGGAGAAACCCCTTCCCCTCCCACCTCCCCTCAGCAAGACCCCTTCCCCACGCAGTCATCAATTGGGCATCGTCATACGCTGATTTTCATCAGGGCAGGCAATTCAAACCGCACCCCCTATATAAGGCTGTCCCCAATTAAGATCATGGCAGCAGGTTTTTTTCCACTTCCCCTTTGTTTTGTGCTAGATTTGAACATCAAAGCAGTGTGAAATGGCAGGGGGGAGGGAACAACCAGGTGGGGGAGGGTGGGAATAGAGATTACAGTGGGGGAGGGAAGGAGGAGGGAGGGAGGGAGGGCGAAGTAGGCAGGCCTTTAAGAGCCACCAGCTTTGTGAAATGGCAAGCATCGAGGCCAAAGTCTTTCCGATCGCTGCTTCTTTAAGTAAATCAGACACTTTTGACTTACTCCTGCTATGGTCTGATATATCATTACATTGTAAGCTCCTATAGGCTCTGCTCACTCTTCCCTTTCAGCCATGCCCGATCTTTAGCACGTAATGGCAAGAGCCTGGGGGAAAGGGCAGGAAATCACGGCTTATCATTGGGTCAGGGGAAACTGAGGAGAACGCCCTTAAAGCATGGTTCCCTCCCCCATAAAACACCTTGCATTCCCATTATTAAATAAGGAGTATTATTTCTAAATCCAGCAGCGAGACCTCTTTTGATTCGAATACAGATAATCCGTGTTTCAGGACCTTTAATCCTCAGAAACTGTGGATGCTTTTGAAAGTTTGGGAACAGAGAGCTCTCAAAACTATTTCAAAGCTCTTTAAATCTTGAATGGGAACACAGTCCTTGTGTGAAAGCTGGGTGTCATTGCTGTGCACATGGCAGGCAGGTTCTGTGCATCGAATTTGGATTCTTTTGACAAGCAGCCCCAGAGATATGATTGGACACTGAGCTTTTGAAACTGTAAGGAAAAATGGGTATTCATGAATTTTAATTTCACATGCAAATGTATGGTCACCACCCTGAAAAACGAAATCCTTCCTGCTGCTTATACAAGCATGTGGAAATATCCAGCGGTCTCTCCTCCCATCAAGCTGAGCTCTTGTATTTCCACAAAATATAGCGGTAACACACACAGAGTCAAATGCATTTTGCTTTCCCTGTTCCAGATGTCTTCCACTGAAATGGAACAGTATAAGGAATACAGATTAAGTATAAAGGTATACAGATTAGAGGAAGTGATGTATGACCCGAAAGGAATTGATGCAGGGAATGGAGCTTGATCAGCCAGGGAACGGTGGCAAATGTCTGCTGTAGGTGAATTCCTTCTCTGCCAGCACAGCCAGCCATCAAAGCAGGTGGTCTGGAATGCCTGTGACCCAGAAACTTTTCATAAGCTGCAAACGCTCTGTCTTTGCACAGCTGTTCTCTGACCTGCCCAGTTCACTGCACAGCGCCTGGCAGCTGTATGCTCTGCCAGCACCACCTGTTATGTCCTGTGGGGAGTTTCTTCCTCCTTTCTGACTGTAGGTGTAACAAATCTCCAGATCTTGGAACACTTCCTCTTGTAGAAAGAAAAGGAGATAGTTGAATTGTCACCGGAATTTGGTCACTACAAGAAGTGAATGAATGAAGGCAGACAGGCAGTTCACAAAGCTGCTAGTTCACCATACAGAAGAAGCCAATTTGTATTAATCATGGGAGTCTTTTAGAGAGAACATAGAGGAATGAATTGCCTCTCGTACTGACATATATATTTATGTATTTATTTATACATGGGATAAAATTAAACAGAAATCTGTTTCAAAAAATTACATAAAGTCCACTGTTTATGACTTAGAGCAATTTTATCCCCACTTATGATCATAACAAAACAAACACTTTCTCAAGTGCAATTTAATTCTGTTACATGTAAGTCTTGCAATGCTGTGATGAACACTTGATTCCCTGAATTAATTACATACAGTATATTCTGGCGTATAAGACTACTTTTTAACCCAGGAAAATTTTCTCAAAAGTCTGGTGTCATCTTATACGGCGGGTGTCGTCTTCTTATATGGCAAGTATATCCCAAACTCTATATTTTAACTGGGAAAGTTGGGGGTCGTCTTATACGCCCAGTTCTTCTTATACGCCGGAATATACAGTATATGCGTACATCTTTCCAAAAGGTCATTTTATCTTTAAGGAAGAAGTAGTTAGCTTACAGACCATGAACAACTTACTATAGCATTCTGTGCATCAATACTTCATCGGTTCATTCATTATCTTTACACAACTTCCTTCTTCTTTACATTCTAAGATTGATTTTATTCATACATTTTTAACGGTTTTGCTTGTTTCTCACTCATGTTATTGTTCTTTTATCTCTTCTCATTGTCTATTTCCCATTTTAAAAAGAAAATCAAATTGATTCCTTATCTTTAGAAATGGTCTCCCATTCCCCCTGGCCTTCTATGATCGTGCTGCTGATTTCCTTATTTTCATTTTTGCTTATTTCATTAGTGGATCAACCACACACTTCTTTTACATCTCAGTCACACTCCTTCCTGGGAGTGGTTGTAGTTCAGTAACCTGAAAAGCAGAGGGTTGCCAGGTTTGAACCCCAGCCTCTCCCCAGAAATAGGCAATGGAAAACAACTTCTGTATCCCTGCCAAGAAAACTGCATAGAGGCACCCACGAAAGTGCCCATGCAATCAACCAGGAGTTGGCTGAGACTCAGTGGAACCTAACAGCAAAAACACCTTTCTAGATGCATGTACATAAGGTGATATTGCCCAACCCAGTATAATATGTAAGCACTGAAACAAGCACATTGTGGTGGCACCTTTATTACTATAGTAACCTGCTATGAGGACTCACGACCCTCCAGTTTAGTGAAGTGCAATAAGTAATGTTTGGAAAAAACTGCATGGCCATCAGCTGCACACTGGCCCAAGCTAGCAGGTACAGGAGGCACAAGTGTGAGGTAAAAAGGGAGGAGACTGTGGCAAAAAAGAGACAGAGATGTCACAGGTGCAAGAGGGGGTAAGTAAATCAGACTGGTCAGCTGGTTCTAAACTTTGGGTGTGAACAGGTCTTTTTGAACAAAACTTGGGCCACTCCACTTCATGCACAACTTTGTGGTCACACCTTCACTTTAAACCTTCTTCGGTCCGTCTTCAAGTCAGATTGCTCACACCTTTTCACTTCTATCCATTTTATTTGTGGCCTTTCCATTCAGGAAAGTCAAAATGGAGGGTGGAAAGCCCACAAATAAAATGGATAGAAGTGAAAAGGGGTGAACAGTTAGACCTGGAGGTAGACAGAAAATCCAGCCCTTTCATGGAGAATGTTCAGAATGGTTGCATGTGACTGAATTCAGAGTATTGTACACCAGTCATTCCAAAATTGGGTACCACACATCCACAAAACAAAAAAAATTCAAGTGTAAAATTCAGCTTAAACCTCCTTACGTGGGTTAATTACACAAACAATGTAGAACAGTGATACAAATAAATTGCAGTCTATAAAATATATTATAGAACAAATCAAAATACAGTTGATCAATGAGTAAAAATGGAGTACAACTTGATGCCGATTATATGAGAGCCTGGCGAAAACCAGAAGAGGGGAATGTTATGCCAAAAGTTTGGAAACAGTTGTTGTACAGACATACTTCAAGCAGACAAGGCTGCCTCCAGATCTTGCTTACCAATGCCATTATTTTTTGATATTCCAGAACAAAACACTCCTGGGAAGATTTCACTTTGCCCAACTGTTAGGTTGATATTCCCTGTGTTAGCAGGCCACACAGCAGTGCAGTACCTTGAACCCAGGATATTGGGTCTGTATTTCTGAACTCTCCTAGGAGCACTGTGATCATGACTGACCAGTCAAATACTATTCCAACATAATTATGGGGTTTTGACCCTGTCTGAATGCAGCCGTAGAGTATCACTAGCACTCATGCTAGGCCACAGACACCATGGTGTGTGGGTCATTGAAGGAGAAGGAGAAAAATTCAAGTGATGTGAAACTCTCTGCGTATTTCTCATTTGTTGCAGATCTTGGCACTGTCCAGAAAGTTATAGTCCTGCCAAAAGACGATATGGAAACCGAAGAACTAATGCTAGAAGAAGTTGAGGTATTCAAGGTAAATGTGTTTCACGGCCATTTGCTCCTCTGTGAAGCGTATTAGATTAGGAGATGCTGTGGCATATAAACGAAGTGTGTTAGTATTGAATTTTACATCACGTAGAAACTTAGCTGGCATCCCTCTGCTTCAGGAGTGCACGTGGACACTTGTAACATTTGTTATTCATATGAATTTGGACATTCATTCTCTATTTGAATGTTACAACATTCGTACATTAACCTTTGTATGAATAGTTTGTACATTCGTTAAACTGGGGATGCATATTGGATACTTATCGATAAAGTATGTGTTCATATAGGTTACGTATCCAATATGTATGTGTTGGTATAAGATAGGTATCTAGGATATCTATGCATTTGTTTCGAATATTTGTGTGAATTCATACGAATACATTCGTATCAAATAGAATCCTGCCACATTTGAAGGGGACCCATTCAAACAAATACAAATTTTCTTTCATTTGATTCATTACCAATTGAATGTCAAACACGCCCTTTGTGCCCATCCCTCCTCTGCTTATCACGGTTCTCAGGCTCAGCCACATCACGCAAAATGAAGCTAATCGTGGTTAACTGCCTTCAGGAGTGGGGCAAGTACAGCCAAATTAGCATACTTTGGGCGCTGAGCGTTACTCTTGCTAAATACTAGGAATCAGCCGTGACCAGCATGATGGACTGGGCAGCGTTTCTTCTCGGACTCTTCGAAGTAAATCAAAATATCCTTCACCGGCATTGAAGTCTGAAGGTGGATCTCCCTTTTGCCTTACCACTTGAGTTGGCAGGAATTAGTGGCTCCCGGCCGCGATAACGGAGATATGGCTGCAAACACAAGATTTGAGCAGTCATTCAATACGTTGATGGAACTTTAAAAATTGTTTTGGGCAGCTAGTTTCAAGTCCTTCCTCATTGTTTTTGTTTAAAGAAAGAGAGCACGTTTCCTCTTAAACCCGAATTAATGATCCCTGTGTGCTTTTCCTATAGATTCCTGCTCCCATCAAGACCATGACCATCTCTTCCAAAAGGGTGAGTGAAGGTTGAAGCATGCTCCTGTTACTGGAATGATTTATTTAGTCGGGCCTAGAAATGAATATAGAAAGGGTGTTCTTTGGCTAATGGTCAACTGTGGCCAACTTGGCAAAATATCAGAACATGTTGTAGTTCTCTATACTCTGAGAATTCTTCCAGTGTCCTTCCTTCCAATTCCTTTGAAGGCTACGGGCTCCCCCCAAGTGTCAAGGATGGATTGGAAAGAAAGGGGACTTGCTGTCCACTTCTCCTGAAGAAGGAAACATCTAGCACCTCCATGCCTGTTTTCAGAACACTGTGAGAACAGTAGGAGTTGCACTTCATCACTGTCTCAATGTTGTTTTTTCCTCAACAGCAACAGCTGTATGTGTCCTCAGCCATTGGCCTGACACATCTGGCCCTCCACCGGTGTGATGTGTACGGAGAAGCTTGTGCAGACTGCTGCCTGGCCAGGGATCCCTATTGTGCTTGGGATGGCAAGTCCTGTTCTCGCTACTCTGCATCCTCAAAGAGGTACTTCATGCTGGGAGGACAGTAGGGAACAAAATTCTTTTCTGCTTCACAGCTAATTCCCCACCTGACATAATATAACTAAGTGCAGTTATCTCTCTCTATATGAGCTTCAGGTGATTCCATGCTGGCCAGTATACAAGGCCAGAGAGCATACTGACAGCCTCCCTTCCATACACTGGTGTGGTCTAAGAAGGATCCAGGCAGGGAAGGGGAGGCTTCTAGCATGCCTGGCCAATGTGGAATCATCCTTAATTTCTTCTGTATATTCTATAAAAACTCCAAAGTTAAACCTTGAACACTACAGCAAGTTCCCATGCTGGTGGTGGTGGTGGTGTGGTGGTTGTTACCACTGAGTCATGACCGACTTCTGGTTGAATGCATGGGCACCTCCATGGACATCCTAGTGCAGTTTTCTTGGCAGAGATATAGAAATGGTTTGCCATTGCCTACTGCCAGGGAGAGGCTGAGACCAAACCAGCAATCCTTTGCTGTCCAGGCCATTTGCTGTACCACTGAGCATTACCAAGGGTCTGATCACATAGGCATTTGGGGGGTGTTTATTTCCAAGGAATTGCCCTGTTTGTGGGTACAGGGGAAAAACTGTCCCAGAGTTTGTAAAAGTGGCCCAAATCCTCTTGCTTTGCTTTTCTCCTTCTCATTACCTTCACCTTAAGCATAGCAATACTTCCATACCAACAAGACTTCAACTTTCATTGAACACAGAGGATCACATTTCGGAGTCTTTAATTGGTCTGGTCTTAGCAGCCATTCCCATTGGCTACAGGACTCTCTGTAACCCCCTTAAACGGGTTAGAAAAGAGAGAGTAGAAAAGCCAACTCTTCTTCTTCTTCTTCTTCTTCTTCTTCTTCTTCAGGCGAAGTAGACGGCAGGATGTCCGACACGGCAACCCCATCCGCCAGTGCAGAGGTTACAATTCCAACGGTGAGTGTTATACACTGAAAACCTAAGTGAACAATCTGTGCAATAACGGTGCTTCTCTACCTTCAGTAATACTCCACTGACACAGGTGTGTGTTTGTGTGTGCACGCGCCCACACCTGTGGGCGCCATTGCCTATCCTTGAGTGATGTCTAATTGTGCAAAGCAAGCAAGCAAAGCAAAGATTCAAATAAAGAAACTTGTCATGGGACGACAGCCAGGGAGAAGGACGGCATGAGATTTCAAGTCCAGGCCAGAGGCGCGGAGAGGTTTTTATCTCTTTAATGAGGTACCGGCTTTTCTGCAAAGAAACCTTTCAGTACAGCCCTAATAATAGCAGTTCATGGCAAGTGTCCCTGTGATTCCTGACGAACCTCCCACATAAACTCTTCTATGATTTTCAGTTTAAAAAAAAAATGCAGACCCTCAGGAAATGCTTGAAATGTTGCACATGGTGAATTACGGGTGGGCTATTATCTGAGAGCGTCTGAATCAACTCTGTAGTGATAGTAGCCTCTCTCTTTTTGACAAAAGGCGTAGGAGTCACTTGAATGAATTCTGTTCACTAAGTGTAGCGCCTCTCTTGGCAAATCTCACCGCGCTCTGCTCTGCTCTGCTCCCACTTCCAGCCAGCAAGAATACAGTCGAGGCTGTCCAGTATGGAGTGGAAGGAAGCACAGCCTTTCTGGAGTGCCAGCCTCGCTCCCCTCAGGCCTCCGTCAAATGGCTGCTCCAGAAGGACAACAGTGATCGAAGGAAAGAGGTACGGACAGGCAGTTATCAACTTGCGTATAAACAAATCAATATTGCATCTATTTCTGTTTCGCTCCCCTTCCCCCTCCCTCTCTCTCACACACAAGGTATTTCTGCACTTACCTTAAATCCAGAACACGATCCCTTCAGGGCTTCTTCTGACCACGTGTTAAGTGCAGATCAGAGGGGCCCCACCCACTGCTTGCATATTCCATCTGCGCAGAGCAGAATATAATCCAGGTCAGGAGATCTCTGATCTGAGTCCATGGTCACACCTCCAGTCTTCCTCAGGTCTGACTGCTCACACCTTTTCATTTCTGTTTTATTTGTGGACTTTTCACCCTCCATTTGGAGTTTCCTGAATGGAATGTCCACAAATAAAACAGATAGAAATGAAAAGGTATGAACAATCAAAACTGAAGATCGACTGAAGAAGGTTTAAAGCAAAGGTGTGGCCATGGGGCCTGAATTACCAGTAGTCCTTGACATGGAGGACTAACAGCATACCAGCTCAGACAGCCCAGATCACTGTTGTGTGCAGAAGACATGCCTCCATTTTCCAGACCACCAAGGGATCCATTTCAGCAGCACACCAAAGCATGCCACTAAAATGGGTTTCTGTGGGCTCTAAGGCTAGGAACTTTAGTTCTAGATTTCAGGCCCAGTTTTGAAGTTCATGTGAGCTTTGGGGCTGGTATAGAGGCTGGTCTGAACCAGCCTCACCTTGCAAGACAGTACTGTGCCAGACCACACCTTGCCATGGTCTGAACCAGAGGGCCTTGTTGTCCAGGCCCACAGAAAGACCACACACGCACGCGCACACATACACAATGTTTTCTGAAATTCTGGGGAGTTGTGTCATTTCTGCTTAAGAAGCAGCCTGCACCTCAGGACCAAATTCACCCTGCTATCTCCCAGTTTGTTTGACTGAGATGTAACTATAAACAAGTAAGGAGCACCAAGGGACAAGAAGTAGTGAGGAGACTCTGCAAGGAGTCTGTGAAGCAGCTCTGGGGTGGAATTAGGCCAGATTTGCTCAACAGACTCCCCGCAAAGCATTCTCACTACCTCTTGTCCCTTGGTGCCCATTAGTGCTTATAGTCTTAGACAGCTGGATCATTCACTGTGATTGTATTAGCTTGGGTGGAAGAGGATGTGATGCTTGATCAAGAAGCCTGAAGGATGACAAGGAAACAGGAAATGTGAGGTCCAGGAAGCACTGGAACACAAAGTGTGTGACATGTTTCCCATGCAAAGGGTTTTGTGGGCTGCTTCTGAGTATGCTAACAATGTCTCCTTGATATGTTTCTCTCCTTCAGCTCCGCACTGAAGGTAGAGTGCTGAGGACCGACCAGGGACTGCTGTTGAGGTCCTTACAGCTCTCAGACGGGGGACTGTATTCCTGCACAGCTACAGAGAACAACTTTAAGCATACAGTGGCCAAAGTGCAGCTACACGTACTGAGCAGCGAAACCGTCCACGCTGTGCTTTTCCAGTCGGAGGCCCCTGCTCCCTCTGCGGCCGCCATGAGAGCTGGCCTGCCCGGCGCTTTCAGCTCCCATTACCACGACCTGGTACAGCTGCTTACTCAACCGGAGATGGGACTCATCAACCAGTACTGCCAGGGATACTGGCGGCACGTGGCTTCCAATCACAAGGAGTCTCTGGCCGGCCTCAAAGCCAAGGAGCAGCACGACCAAAAGAAGCCTCGAAACCGCCGGAACCACCAACCAGAGATGGACCAACACACATGAAAGTGGGAATTTAAAAGAGACCGTGTAATGACAGTGCTATATTTTCCCTCATTTTAATATTAAAATATCTACACACACACACACACACACACATGCAAACAAGCCCCGCTCCCCAACAAGACAGTATTTATTTGTAGGTTGTACATAATCCCTGGGTGACACCGTCTCACCCTTGTGTGAGACAGCGAGGAGCTTGGAGGCATCCCGCCGGTCGCTCGCTCTTCCTCACCCCTTTTTGTCTGTGGTACCCTGAAATGACTGACCTGTCAGAGGGGTGGCAAATGAGAGCGAGCGCACTGGCTCCCTCTCTGGGTTACCACAAAGCACCTGGCATGGAAGGCAAGGTGCAGGATGCCTCAAGGCCAAGTTGCTGCTCTCTTTCTCCCGCTTCCACAGAAGCCCTCGCTAGCTCCATGGGACACGACGCCTGCCAGCATCCGCAGGTCCAGAGTGGTGGAGCGTAAGCCTTCGAGCCCGGATTACCGTGAGCACGTGCAAGAATTTTGTGCAACTGCTGCTGAAAATAGTTCCACTTGGGTTTTTAAAAACAACACCGTTGTCGGGCACCAAGCATGCCTATTCCTTGCCATCCTTCTGGAAATCTATAACTCCCTTGCTACACCTACAAAGACGTTAGCACTTTCTTTCCCCCTCTTTGCTTTAAATCACATTCTGGAAAGAGACTCTTCAGTGTAAAGACCAATAGACACTATACCTCTTAAGGACCCAGAAACTTTTAAAGGGAAGAATGCTTCGTGGAGGGTTGTTCTACATGGGTCCAGATGGTCAGGCATTTGAGGAACTGTGTTGTCGTATAATAATGATTCGGCCTCCGTTGTTGGGCTGATGGTCTGCAAGGGCTAAAACCTGCAAACGTTGTGATGTGATTACCTGTGGCTGTAGCTAAAACCAGTAGAGCAGAGGGGAAGATGACTGTGGCTGTGGTCCCGGACCACTTGACGTTGTTGAGCTAGTCTTCCTGATGAACACGAGGGCCTTTTCCAAGGGAATGATGCCAGGGAGATGTAATGTATATATGAACCAAAGCTACTCTCCCATTGGGCAGGTGTGAGAGACTTCCAAGGCCAAAGACAGCAGGGAGGGAAGGTGGGAAGAGGAGTGGGGCAGAGGCTGGGTAGATGGCTTCAGCTTTGCTCGGCTTCCCCGCCTAGGTATTTATTGTAATTTAGGTATCAGTTGCTCCACTAGGAATCCAGATCTTTAATTTGATAGTTAAACTCTGTTCAGCTAGGTGAGCTAAGGAGAAGCTGGAAAGCCTAAATGTTCCCATACCATAAGGTATCCTGTAGAAGTACCAACCCATACCAATTTGTGTGATCCACTCTGGTGCAGAACAGCTCACAGGCAGCATGAAAAGAGCACAAGAGACAAAGAGTGTCCTCCTTGAGTTCCTGTTTTATTTCAAAATTAAATTTCAAAGGGGCTGGGGTAAGGGCTAAGATCAGTGCAAGACTGATGACTTGTGAAACCTCCTAAATTCTCTCAGAGGTAAAAGGTGATAAGCCTGAGAGAGTAATAACAGTGCTACCGGGAACTGGTCAAGAATGCAGGCTTGTGGGGGTTGTGTTTTAGTAATTAATGGTGCACGTCAAGAGATGGCCATTATCGTGCTTCTGGATCAGATGAAGCTGACTTGGTGCTCCCCATCATCTCTGTCCGTTAGCCACACGTGCCAAAGCTGATGGGAGATGGGAATCCCGCAACATCCAGAGGGCATTACCTCAACCACCACCACTTTAGGGTTTGGCTTCACATAGAAATAAAAGGCAGGACCAGGAATTGGGGCTCTTATCTGTCAGATAATTTGCACTGAGGCTCAAGAAATAATAGAAGTGAAATACGTGAAAGGTGGGAAAATTCAGAGTATAGAGATATCCTAACAACTATGGGAAACATGGGAAGGTCATGACGATATTAGTTGATACATACTGCAGAGAAGAAGAATACAGTATAGGGCGAGAATATAGGTTAGAGTGGCTCAGAGGTGGGAGGCACAGAGTTATAATGCCTTTGAGTCAAGTATAAGCAGAATGCCTGTAGACACCATGGAGTTACAATACTTCGGACTAGGGCAAAGGGCTTCCTAGTTAAACGGAGACCCTAGTCATGCACCGGTCTGTGTTAGCGCCTCGAACGTTCTTTTCCGCCATTCAGATTTCCTCTGGTTTCTTCCCTAGACCTGATGTTTATTAAACATCTTTTGGACTCATCCATCAAGTTCATCCTTTGGTGTGAGCGTGGCCTTTCTGTTTTACGCCTTCAAAGACTTAGGATCACCTTTGAATCAACACATTTGGCTTCTGCCTGTGGAGTTACACTGATTTTATAGCTGTACTAGGATTTATCCATGCACTGGTGTAAGGGAAATGGTGTCTCTGGCCCAGATAAAGGATTCCTTCGCACTGTGTTAGGTCCAAAAAAATCTGCAGGTAGTG
Source organism: Aspidoscelis marmoratus (assembly GCA_014337955.1). NCBI lineage: Eukaryota > Metazoa > Chordata > Lepidosauria > Squamata > Teiidae > Aspidoscelis > Aspidoscelis marmoratus. The sequence continues at coordinate 23,880,525 of MTQE01000401.1, forward strand.
CTCTCGTATAGTATAAAATGTATAAGAAAAGACCACGCATAGAGTGATCCCTCTCTCCTTATGTGTGTAAAGTAGCCTATGCAAACTGATGGAAGCTAAATTTTTCCTTGTACTTCCCACATCCGCCTGCATAGAAAGGGACGGTCTAAGCCATCCAAACTAAAGCCCCCTCCCTCCCCCCCTCTGGTGGCAGAGTGCTGATCTTTGGCTGGACTGATATTGCCTGTTCCTAGCAAAGAAAGTTCCCTGTTCGAAGCTAGAAGCCATGGGCTCACTCGGCTCACCCTCTTGCAGCCTAGCTGTCAGAACCCCTTTCTCAACCAGTCCAGGTAACGCGCTTGTATTTTCTTTTGTAAATAGTTGTAAATCAAAACTGTAACTAATACCCTGTCCCCATGGAATTTAAAGTGTGCCAGGACACTCCTTTTGCCTCTGAGCGTCCCCATTCCGGGCTTTACAAGGCGCTTAGGGAGCTTAGCAAAGTGAGACACCCGCGATAAAATACGTGCACTTTAAAGAAGAGTTTCAGCGCTCTTTCGGCGATTCGCGGGTTTTGCTCGCTATATCTGCCTTGAGGACGCTCCGTGGCAAAAGGGGCGGGGATTGCTTGCTTGCACACACAGCCAAAAAGCATTCACACATCTGAGAAATGCAGCAGGTTCGCTTCCTTTCCTTTGTAAAAAGAGCCAGAATTGCTCAGAATGGGAGCAGGATCACGCTCCCGATCCTGCAGCTGCTGACTTTACAAAGTGAAAGTAACTGCTGAAAGTGAATGAAAGTGACTAAGAATGAGCGCTCATCTGCTTTGCTAGGGGCAGGAAGCAGTTTCAAGAGATGGAGATCCGGCTGTTTTTCCTTTTAACAAGAGAGGGGGCGGGGGGGGGGGTGCCCGGAAAGAGAAAACTGCTACCACGGGGACGGAAAGTCCGTTTAGATCGCGGCTGCCAGGGGGACGCTTGTTCCGGAAGTGGAGGGGACTTTTAAAGTCAGCTATAACAGAGTGACTGCAGAGGAATATGAGAGGGGCTAATAAGTCTTTTGGGGATTCAGCCTAAGATTCGCAGTTGGGAGCATCAGATAAGTCGCTCCTTGTGATGGATTCAAGCACAGAGGCATTTTATGCCTGTAATGTGAAATTCCTGTGGATAGAACAAGCTAATAAACACTGGCTTTGTTTTTGGAAACTCAGGACTCCTCATTCACCTTGACTTCTACTCTTCAGAATGGCTCTGTCCTTCTCTTTGTCGCCACACTCCTCGCTCTTTCGTCCCCGATGTAGCTATCCATAGAGCGGACTTGTCACTTGCAGAATGGCATTTTACAGGGCAACCTTACACTTGGATTATGCTGGAATCGGAGAGGCCTCTCTGCTAGGGAAGGGAGAAGGGAAAAGATTCCACCAGAAAATACAAAAAAGTAAAGAGAGGTAAAACCACTCACAGCCTCCCAAGCATTCCTGGAAATGTGTTTCATGCTCTCTAATCACTGTTTATGCTGGCAGGCAGAGCATACTGGCTGCTGCCAAATAAAACCCGCTAACCTGCACAGGACAATCTATAGAGGCATCCTCCTTGCTATGCTGCACTCCCAACGTCCAAAGAACGCAGTGCCTGGGCAGCATTAAATCCTGATCAGCAGTGCTCTTGACCTGAGAACTGGGGGAAAGAAGTTTTAGCAACATGTTTTTTAGTTCATGTTTTTGTTTTGAGGCCAGGCTGTCTTATACAGAGCTTTTTGCAAAGCGTTCTTAACCTCAAAACTCTATAGGCGCGTTCCTATTATAAGCTTATTTCGGGTTCAAAACGTTTTCAGTCCTCGCAGTTCCCACGTCAGGTTGGCTTAAGATGCTTTCTGCATGTTAAATCACCCCAAAGCATAAATGTTAATCCACAATTCAATAGGTCTCACTCCGGTTTGTGTGCTTGAAACATTTTACCTTTTTTACTGTGGGAACTGTTCCGTGTTAGTAATTTTGCTGTAAAAATCCACCCCTTACAGCAGCTGCTACACTGTAGCAATCCAACCACTTCACATCTGAATAACAATGTTGCAATTTTGACAGTTTGACCTTTAAAAAAGGGGAAAGGAAAGCAGCTGCAGGTTCTGGGAGATGTGTGAATGTTTTTAAGGCTGTGACAGTGAGCGGGTGAACGGGGCTTGAGTTGCTGCTGTGTACCCTGGGCAATGGGGAGAGAAGGAGAAAGAATCGCTGGCTGCCTGCTGCTGTTTTTCATCCATCCAGGCAAGCGGCAGCCACCCAGCTAGGCTCCGTGAAGGGGTCCCTTATGGGTGGTGTGTTCATGGCAGGAGGAAGAGAACAGGGCAGCCCCGAAAAGCAGCTTTTAAAAAGTAGCCACATGAGTCCCCCCTTGAGTCACGTACGCCACATACGATCATCAGAATCCGGATCAAACGCGATTAAGGCTAAAAGTAATGGGATCAGGCAAATTCGCTTTTGCATCCAGTTCTGTTATTTCGGTTTAGGGAAACCTAATTAAGCTTATAATGGGAACGCGGCTTATGAATGTTGGGGGTGTATGATTTTGGACCGGAGGATATGCACTCATATTGACTAGTTTCTCTGGCTGCATTCACACTTCAGTTTCAATCCAGCTTCAATCCACTTTCAGAGTGAGAGGGACACATCAGTGACAAGCAGATTTCTTTCAGAAATGTAATGAAAATCTACATTTGGGTTAGTTAAAGTGGAAAGAAAATGATTAGTCACTTTGCTGATGTGACTTTGCTCACTCTGAAACTGGATTAAAACTTGGGTATGAACCTAGCCTCTGTGTGGGGTTATATAATGTTGGTGATGTTTTATAATTAAGTGCTGAGCTAAGGGTTTCTGGTTCGATCCCCAGCCTCTTCCCAGAACTGGCATTGGCAAACCTGTTCTGTATTCCTATCTAGAAAACTGCAGGAGTTTGTTACAACTCATTAGTACCCAACAACTTGAAGGTCCTGATCAGGTCCTGTACAGTTGGCAGGAACCCACCCGGGTACCCACCCACCCCGGGGCCTGGGGACGGCTGTCTGTGGGCCAGGAGATGTGGGACCTCATGGTAGACCAGACCCACATGGGTCTACCCAGATGTAAGACCTGAAAATTAGGTCTTACATCTGGCTTTTCCCCTGAAACCATTTCGGAAGCAAACGCTTCTGCAACGGCAGGGAAGGATGTACATAACTCTGATGTACGTAACTGATCGGATGCTATAGTTAAAGTAGAAGAATTTCCCTTAAAAAGTAGAAGACAGGGAGGACCACTTTCCCCACATTTATTTATACTGAAGTTTTAATAGGGCAATAAGAAAATATAGTTACATTCAAGGACTAAACAAAGGGCCTTTCTGCACATGCTGCTGGTAAATGGATCTATAAGATCCATTTTCCAGCGAAACATTTTGAGGGACAGATTCTTGGAGGCCCTGCGCGTCCGCACACACCCAGGTCAGTGGCAGGGCCAGATTGGAGAGGGTGCTGGTGCAGACACAAGGTTTGACCAGGTGCGTATGCACCACGCTACACTTGGGGTGAGCATCATATCACTCCCTCTTTGTTGGTGGCAGTCCTGTTACTGCTGGCTCCTCAAAAGCAGAACCCTCATCCCTCACTTCCTGAGGCAGAGAAGGACCAGGGCAAGGGCCCTGTTCCTCCTCAGCCTCAGATTGTGAGGTCGCACTGGAACCCAGGACAGATGGGGGAGGCCATAGTCTGCGCTAGTATATGGACACCAGGCCCTGATTCCAGGATACAGAGAAAGAAGAGAGAAAAGGGAGAACCGACTGGCCAGCCAACAAGCCACGGAGAGACCAGGCTGCCAGCAACTCACAGTTCTACCAAGGCAAGGTAAAGTGAAGGCACTACAGCACCAGGCAGTAGGGATGGGCATTTGATTCATAACAAATGTTCCAAAACATTGGATTCATTTACAGATGTCTGTGTTGGTACAAATTTGTATAAACAATGAAGGTTACAAATATTAGTGCACATCCCAAGCAGGCCGTTAACCAAAAACTAAAACCTAATGGAAAGTTTTAAGAACGGTTTTTCTTGCCTCTCCTGCTTTTATACAATTGCCAAGCTCCCTCTCTCCCAGCCCAAAATTCAAAACAGCGAATAGAAGGCCTGTTTCCCTGGCCACAAAACATGAACACCTGTAAACAAGGCACCCAATAAGCTATGCAACCTATCACTCAACCTCCAGTCACCAATCACAGAAGGCAACACAAGAACCAATAGGAAATTGGAAAACGTACCAGGGTTATTGGTCCAAAAACAACTAACGGTCAGGCTGCAAAATGAGGAATATACAGGCCTTATGAACATAACGGAGGTGATGAAAATCTTTAGCACATCCCTATAGATAGCACATCCCTATAGCACCCCTTCCAATGTTCCCCCCAAACATAGGACAAAACAACTTCATACCT